>WBMW01000229.1:165434-180199 GCA_013396635.1 Penelope pileata | reverse complement strand
TGGCGGCGGCCGTGGCTGCAGCAGCTCCGCCCCGCCCGGCCCGGCCGTTGCCCCCCGCCCACGGCCCCGGCCCCACCGGGGCTGAGCCGGGGCCGCGCCGTCGGGGCGAGGAGCGGGAGCTGCCGGACCCCGCCCCGTGGGGCCGGTTGGCGTCTGTGCGTGATGCGGTGCGGGGGGTGATGCCGTGTGGACCCCGCGAAAGCCGCCCCGGAGAGAGGAGGGCTGGAGAGAGGCTGCCAGGCGCTGGGGCCTATGGCATCCGCCTGCGCTCGGCTTCCGGGCAGAACACTCGCAACGAGCGATTGGTGGAGGGTGAAACTTAAGGAAAGGCGAACGCGCTCCAGCAAACGCTGAAATGTGGCTATCGGAGCTGTTAAAGGAAATAACATTTTAATTGGGTGAATCTGTTATGCGCAAACGTTACAGGCGATAAAACTCCTGCTAAATGGAAAGCCAGTAATGAGACAAACCTGTCGAGGGAACAAATTGCCTGTAAACCACATGTGGGCTTCTGAGGCTCCCCAGCAGGGCTGGGGCTGCCATGATTCTGCTCAGCTGAAGGTTGTTCTGCCCCGCAGCACTGGGAGCTCCGGGCAGAATTTCCCTGTGACAACCACTGTGTAGGGTGAGTGTTAGTGGGAGCAGCCTGAGGTCGTCCTTCAGAGCCTAAGGTGGGTTTTGGCTGGGTTAGGGGTGTGCAAGAGTGGGCTGCACAGGATGCTGAGCATCACTCGGCAGTGGGGTACCCGGCTCCTGCCTCTCTGATCTCTGCGCTTGTTCAGCTGGAGCAGAAGGAAGCTGCTGGGCCTCCTGGTTGCAGGGAGAGACTGGAAGCCGTGGGACAAGCGTGCTTCAATGGCTCAGACTCTCAGGTAAATTAAAGACTCTCTTGCTTCCCCTGCTTAGTTTTCACATCCCTTTAAGACGTGTGCTGTAACTTTGGAGGCCTGGCTCATGCTCTCGTGTGTTTGTCCATCAGCTCCCACCTGCCAGGCACCTGCTGGGCTGTGTTCTCCCTTTGCCTCTTGCTGCCACCTGCTCCAGGTGAGGATGCTCTCCATCACAATTCCACATGTGGGTGTGGGGAGTGTAGCTCAGGAGGTCGGCTGTGCTCCTGGGTGGGCAGTGCACAGAGCTCCATCCAGCCCAGTGTCCCACAGGTGGCTGCCTCCAGGCATCTCACAGAGGTCAGGCTGCAGGGAGGGATGCTCCAGTGAGGTGGAGGAGCTTTTTCTTTCTGTGTCTGGTGCCAAGGACAAGGATGCTGGATGGAAATCTGCAGACTGGGAATTTGCTGAGAATTTGCTGTCACTCTTCTCCCTCTGTGTGTTCAATGTCTTTCAAAACGGTGACATTTAACTTAGGACCCAGCAGATGAAGGAGCTGAAGGTGGGGCAGAACCATCCCAATATTTCGAAGCAGTGAGCAGGGGTGTGTGGTGCCGCTCCCAATGGGTGCAGCACAGCATGGCTGGGACTGTGTGCTGCCCGTGTGGGATTCCATTCCCACGTTGCCCAAAATGATTGCACCAGGGAAATTCTACACTACTGACAATGACACCTGTCCTGGGTGACTCTCGGCTGGCCTCATCCCAGGACATCACCCACCCAGGTTTGTCCGAGCAGCCGTTCCGCAGCCCCGTCTGGCCACTAGGCAGTGCTCGGCCGCCGAGGGAGCGCGGCAGTGAGCTCCGTGCTTCGGAGCTGCGGGGGGCGGGGGGCGGGGGGGTGTGCCCAGCAGCTCTGCCTGGAGCACGCGAAGCCCGCGCTGGGAGGGTTTTTCCCCGTGTCTAAGTGCTGTGGTTGTGTATCTTCATTGCTCGTGAGCAGCTGTCTCAGCCGCTGCCAATGGGCTGTAATGCACAGACCTGGCCCCGACTGGTGGCTCCGCGGAGGCTGCGTGTGTGTGTGCCGAGCGGCTGCTGCAGGAGCCTGGGAGCTGGCGGGCCCTGTCCCCCACACTGTGTGCGGGGGGGGGGGTCCCGGCGCTGCCTCTGCTCCCAGCCCTCGCACCTGCCTCACCCTTCCAAGTTGGATGCCCTGCAGGCAATCTGCAACAGAGGGAGACGAGGAAGGGATCATGTCCCCTTTGTCCATCTGCTCAGGGCCCTCTCCCTGCAGTACTGATGGAACCGCTCTGAGCAGGGGGCATGGCACTGCCCCTCGGGTGAGCAGCGGGCAGGGGTGGTCTGTGCTCCAAACCAACCCCGAATGGACAGAATTGGCTGCTCTGGGCCTGGCTTCCCTCTCCCTGGTGGTGCTGAGGTAAAGGCTGTCTGGGGACTCACCCTAAGAGCTCCCCTGAGCCTTTCCCTGCTGACGGCTGCTTTCTGTATTTGCATCGGGAGCTGTTCCCCCCATCTCATTCCTCACCTCCTCAGCCATTCATTGATCTTTGCCATCCCCCTCCAGCACTCATTCATCATGCTTACACCCACCATCCACTTTCCAAATGTTTCCTGTTTTTCCGGTGATGTATTTCCCTGCTGAGACAAGCTGATCCCGTGCCATCAATAACGTGTGTGCAGCTGCGCTCTGACCTCTGCACCACAGCTGTGGGGAGCAGCGGGGCCGGGCCGCATCCCCCTGTGTGCTGGGTGCCCGCTGGGTGCCCTCGGTCCCCCCAGGACCATAGGGCTGGAGGCCTTCAAGGAGCCGAAGGATGGCCACGAGGCGCAGTGACCTTGCTGGAAGGCCTCGCTCTGCTCTGAGGTGCCCACAGCACTGTCCTGGGGCAGCCTGCCTGCCCTCCGGAGGCAGGAGATGTGGGAAATGTATTGGTGTCAGCTGGTGCTTCTGGCTCATCCCACGCTGCTGGCGCTCGGTGTCCCTGCAGGTGACAGCTTTATTTGTGGCACCAGCACTGGGAGGACGAGCTACATGTCGGGCAGGTGGCATGGCTGCTGACCCCGCTCCTTCACGGGAGATGCAGGCACCGTGAATTACCTTCCCTCTGGCTCCGGGTGTCCCCAGGCCAGCACAGCTGTCACAGTGATGTACTCAGCACCAGCTAACACGACCGGCCCTGGTGTCAGCGCTGGGGCTGTCAGTGCCAGCACGGAGCAACGGGGCAGATTCAGGGCAGGGATGGAGGTCAGGGTGGGAGCAGAAGCTGCTCCTCGCTGGGACGGCTCAGCAGTTTCCCATGAAGTCAGATGATGCAATGTAATTGCATGAGACAGAGCAGAGCCCTGGCTGTGCCCCTGGGAGGATGGGGATGGTCGGGTCCCTGAGTGCAGCAGCGGGCGCATCCCATGCCACCAGGGCTGGCTGTGTCCCCACGGGGCCGAGGGGCGCGGGGCAGCCCCGGGGGGACACCCCCAGCCTGGGGATGTGCTGGTGGGACACACAGCTGCTGCTGAACGGGGGAGCCGTGCCTGGTTCCATCTTGTAGGTGGAACTCTGAACACGTTCCTAAACCAACTCACGGGAGCTGCGCGGGTTCAGGGTGACTCCTGTGTTTGCAACCCTTGTTGAAATCTCATTGGCGTGAGCACTCAGAGCAGGAAACACACGGCTTGCATTTTAATTAGCACTTGACCTCCAAATAAAATGCTCTGCTAATGAGGTTCTGAAGATGCAGGTTCAGCCCTTCCAGCAGTGATCCCGTGAGCCACACCACGCTGGGGCCGGGCTTCTGGGAAGCCCCACTGCAGCTCGGAGCCACGGGGCTCTTCAGCCCATCCACCTTCTCCTTCTATAATTCTTTTAGTTCCAGTCAATTTTAAAAAAAGAAAACTTATATTCCTACATGAAAACTTAAATGGTTCATTTTGTCATTCTTAGACTGAATGGCTTGACGTTTTAATTCCTCTTCTCCACTTTTTTTGTCTTGAAAGCTTTTCTGCATTTGGTCCCTGTGTCCTGAGGGTGCTTTGCCCCCCAGGGCAGAGCAGCCACCTTCTGCTTTGGTGGGTGCAGGGAAACCACAGCGAGCCCTGGAGCATCCCCGTGTCGCAGCGCCTGGTGCCGCTGTGCTGCTCCGCATGGGGAGAGCTCTCCCCTCCGCCTCCAATGGAGCCCCGAAGCTCCGCAGTGCAGAGCAAAGGCCTGGGCTAATTAAGATGGAAATGTAATGTTACAATTTGTAGCTGATTAAATCTTTCAAACAATATTTATGTTAATCTCCTCCTGATTTATTTTCTCGTAATTCCTCGAGTAAGAGATAGCCCAGTGCATGGGGAACGGTTCCAGATGGAGCACGGCCCGCCTCGCCGGCTGCTGGAGGCTGCGAGGGAGGGGGTTTCGCTGTGGTTGCAGTCAGGAAGGTCCATCCTGTCCATTTGGGCCATTTGTGTATGCAGAGGGGGATGCAGAACTGCTGTTCTGGCTCTGCTGCAGCATGCAGGCTGCAGGGGGTCAGCTCGTGAGAAGGGGCGAGTGCTGGTGCTGTGCTCGCGAGGTGCTCTGTCTCTCCTCCGCCTTTGCTACTGCAGGAGGAGGCTGCTGTGCAATGCTCCTTGGAGTTTAGTGCTGGAGATTGCAGGGGCCTGTTGCAGGAGCCAGCTGCCTGCTGCGCATGCACATCCATTACACCGTGCTGCAGCCCCTCTTCCCGCTCTGGGCTTGGCAGGATGCCTGGCAAATTTCCCCAGAATGCTGATTTCAGGAATTAGTCTGCAGAAGCATAGATAGTAGGGACAGAAGGGACCTTGAGGCCATCTGGAGAGTCCCCTTCCCAGACAGCAGCTCATCGCCTGCGTCCCTCCAGACACGTTTGTCAGATTGACTCTCAGCTCTTTTTTCCATAGGAGATTCCACCTGGCTGCTGCTCATCTTCCTGTATTTCTGTTCCTTAAATCATTTGTATTGGTAGCAGAATTTTTCAGAGGCTTAAAGGTTGCATGGTTTGTGCATGCCCATCTCTTCTTTCTTACTCCTTTTTTTTCCCCAAAAGGCTGTAATTTGTCCTCCCAGTGTAGGGTGCTGTGAAATGTTCTGTGCAGGGGTGCAGACGGAGCACAGGGCCGGGGGCAGGGAGTGTGTGCAGTGCCGTGAGCAGCCTGTGCCTGCGGGGTGGCTCTGGAGGTCAGAGGGTTTCCACTGCAGAATTGTTAAATTAACTATTCATTTAATTATATTTTGATTAAATTAGATCCTCTCTCTCTCTCTCTCTTTTTTCTTTCTAATTTCACCAGTAAATGATTCTCTGCATAATTAATGCCGGCTGATTCTGCTGATTCCCTCGCTGCTGCGGGGAGGGGCCGCGGGATGCCCCCGGTGCTGCCTCCCGGGAGCTGCTGCTGCTCCACTGCCGGCGGCTCCCGGGCCCCCTCCTGCCCCTGGCACCGCCTCACCCCTCTTTGCGATGGAGCTCTCAGCCCCTGTCCATGAGCCAGCTCTCCCCCGGGTGTGTGACGATGTTCTGCCCTCACTCTGCCCGCACGTGGCTGGGAGTGGGCTGGCCGTGCCTCTCGTCAGCTGCGGTTCCTGCGTTACCCGTGACGCACGCTGCCATCCACCCCCGCGAGCTTTATGGCGATGTCTGGGGCTGCACAGGGCGGCCGCGTGGCCTCGTGGTGGTCGTGGAAGAGGGGAGATGTGGCAGAGCACAGGGGGATGCAGGGGACGCAGCACCCAGGCTCGGAGCCGGGGGAGCCCCGAAGCGCTGTCCCCAGGGGCCGGGTGCCGTACGGGAGCCGTGCTGGGGGGCTGCCCCCTGGTGAGGAACTAATGCAGTTAACCTCAAATTAGTCAGGAGAACGGGAGGCTCTTCTCTGAAACGATGCCACTCAAATAGTTGCACCTGAAATTATCTCCACTAGAAATGCATCTGGAAATGGTAATTAATTCACTGCTCCCTTAATTAATTCCGCAGCCTCTGACGAGCGCCGGGCAGGAGCCGGGGGGCAGCGTGGCCCCACGCTTCCCGCTGCAGCCAGGAGGTAATTTTCGGCTGATTTTTCCCTTAGCCTGCAGTCGTATCCTTTAAACACCCTTCCGCCTCTGATGAGCTCCCCGAGGTGGGCCGAGCGCTCCGCGGGGCGGTGCGGGGCGGAGCGGTGGTTCCGTGGGGGTTCGGCTGCACTGGGAGAAACGCAGCTCTTCCAGCACGCGCGGGGCGGCTGCTTCGATTCTGAGCGGTTTCGGTCAACAGAGGGCTCCGATGTGCCCTGGGCCCTCCTCCTGCTCGCTCTCTGCGGTCGTGCAGCAGCCGCAGCCACACCGGGGGGAACGCACAGCGGCTGCGCCAGGGCCTCGCGCGTCCCCGCTCCGCGCTCCTCGGGTGCTCTCGAGCTCCGCATCCCCGTCGCGCGGTCAGACCCGATTCAAATTGAATTTGCAGAAGGTGTGTATTGGGCAGCTTTTTTACTTAGCACAAAATTGAGGAAGATAACGTTGATGGAAAAAATAATGCGAGTTCATATCCTTTTTACCTTAAGGAAGGAAAAGAGATGCCAGAGAACTTAGCCAGATTTACATTTTAATGGGAAATGTTACGACTGCCTGCTCCCGGAGACACAAATTGCTTTCTGGATGGGACCTTGTCTTTACACCAAGGTGCAGGGAATTGAATCCAGCAGCCCCTGGTGGGGATGGATGGAAGCACAGCTGCTGCCGGTGCACGGCCGGGCAGTATCCCCCTGCCCGTCCCATCCATCGCACTCACAGCGGAAGCGATTTGCTTCGTTCCTCTGCGCCCTCCAATTCCTCCGCTGTCGCCGGGGTCCTGCGGACGCCCTGGTCCCGGCTCCCTCCTCTGTGTGCACGCCCGTCCCATCCCGGTGCCTTGGCACAGCCCACGCTGGGGATGTGTTCAGGGGATTCCACAGCCTCTGAGCTCCTTCCTCAAATCATTTCCTTGCACTCAGGGGCAGCTGCTTTAATAGGCACGTTGGACTCTTTCTCCCATCAGTGGGTTGGTAGAGCTTTATTTGCACAAAGTATTCCTGTTAGTAACAACCAACATGTCTGACAGCTAAAGAGCTGAATAATAACCAACGATTTATTTACTTCCTTCTTGAGGCTGCTGTGGTTATTCTTCTCTCGGGTAAAGCAGAGGCTGCTGCTGTCCGTGCAGACCGGTGGGGCTCTGCGCTCTGTGCATTGACTCCCGCTGCCTGTGCTGGGCTGCTGCAGCCTCTGGGGAGGCAGGAGGGTGCTGGGGGACAGCTGGAGGGTTACGTGTGGCTGTGACCCCTTGTGACTGCGACGTGGTGCGGCCGTGCTTGCTGCTGGGCAGGTGCTGGTGGCTGCAAGCAGGAGGCTGTGGGCAAAGGCACTGCTCAAACGCAGGGCCGTGATGCTTGTTGAGGATGCTTCCAATCCAACAAAAGAAGCAAAAGCATCGCTGTTAGAGGCTCAACCTGAGCAGACGCTCTGGCACCCATGGGGCTGCTTTGCAGTGTCACTGTCTGCAATTCAAAGCAGTGATAAATTGTAGGTGACCTTCAGTAATTTATTACTGCCTCGTGCAAAGCACTGCTGTATCTCGGGGCCAGTTCCTGGGCACCTGCCTGTGATCTCGGTAATTCCAATCTTTAGCTTCATAATGGGTTTGTCATGGATTAGATAATGACGAGGGCTGCGGATGGAGGCGGGTGCTGAGCTGCTGGCTGCGGAGCAGGGCACACACCAGTGCTGGGAGCATCTGCTGCTGGGGGAAATGCTGTCCCGGGCCCCTTTTCTGCAGCAGCAGGCAGAGTCTCAGCGTGATGGAGAGGCTGTTTGTGCAGGCCCAGCCCACCAGGGGCTTCAGGGCACACTGTGGGGTTTGATTTCATGGCGATACCCTGAGCTCGTGCCCGAGCGTGGTGATGAGCGTCGGTGTACCAGCAGGTCTGTGCTGGTAGGAGGAGCGTGGGCTTGGTGGGCATGGCTGTTCCTCCTCAGCAAAAGTCACAGGGAGAAAAAAGAGTTTCTTGGGAAAAAAAAAAACAAACTTCCCTTGATACTTCAGTGCTGAGGCCAAATTTACATTTTGATTTTGGACATCAATAGCAACTCACAAATAATTCTGTGTTGCTGCAGGTCATCCGTCAGCGCTGGGACTCTGCTCGATAGGAGCCGCTACCGCCTTCTGTTTGTTTGCTCGGTATTAGTGGTTTGTTCAACTGTTCTCCAGGTCTGTGTTATAATGACAAATCACAGACTTTTTTCCCCAGGTAGTCTTAGAAAATGCAGATGGATGACGTTATTATGGTGCTGCTGGGCCAGGGCACTGGGGAGCACCGGGGAGATGCTTCAGCATCGCCCCATGGGACACACGTGAGCTGGGGACATGTCCCAGCCCCAGGCACGTTCCCATCACCAGCGTGTGGCCCTGTGCAGTGTCCCTAATGCTGGGGACACGGACTGCCACACAGCACTGTGCCACAGTGCTGCAGGGGCTGCTGGCACAGTGATGGGTGCTCAGTGCCAACATTGGGTTCTGAGCACCGCAGCGCGTGGAGCTGGCGGTGGCACATGAGAGCAGCAGCTCTGAGCAGCTCCTGGGCTGCAGGGGGGAGGGATGGAGCGCGCTGAGCATCCCGGGGCCTCCGGGCTCTGCAGGGCCATGGCCGCTCGCCAGCACCGGGCCCTGCTGCCACGGGCAGACTGCTGCTGAGCTGCTTTTTAATACTGTGAGGAATAACTTGATTAGTAATTATCGGTGCAGAACACTTGGGGAGGCGCTGCAGAATGCAAGGACCGGGTGTTTCGCCTGAGCTGCGTGTCAGTTTTGTCATCTCATTATAAGACTATTCAGTGCCATGGCTCTGGACAGAGAGAGAGGAAAAAAACACCTCGGTGTAATTGTATTGGTCGTATTTTGTCGGCGCTGATTACTCGCTTAGCAATTAATGTTTCTATGGCGGGCTGGGCGTGGAGCTCTGGGCTCTGCTGAGCGTGGGGTCCCCATGGGGTGTGGATGCGGATGGGGATGTGGGGGTCTCCATGGGGGGAGCTGGTGGGGTGGGGAAGCACCTGGAGGCTCTGCAACGCCGATGCATGGGACAAGAAAAGGGGAGAGTGGCCCTAAAAGGGGGGGGAACAGGCACTGCAGTAGTTACTGCTTGCTGTTGGTTCCTAACAAGCATCATCTTCAGTGTAATGAAGGTGGCAGGACGTGAGCTGCGTGGGAATGGCTTTGGACCCTGCCATCTGAGTGGCCAAACAGTCAAGTACCGATTTTACACTCTCTAAACAGACATGGTAATTTTTTCCTGCACGCACTGTTTTACACCAGCTTAATTCCAACAGTAAATTGAAATCAGGTGAAAGCAGCTTTCCTGGCACGCGTGCAGAGCCACAGCCGCTCCGGGGGTGCGTCGTGGGGCACTGGGGAGGCAGAGATGGGCAAACAGCACGGATGGACGGACAGCGGATGGACGGACAGCGGGGCGTTGTGCCATGCCCGTGTGCTCGTGCGGAGCTCAGAGTGATCCATGGGAACAGCAGCACGGGGTGGGGGTGGGGGATGCTGGCGGCCCCCCCCGAGCTCTGCTGCTCGTAAATCAAAATCCCGATGTGAACTTTAGCGGCTCCCATAAATTCTTCATTTATCATTATTAAAGATACGTCAACATTCAAAAATTGATTTATAGCTGGTAATTTAGATCACGGATTGTCTCTGATACAGTAAACTGTTTGCACCCAAAGCCCATCGCGCAGTTTTCTGCTCATTAGGAGTTAATGACTCATCAAGCGGGGCCGGGGCGGGGCGGGGGCTGGTGCAGGGAAGGGGCGGCCGCGGCGCTCGGCGCTTCCCCGCGCGGCCCCGGAGCGGCCCCGGAGCGCTGAGCGGGGGGGGGGAGCGCGGGCAGAGCCGTGCTGCTCTGCTCTCACGTTTTGCTGTACATGTGTTAAAGCTGCAGCTCTCTGTGCTCACAAAGCTCTGAAACCCTTTATCTCCAGGAAAGACCATCTGCTGCTCCGACACCATGGAAACGGCTTTTGGCGGATAGAAACTTCAGTTTATCATTTTAATTCAGCACCAAATGCCGTAAAGTCAATAATTTATTGTGCGGTTTACAAGGTATTTCTCCAAGTCTCTAGTGTGCCCGTTGTTTTTTTTTCCTTCTAATGTTGTAGTGTTTTCGCATTTGTGTAAGTGCTGAAGAATTGACATTGTGCAGTGAGACAGATCGTCCTGCCGGCAGCTGCTGAACGGATGCGCTGCGCCGACACACCTGCCTCCAGAAATGGGATATTAAGGCCAAAAGGAAAACTCCTCTAACATCTAAATTACACAGAACCGGAGCCTGGCTCAGTGGCTCAGTCTGTCTATGTGGGATCGGGTCCTGCTGCATCCCCCAAACGCGATGGGAGGATGAAACTTTGGGGATGAGCTCAGGCGAGGGCTGTGCTAAGGAACCTCGTTAAGGGAGGAGCGCGGTCCCCTTTCGGTGCATGTGCCAGGCTGGGGGCAGAGTGGCTGGAAGGCTGTGCTGGGGAGGAGGAGCTGGGGGTGTTGGTCGGTGCTGGGCTGAACACAGTAGCACTGTGCCCAGGTGGCAGCGAGGGCCGTCGGCCTCTGGCAGCACAGGCGGTGACCGTCCCCGTGCTCGGGGCGCGGGGCTGTGTGCTGCGTGGGGTTTGGGGTGGGCGAATGACCCCGGAACGGGGCAATAGATGCAGCCTGGCTCCACGTGCTGCTTTCTCACTTTGTTTTGGCTTTAGAGATGTTTTTGAGATGTTTTGCATCCCACTGCCTGATTAGCAAAACCTCTGCTCACCCACCGTGACATAAACTATTGTATTTTGGTTAAAATGCTACCAAGAGATACTGGTGTGATGGAACATGCAACATTATCTCTAATAAGCAATTATATTTCATAATGTGAATTAATTGAAGTCTTACACTTAAACCAAGCAGCTAATTACAGACCTTTTAGCTTAATAAAGACAGAGAGCAGAAAGGGATAATGTGTGCAGTAATATTGAGTTAAGCAGAGCACAGCGCGCACCCAGGGCTCGCTCCGGACGCTCCGTCAGTGCCTAATGCCTTTGCTGCTCCCTGCAGCCCACGCAGCCGCATGCTGCCCACTCCCCTCCCCGTGCCCCCACCACTGTGATTTTCCTGCGCTGTGTTTCAGGGCGGAGGTGCAGGGCTCTGGGTGCCGGTTTTGCCCGGTGCAGCTGACTGCAGCCTGGCAGCATGCACCCTGCATGCCCTGTGCTCCTCGGCGCACCGTGATTGGGCGTCGTTCCCAGCACAGCACAGCCCTTACGGTAACAGGGAGGGAAAATGCATTTAGTGAGGCTGAAGGTCAGGATTTGAGAGTTAACAGTGGCACGGTTGGAAACAGAGAGCTGCGAGAGAAAACAGAACACGAAGCGCAGTCCTCAGCTGAGTGCTGGGGCACAGCTGCTCCCTGCGTGGGTGCTGCACTGGGGATGGAGGGGTGGCCCAGGGTGTGTGGATCCCACAGCCCTGTATTGGTGATGCTGTGTGGCGGTGGTACAGTGGTGCAAAGGCGGTGCTCCTCCTGCCTCCCTGCAGGGGAGGAGGGATGGACAGCCACGGGGATAGATGGACGGCTGTGGGGATGGATGACGGCTGTCCTGCACCTGATTTCCAGGCTCCCTTGGGGGCCGGTTGGCAGGGCCAAGCCTTCCTGCAGGGGCACCCTGGGCCTGGGAGCTGCCAGCGCTGACCCCGCTGCTCTGGTGGAGCATGGAGGGACCAGCAAACACCGCAGCACTAATGAGCGGAGGCAGAGGGAGCTGCTGGCTGGGAGCACAGCTTGACACGGCGCCAGTGGTGTCCGGCCAGAAAATTCTGGCTGCTTTGGGAAAGGCTTCTGCAACGCTTCAGCTGGTTGGATTATAAACAGCTATTAAAAATAGCAGTAAATGGGAAGTGGGATAAAATGTACTGTGGGCTCCCCAGCAAACGATCTGGGCAGCATGTCCTGCACACAGCATGGAGGGCAGGTGTGGAAGCAGTCACTGCCAAACAGGAGCACGGGAGGTGCAAGCTGCATGCATTTCTGTCAAACGAGAGAGAAATGAATGGGTAAAACAGCATTAGATTTAGAGCAAGAAAGGTGAGGGCAGCGAGGGCCAGGGGAGGAAGAGACCCGCAGACACAGGGCTGGAAAGAGCTGCTGGCTCGGGGGTGCTGGAAGGTTTCGGAGAAAAATGCAGGCATGAGAGAACTGGGATGAAATCTGTTGTTGTAAAGTGCAATGCCACACCTCGGGCCTTCTGCCACATCAGCTGGAGGCAGCTGTGCTGGAGGTGGACCCAAGCTGGTGGTGCAGCAGGAGGTGGGGTGGTCCCAGCTGAGTGCTGCCCTGCAGCCAAGGTGCCTCCGCGCCTTTGGGGGCAGAGCTGCTAATTCCTGTCTGAGAGAGAAGGGCCACTAATTGCATGTAGCCCCTTCTCTGATATTTGATTTGTAGCTCACACTGCACCCTGTGATGGATTTCAGCAAGGCTGAAAGTCCCTGATTAGGAAGGGATGCTGCGCTGTGTGATGGAGCAGCTCTCCTCTCCTCTCCTTTCCCCTCCCCTCCTCTCCCCATCCGAGCACCACACTGTTTGCAGCTGCTCTATGGCTGCAGTAATGCTGTCAAAGCCTGGGGTGCCATCAAGGGTCTCCAACCATCTGCAAGTGAAGAGCTTCTCTCCAATTACTGACATGGGCATCACACGTCCTCTTTGGTCTGAGCCGGTGCTTGCTGGAGGATATTGGAGGAATTAGGAGATGTATTTCCCTCTAATCCTGTCCCGAGTGACAGCAAAATCAAACTAAAAAGTGCCAGATCATGTGCTGTTGTTTTAGGCAATAACCCAATGGTATTAATGAAGGGTTTTATCGTTCTGGGAGCCGCATTGACTTAGAGAGCAACACATCCAAGGTAACAAAGACGGATGAATTAACGGCTTAACAGCGTGCGGAGGATCTGCAGCCTGCGCCGCGCCCCAGCCCTGCTGCAGGATGGCTGGGCCCCCTCTGCGAGCAGGGGGTGCAGGGGGAGGGCAGGCCTGATGGGCTGGAGAACATAAATGGATGGATGGGGCTGTGTGCGCAAATGCGATGCTTTTGCTTCTCTTGTTGGCACGAGCAAGCAGGGGCAGTGCGGGGAGCAGGCGTTTCCCAGAACCTTCTCCCTTTTGCTCTCCTTCCCTCGCAGTGCTCTGCAGTTCTGCTGCTCCCTAATGCAATCAGTGCTGGGGAGCGAGATCCGCGCAGTGTCTGGGCACTCACAGCCCTGCGGGTGTCTGCCAGAGGCATTCTGTGACAGCCAGCAGCTGTCCCTGCACAGCCTCAGGCTCTGTCCCTGTCCAGCGCAGGGTTCCCAGCTCGTGCTGCTGGCTCAGGGCATGGCAGCTCCTCTGCATGGAAGATGTGTGTTCAGGGAACTCCACTGTCGAGATGTAGTTACTGCTCTCTCCAAAGCCTGGTGATGAGGAGTCATACAGCAGCTCACTGTGCAGCTCCTCGCTGCTGCTTGTATCCATTTATGAGGGTAAAGAGAAAAAGATTTTCAAAGAGCACAAACAGCTGCTTGCAATCACAGGGAATGATGAGAAGTGCCTGCGGCCACGGTGCTTAGCAATCTCGGCTTTGGGTGCAGAGTTTGCTCCTGTGGTGCTGAGCTCAGCATCCCCGACCAAGGGCACAATGATGGTGACAGTGATGTTTGTCCCCACGCGGCAGCGTGCAGGGGCAGGAGGGGCAGGTGGGGGCTGCAGGTGTGCTCCTCCTGGCCCTGCTGCCACTTTGCTGCTGAGCGAGACCTGGGCTGGGAGATGATGCAGGGGAGATCTGACGGGTGCTGGTAGTGCTCTGTGACCGCAGCTCGAGCTATGGCAGATGGTGGTCCCGGGCAGCGCTCAGCTCGGGCTGCAGCCCCTGGTCCTAAAGGTGCAGAGGGGCCTCCAGGTGCACTGCTGCGGGCAGGGCAGTGCCGTGGGGCCTCAGAGCCCTCCATGGGGATGGTTTGGGCAGCCCGGCGGTGGCTTGGGCACCGGGTGAAGCTGCTGCTCTGCCACGTGGGCACCCGAGGCCGTGCCCCAGCCCCAGGGCATGGTGGTGGGATGGCAGCAGAGCCCTGCCATGCTCCAGACTGGGGCTTCCTGGGGATTGATGGGTGGCTTCCAAGGTTTTTTTTTTTTTCCTTTATGGTTCTTGATGAGTAGATAAAAGGCCCATTTCTTCTTTTAATGGAGTCTGTGACGTTAATGGCCTCTCTCCAGTCAGACTAAGTCGCTTTGGCCTGGCGTAGTCTGATCAGGGCTGGCTGAGGAGCGCCTGGCTGCACTGTGCCACTGCTGAGGGACCTGCCTGGAAGCCGGACAGCAGTGGCCAGAGGGGCTCCCCCCGCCGCTGTCCTGGGACTGGGAGCCAGGTGGGGAGCTGGGCAGGGGCATGGCACCGGCACAGAGCCCTGCTGTCCCCACGTCCCCATCCCCGTACAGCAGAGCTGGGCTGGGGCAGCTCCTGAGCCGGCAGGCATCGCACGGGATCAAAGCGGCGTTTCCACATCCTCGGTGTGTGCTGTTCTGCCTCTAAATGGTCCTGGAAATGTATCGCCTACTTAACTACCTTTTAATTAAAAGTCAGGGATATTAGAAAAGAGAAATCAATTCCTGTCACAATTAAGACTTGGTTTGAACAATTGTGGCGTGTTTCAGCGAAGGATCCTCTCTGGACTTATCGATCCCAATTGTCACCGTGTCTGCCCTGCAGCTGTGCCTCAGATGCCCCTTGATGCACGCTGTGCTACGCATGTGGGGCCCAGGGGTGTACCTGCAGCTGCAGCTCCAGGCAGAGAATCATAGAATCATAGAAACACTAGGTTGGAAAGGACCTACAAGATCATCCAGTCCAACC
>WBMW01000229.1:126327-155922 GCA_013396635.1 Penelope pileata | reverse complement strand
CGATCCCGGCGGGGCGGGGGGTGAACCGCACTGGGAGGGGATCACGGGGGAGCGGGGGGCGGTGCGGGGCCGCGTGCACGGAGCGAACCGGGGGAGGGGTGCGGAGCCCCCGGGACCGCCCCCGCAGCGCCGCAGTTCCATGGCGCGGGAGCGGCGGTGCCCGGTGGGGCGCACCTGGAGCCGGACGCGGCTCGCCGGGCGGGGGCCGAATCCGCTCTCTGCCAGTGCAAAACTCCCGAAACTGTGGATGTGGGGAACTGCGTCCCCGCGCCGCACGGAGTTTGCTGTTTTGTGGGAGAACAGTGACTTGGGACGTGTTATTCCAAGGAAATTCAGGGGAGGACGCGGCGGGGTGCGGTGGAATGGGATGGGCTCGCTGACGTGTGGTCCGCCCCGCAGTGGTGCTGCTGGACTCGAAGGAATCCCAGGCGGAGCTGGGCTGGACATCGCACCCACCCAATGGGGTAAGGGCGGCCTCGGGCTGCGGCACCGCGGGGCTTCGCGGGGGGAACCCCACGTGCAGGGCTCTGAGCCGGGGATCCGCCAGGGCAGTGGTGTGACAAACGAGGCCGCCTCCCCAGAAGTGCACCTCATGCTCTCACGATGAGCGAGCTGCAGGAGCCTGTGCCCTGTGGGGGCTGCGATCCGCTCCCCTCCCCGGGGGGATGGCTCTGCTGTGGGCACGGTGTGTCAGGAGAGCAGAGCTGTGCTCCTCGCTGCTTCAGGTTTGTTTTCCAGAAGGGAAATAAAGCGTTGAGAGGAGACAGCAAAGCATCCTGGAGTCATCTGCCTTCCCCAGCTGTCAGTCTGCAGAAGGAACTCTGTTTTCGGTGCATTTGGCAATCTGGCATAAATATACCCCCAGAAACAATTGCTTTGGGAAGTTGCCAGGTCATCCTTAAGGCTTGAATCATCCACTTGCTCATCAGAATCTCTCTGGTAACTCTGGGGAAGTGTTGCGCCCGCAGGAGGCTCTGTCCTGTCCCAGCTCAGACATCCCCAGACCTGGGAGCTACAGGGTGCTGGAGGTGTTTGTCCCTGCGTGCTGGCAGGAGCAGCTCTGCATGCACAGAGCCATTTTTGCCCCCCCTGGGCGGCACCAGCAGCTCTGGCGTCGGGTGGCCCCGTGACTGAGCGGTGCTTTGGGTGGGCCAGGGACACTCGGTGCCCGCGCTGTGCTGGGCTGTGGGCGGTGAGCTCCCTGGGGGAGGCAGTTACAGGGGTGGCTGCGTTCTGCCTGGGTGCTGCCTCTTGCTGCCTGTAGTCCCCGAGCTCTCAGCTCTGTGTCCTTTCCACAGTGGGAAGAGATCAGCGGTGTGGATGAGGACTACAAACCGATCCACACCTACCAGGTGTGCAGTGTCATGGAGCCCAACCAGAACAACTGGCTGCAGACAGGCTGGATTGCCAGGCGTGATGGGCAGCGCATCTTCATTGAGCTGAAGTTCACCCTGCGGGACTGCAACAGCATCCCGGGCGTGACAGGCACCTGCAAGGAGACCTTCAACCTGTACTACGCCGAGTCCGATGCTGACCTGGGCCGCAGCATCCACGAGAGCAAGCACACCAAGATTGACACCATCGCCGCCGATGAGAGCTTCACGCAGGGGGACCTGGGCGAGAGGAAGATGAAGCTGAACACGGAGCTGCGGGAGATTGGGCATCTAAGCAAGCGGGGCTTCCACCTGGGCTTCCAGGACGTGGGCGCCTGCGTGGCCCTGGTCTCTGTGCGGGTTTATTACAAGAAGTGCCTCTCCACTGTGCAGAACCTGGCGGTGTTCCCCGACACGGTGGCGGAGGCAGCTTTCGCCACGTTGGTGGAGGTGAAGGGTGCGTGCGTGGAGCACGCCCGGGTGGATGTGGACAACCCCCCCCGCATGCACTGCAGTGCCGAGGGAGAGTGGCTGGTACCCGTCGGGAAGTGCCTCTGCGGCCCCGGCTTCGAGGAGCGGGATGGGAGGTGCAGAGGTAACGGGGCCGTTCGCATCCTTTTGGCCGTGCGGTGCCGGGCTGGGTCTGAGTGCCCGGTGCTGAGTGCGGGTCGGGCTGTGGAGCTGTGCGGGCGTTGGGCTGCTGGCAGCTCCTGGGCAGCAGCCAGCGCTGTGCGAGGGGAGGTGGTGGGGACACGGGGCACGCTGCCGGTGGCTGTGCGCGGTGCTGGCTGGGCAGACGTGCCTGAGCTCTGAGTACCACTGACATTTCCCCCAGCTTCATCCGGAGCTGTGAAATTACGCCATTAATATTCCCATTCCATGCTTGACATACAAGCGAATAACTCGGTGACTTTACATCTTGCAAGGTTGCCTTTAATGACAGCTGTAGCAGTGGGTGTAAGGCAGCCCGCCCCGGTGTCTTGGTGATGCTCCCAGTGTGGGAGCTGTCCCGGAGCAGCTGCCAGTGTGTCCCTGGGTATGCTGTGGGCTGGTGTGACTGGAGCAGCTGTAACTGCTCTGGTGTGAGTGGTTTGGGGGTGAAAAAGCACTGTTTCACATCTTGGGTAGCACGGGTGCATCAGAGCTGGTCAGGCGGTGCTGGGGCTGCAGTGTGGGGGCTGCACGCTTGGAAGGGGCTGCGTGGAGCTGCACCGTGGGCAGAGATCGCTGGAAAGTGGGCAGGGAAGTGCCACGTCCATGGCCCTGAGGTGCTCAGGCTCTGCCGTAGAGAGCGAGGATCCAGGAGGCAGCGCTGCTCCTGCGGGGCTGCTCGAGGCCTCAGAACGGGAGCAGTTCCCCTGGACGTGGAGCAGCCCCGGCCGTGGTCCTTCCCGCAGTGCCTCCTCCAGAGCAGCTTGGTACAGCCGTCGGGCTGAGATCTCGACGCTGCTCGCTGCTTCCGTGGCTGCGTGGCAGTTCGCCGTGCTTTCCCCGTCTGTTTGGAGTGGGGATTTACATTGTGAGTCCCAGAAGGCTTCTGCTAATGTTTCAGGTTTCTCTGTGTTGAGTTTAAATAATTCATATTCTCTAAGGAAAAATATTTGAAGTAATTTAATGGACATAATTAAGTTTTTCCCCCCTCTGCAGAAAGCAGGTCGTTAGTCGCTCTCCGTGGAGCAGCATCTGATGTCTGGTCAAATGTCAGGGAACAGTTTTAAGGGTTGAAAGTTTCCGTGTGTGTGTGTGTGTCTTTATTTTTTTCTTTTTCAAGCTCTGCATTAGCATAGCTCTAAGTGAATAACTTGAAAAGATTTCTGATGAAAGCATTCCAGGCTGCAGAAAGTCCTCAGCGAGGACTGGAGCCCTTGTGCAGGAGGTGGGTGGCTGCAGGGTGCTGTGGTGCTGGGTACCCAGGATGCAGCCGCCGTGCTGGCTGTGAGCGTGCTGCGTGCCCTTGTCCCTGCCGTGGTTCCTGCAGCCCAGGAGCACGGTGCAGCTCCCTGTGCCCAATCCAAAGGCAATGGGATGGCAGAAGTGGTGGAGGAGTTTCCCAGTCCCCTTGAGGGCACTGTGCTCCTATGAGGGAGTGCAGAGCTTCAAGGAGAGGGGGGTTCAGGGATTCGCCGTGAGGAAACCAGCTTCATTCCCTGCAGATCTGGGGGGTGCGGGTCCCAATTAAATCCCACTGCTCTTCCCCTCGTGCTGTGATTCAGGTGCTGCCATCGCCCTGCTGCCGTGTTTGTATCCTCACACTGAAATGAGGAGATGACAAAAGGGCAATAGGATTTATGGTACTGCTGATGGCTGCAGCACGAACGCCTTCTGCACGGTTTCTCTGAAGGAGCCTCGGAGCCCCCCCGGACTGTCCTGGGTGTGCCTGTTCCTGATGAATCATTTTGGGGATTGCTGAGACACGGCCATCTCCAGGGTGGAAGTGAGCAGCATTAGCATCTGTTTAACATCTCCTCGAAAAGAAGAGGAGAGGTTCTGTCACTGTAAATGCATTTAAACTGCTTTTCTTGTCTAATAGATGTCTGCAGCCAGCTGCTGGCCTCTGCCTGCTCGGATCTTAGGACCTGCTCCTAGCAGCTGTGCAGTGGGCAGGCGGAAGGTGCGGCTGCGCTGTGGCCCATCGCCCGTCCATCCCTGCTCTGTTGGCAGTTGGCTCCTCAGCACTGATGTCTTTTTACCCTTAATTTTGCCAGGCAGGGGCTGCGGCCCCTTCATACCGTGTGCTCTGCAGCGCAATGCAATCGCTTCGGTGTAACTGAAACCGCTGCACAAGATCCGCCCGGCGTTCACGGCCGAGTTGTCTTTTGTGCTTCATCTTTTCCATCCAATCCCTTGTAATATCTGCAAGGAGAATTTCAACAAAGCCCAAGGTTAATATTTACCAGCCAGTTTTGTTGCAAATGAGACAACTTCAACCAAACGTTGAATTAATATGATGGAGACCAGTTTCCAAAAATAGCTGTCAGCCACTCTTCTTTGACAGAGCCGTAAATTCCTGCTGCAGCTCAGTCTCACCGATTTGTTTCCCTCTGCTGCTGCCAGGAGCGAGGCAGCTGGTCCCTGCGCGGGGCTCCTGGTGACCCATCACCCATGGGTGTCCCTTCTGTGCGGGGATGGTACTGCCAAGGCCAATTTTAGGGAGAAAATAAGTTCTAGCGCTTTGTCTGGATTTTTGGAACGCGCTGCCAGGTGTGTTTGGTGGGGTGGAAGGGTGTGCTGAGCACTAGGGGCAGCACTCACCTCTCCCCTGCTTGGGGAGAGGAATGGGAGCGTTCAGCCCATGTGCCCCCTGCAGCATGGGGATGCTGAGGGGGGGCTGCACCGAAGGCAGGTGCAAACAAACAAAAAAGCAATGACCTGGCCCTGAGAGCCACTGCCAGCATTTTTCTCTTGATGACAGCGAGCTGGGAACGAGCACTGTGTCCTTGCAGGTCTCTGGGGCTGTGCTCACCTTGCACGTTGCTCTGCACACGGCAGCTCTGCTGCGTGGTGCTGGCGCTCAGTGACACTGCTGCAGAGAGCCTGGGGCTGGGCACCCGGCAGAGCCCCGCACGGGTCCTGCTGCTGTCCTGGGAACGGCCGCACAAAGGTGTGCGAGGAAGGGGGGGGAAAGCATTGGAAGATGCCGTGAGCTGGAGGCTTCCTGAGCAGGTTGTCTGGTTCTGGAACATGTTTTGGGAAAGCAAGAGCTCCACTAATGAAAAGTGCTGAAAGGAGTACATTGAGATGGCATTAAAATGTCAAATAGCAGCCAGAAGTGACCCCTCCAGTGGCAGGAACAGCAGCAGCACAGGGAGGCATTGGGAGGAAGGGAGGGTGCAGCTTCACCCCATGTGCCTGGGCTCAGGGCAGAACCCTGGGGGGGAGCAGGGGTGGCAGCGGCCAGATCCCTTCCTCTCTGCGTGTGCCCCATCAAAACATCACGTTTGGACAGTGCCTTTACTTGGAAAATAAGTAGTTTGAGTGGCAATTAGAGAAATTTGGAATGGAAAGTAGCAATATTCTGTTGTTCATTAAAAAGATACCTCCCTGAAGCCTAAGGTCTGCTTTTTCATTTAAGTACAAAGAAGATGGATCCAGATGCACAGTGCTTGGGGCTTCTGATTTGTTTCATCTTTTATACATTAGCTTACAAACCTGCATGCTCTCCTGGAGTTTATTTAATCTCCTGACTGGTGCCAGGGCATTATGCATAATACGTTTGTGTTTCTTCCCGGGATGCTGCACCATGCACCTGGCTGTGCCTGCACTCCGGTGCTGCCACGNTGTCCCCACTGACCACCGAAAAGAGGTTCCCCACCTCCATTTGCCTCCCGCACCTCAGATACTTATAAACATGGATCAGGTCCCCTCTCAGCCTTCTCTTCTCCAGGCTGAACAGACCCAGCTTACTGAGCCTCTCCTCATAAGGAGATGCTCCAGGCCCTTGATCATCTTTGTGGCCCTGTGCTGGACTCTTCCCAGCAGGTCCCTGTCTTTCTTATACAGGGGAGCCCAGAACTGGACACAGTACTGCAGCTGAGGCCTGACCAGGGCAGAGTAGAGGGGGAGGATCACCTCCCTCCACCTGCTCTGTGGCTGGCTTTCTCCTCCTGCAGGTTGTGCTCCTGCAGAGCGTGGCTGGAGCTCCTCTGTGGGCTGAGCACAGTGACCGTGGGTGCAGTGTGGGGAGCGTGGTACCGTGTGGGGCTGAGGGCCCCCGGGAGCCCCTGCTGGGGGGGCTGCACTCCGCCAGCCCTGTGCACAGCACCCATGTGAAATACGTGTCCTCTTTGGTCACTCTTTGGAGTAATGATCAAGCTTGGGGATATTTATTATTCTGGATTGCATGTTGTATTGCTGTATTATAGTGTGTCTGAAATAATTATGGCTATGGAAATCGTGGCAGAGCCAGACACAAATTACTCTATGACACTTAATTTTCAACCAAACTACTCAGAAAATTACAGGCATCACAGTTTGCTTGCAAAATCCTTGTCAAGCCTCAGGTTGCAGGTACCTGGCTGCTGGGCGGACACGGCTGCTGGGATGCAGAGGGAAAGCTGTCCCCGCCCCGGGGGGCACCTGGAGGAGCAGGGAGCACTGGGGACACAGGTCTGGCCCTGGGCAGGGAGGAGCTGGGTGGCTGCTCTGGGGACTGGGAGGGACGGCAGCGCGTTGTGCTGGGGCTGTGGATGTGCCTTGTGGGCATGTTCCTGGGGGAAGGTCTGCAGAACCAGCCCTGCCTTTCTGTTGGGTTCTGTGGTGGCACTGAATTCAAGTGAATATGTTCTTGGTGCTGAATGAATGTTGATATTTCAGGACTGCCTTACTAAATATACTTGGGTATTTAATTTTCCTCTAGACTAAATTGCTGAATTTAATTTCAGCTATTAAGGGCTCATTGTTGGAGATGCACAAAGATCTACCCTCTGGACACGGGTTTTCATTTCAGTACTTCTCCAGTCATTTAGCAAGGGCTAAAATTATAGGGTAGCATTGTCCTAAAGGTTTCAAGGATGCTGGAAACGTGTTGGACTGTAGGCTATTCAAAAGTATTACTGAAAAATGGTCATTTAAAAAAAGAAAAAGTTTTATAGAGAAAGACTGCCTTTGAATTCTCCTTAGGCACAGCCTGAAGCCCCCATCCCAGCCCCGATCTGGTGCCCACATCGATCTCTCCCCCCACTGCCCGCGTCCCTCCTGCTCGGGCATGGAGATTGGACAAGATTCCTTTCCCTTCCTCGCAGCGGGGCTCTGGAGCAGCATCACTTGCTGCCTGCAAAGTATTGATTACAGCTTTTGCAATAAGACAAGGCAAGATTGCAAACCCAGCGTGTACGGGGAAGGCAGGAGTCTCATATTACCCGAGGACATTTGTTGACAAGGCTTTTTCACCAGCTCGATACACTCCTGGAACTTGACTCTGGTGCTGTGTTTTGCACAAGGTGCCCCGTCGGTCTGGAGCGACTTGTCCTTGGCTGCGTGCTCGGTGACAGCTGTCCTTCCAGGGCAGCAGTGGACGCTGAGCTTTCTGATGGGAAGAGCAGCAACTGCAGAGCTCTGGGGAGCAGCCCTCACTGCAGTGCTCAGGGATCCAGGTCTCTGAGCTCCGAGGGGCTCTGAAGTCTGTGTCTGGGTTTAATTTAATTACATGCTATATGAAGAGAATGCTTTTTTTGGTTTGTTTTAAGCCTGCTGCTCAGTAATTTCATTAGCTGCACCCTCAGCCTTGTGCTTTGTGAAATGGCGGATAACGGCACTCTCTTCCCCACGCTGTCAGCAGTGTCACGGAGTTTAGTGCTGCGTCTCGGACATCTCTTCCCTGCTCTGCTGCGGTCCCATTCCCATCTTCTGGCAAAAACCGAGGCTGTTGGGTGGAGTGGGTCTGCTGCCAGATCTGACAGCAGCCGGAGCTTCCCCAGGCAGCAGTGGGCAGTGCACAGGGTGCAGACAGCAGGCAGCAGGCAGGGTGCAGGCAGTGTGCAGGTTGGAGGCAGGTGCTCCTGGAAATGACGTCTGTGTGCACTCTGTCGAAGGTCTGCAGGGAACTGGGGGTGCAGAGGGGCCCCAGGGCCCCACTCCGTGTGCTGCACCAGCCCTGGCCCCACTGCTGCCCCTCCCTGTAGACGCGTGATCCAGCAGAGAAAATTAACACACATTAAAAGAGAATGGACTTTGTCAAATACAATTTCGTGACAAAAAATGGAAAGGAATTGATTTTGGAAGACAACCGAGTTGTAGTGTTAATTATAAATGGCTGTATAGGCGTTCGGGTGACTCTGCAGGCGGTATTGATTCTCGCTGGCAGGCACACGGCTCTTCTGCTGTCTGAAGGAATTCGGCAACGCGAAGAGGTTCAGTAGTGCTGATGCAGGCAGCGTCCTCCCCGCTCTGCCTTTGTTCTCAGGTATCTCTGAGCTTTGTGGGTCAACAGGCTGGACTGAGACAGTTTGGGTAGAAAAACAAGAAGGCAGAACTCATCAGAAGCGTTCAGACTGGATGCTGAGGAGGGCAGGAGCAAACTGCCGGGCGTCGAAGGGAAGTGTTCTGCTGCTCTGGCGCAGCTCAGCTGGCTGCAGAGGCAGAGACACAGGGGCACGCTCGCATACCGTTCCTCCGGTGATGGCGGCAGGGAGGAGGTGTTTGATGGGTTTTGTCTGATTTTAGTATTGATGTTACCTTGAAGTTGTGTGGGTTAAGTAGCTTTATTCCTAAATCCGTAATACGACGCAGTTTCTACCTAGTGTTTAATCTTTGATCTGTGCTCATCCTCTCAATATTTTATGCTAAGCTTCAGTATTTGCTTAGGTCTCAGCCCCTTTCTCTCCGCAAAATGATGAACACTTTTTAATTAGACACTGATAAGCTGCAGGAAATGGATTTTCAGTTTCCCTGAGCCGTGCTGACTGTCTGGGGCAGCGTCAGTGAGCATCTCCTCACTCACATTGGCCTGTTAGGACCTGCTGCCTGATTTACAGAGCACCCTGCAGCTGCTCTCTTTGGCTGTGGATAGCTGCACCTCCCGAGACCCGAGCCCCAGCCTTGGTCCTGTTTGTCTTTTACAGCTCAGTGCAAATCATGCAGTTTTCCTGTCCCATCTTCCCTGCTTGAGTGTGGTCAATGTTCCTGTACTTCAAAAAGAAAACAAAGGTTAAATTAATTGTTTGAGGTAGTCAGCTGTTGCAAGGATGGATGTCAACATCATAGCGGTCTGCTGGCCAGCTGGTAAATAGAGCCGAGGTGATTAATAACTTCATTTTACTGCTGCATGCAAAATCCAGGCCGTGCTTCACTTGAACAGAAATGCAATCAACTCCAAAGCTTGCAGAGCTGCAGTCAGTGGCCCTGCGTGGGGCACTTAGTGAGTCGCTTCTAATCACTGCTCATTAATTAACAAGATAAAGCTGTTCAGACTCTGATGCCCCTCTGCCGATACATCGGGATTTCAGCCAGGGATCTCTTGCTATTTTTTAAGGCGAAACTTGTGTGCTCAGCTTGCTGCAGCTTAGAAAATGCTGAGATCTATGCTGGTGGCAGAGCAGCTTCCCCAGCCCCTGGGCTGTGCGGCAGGGTCTGGGCTGCAGCAGAGGATGTGTGGGCACGCTGTGTGCTGCTGCTGGGGAGGGGGACTTGGAGCTGTCCCATGACAGCCGAATAGAAAACCATGCCTTCTCTGCATCCTGAATTGCCCCCATCTCCCTATGGCCAAGATTGTGCATGGGAGAGGATGCTGCTTTCTGTTCTCCACAGAGTCATCTGCTCGTGTCCGACAGCTGCAGCAGATGTGTCTGCAACAGAAACCCCTCCTGGGGGTGCGGCGTGCCCAGTCACCTGCAGGCTGCAGCAAAATCCATGTTGCTTGTTCTGCTGCTGGCTTGATGGAGTGTGCATACAGCGGGGTAACAAGGAGAGAATGTGTGCTCCTGGAGAAATGAGTAAGGAATGTCTGGTGAATGAGGAGCGTCTCTCGTGGGCAGAGATGATGGAAACGGAGAGAGGTGATTAATTTGTCTGACCCACCCAGCTGCTGCTTCTCCAGGATGAGGTGTTATTGGATTTCATTATTTAATAATTAAGCTCTGGTAGTACCAGAGGACAGGGATAGAAAATTGTGTACAAAGAAGAGAATTTCATTCTGTAAATTGATGGCCTGATCGCTTGAGAGCTGACACATACACTCTGCAAAAATGAGCGCTGCAAAATGGCTGAGATACCTGAAGACCATCTGGGGGCTGAGATAAACACCTGTGGGATGAGGAGGAGGAGAATGGAAGTTTATCTGAGAAGCCAAGATACATGTGTGATGTATCAAATGTTCTGGGGTGCCTTTGTTCTCCTTCTGGAGCAGGAGAATAGGACAACCAAGGAACAAAATGAAAAAAAAAAAAAAGCATGCAGAAAATGATGAGACTGCAGCACTCCCTGCTACTGGCTGTGATTTCAGCAAAGAATTAGGCAGTGTCTAAAACATTTGGGCATTCATATGTATTGCAGGAGGGTCAGGGGAGTTCTGCTTCATCTTGATCTGCAGAAGGCAGGAGATGGAGGCTCCGGGCTCCATCCACAGCCCCGCTCACAGGGTGGCAGCTCCCTGGGGACAGCTGTGGTCATACCAGGGCTGAGCCCAGCAGTGTCCCGGTGCCTGTGTTGCTGGGGAGGGGAAGCGGGGTGTTTCCTGCCGCTATCAGCTGATGTGCCATCAGAGAGGTGCTTTGTAAACTTCTCGTAGCTGTTAGAGACAGGGAGGAACTGTCTGAAAGATGCTTCTAATTGAAAACGTTCAATTTCCTAATGTGAGATGTCAAATTTATGTGGCTGCCTTTAGCTCCAGGGGATGACAGCAGTATATTTGCTGGTTTTACTGCTCAAGTCCCATCAAGTTTGTAAACAAGATTGATTTTTCTGTTCTGCCTGACAAAGGCTACTGGCAGGAACCTGGTGCCAGCATTTGGCTTTGGTGCCCTAATGAGAAGCTTCTCCCCTGGAGCAGGATGTGCTTTGCTCGGGGCTGGGAGGGATGAGCAGGAGCTGAGTCCGTGGGAGCTCTGCGCAGCCCGGGTCTGCCTGTGGGCACCAGGGTGTGCACGGAGTGCTCTGCTGTGCCAGTGCTGGCATTTCTGCCCTGTGCTGTGCTCAGAACTGCTGACCTCAAGGAAATGCAGGCTAAATACATTGCCACACATATCAGTAACAGTAGTTTTGCTTTGGTTTCTCAAATACAAAGAGGAAGCTGGAAGTTTTGGAAGTAATTTAAACACTTGCTAGTTTTTTGTGTATTGTCTAGCACCCTGTGAAGGGAATGACTTTTATTGTGCATTATGGCACTCTGTCTTAATATTACTGCTCTGTTGTGTTTGCCAAGCCCGTGCTTTTAAAGGTCAGCTTTATCTGGTCCTGGAGGCGTGCAGCCTGAGAACAGAGAGGCAAATGCAAAGCTGCAGGCTCTCCAGTCCCACCCTGGGGCTGCTGGTTTTTAAGGTTTTTCTTTTTTTAATTCTCCATTTTTAACAGTGTATCTATTCATTTTTACTATTCAAATACGACGTGGAGTCCACATCTATTTGCAAATGCTGTTTTTCATTCCAGATACCAGCAAGCCCCTCTTCATTACTTGGACATGACTGGAATACGCTTGAGCTGGCCAAACTTGCTGCTTTCTGTGGGCTTTGCTTGCACTGGGTGGCAGAGACCTTGTGTGGCAAGGAGCAAGGCTTTCAGGAGGCCCTTGAAGGGCCACTTCTGTTACATAAGAAAAGCGTAAATCTCCCCCGTGCATTGCTGCTCTGCCAGCAGCTGGCTGTCCGTGTGCCAGGGCAAGGGGACCAGCAAGATCCCACCCACTCACAGTCACAGAGCACTGGATTTCTAAAGGGGGGTGAAATCACATCCCCTGTAAATATTCACCCGTTTCCAGCATCCCATGCAGGAATCCTCTCCGCCCTGGTGCTGTGCCTGGTACTTTGTCCTCAGATCACAGCCGGAGCTGCCAGTTTTGTGTCATGTGAAAAACTAATGAACCAGAGTGCACTGGAATAATCTTCATTAAAAGGCACGGTCTCAGCAGCCAACTCCTTAAAAATGATGAGAAAGGGGACTGTGTTCGGGGAGCTGTTCATCTCGGAACTTCAGAAGCCTGAGTGTTCAGGGAGCTGATGAAGGGGTAGCAGCCAGCA
This sequence comes from Penelope pileata, assembly GCA_013396635.1. Classification (NCBI taxonomy): domain Eukaryota; kingdom Metazoa; phylum Chordata; class Aves; order Galliformes; family Cracidae; genus Penelope; species Penelope pileata. The sequence continues at coordinate 143,882 of WBMW01000229.1, read as the reverse complement.
GCCTCACATCAAGAGGATGAAGCCAAGCAGAATGCATTTGTTTGTGGCCTGCTTCCTTTTCAGATGTTGTTTTAGGGTCAAACTGAAGCAATTGCAAACTGCTCTATGGGGTTTTGCAGCCTGGTTTTTGTTGTTTTTGTAAAATAAAGTGTCTTTCATGCAGAGCTAGCTCCTGGGTGCCGTGCTAGGGGTGGTAGGTTTGTACGCTTTGCTGACTGTGGTCAAGATCAAGCAAGTGCTTGACCAGTGTGTGAACCACTTGCTTGTTTGAATATCAAAGACACTTTTCAAAGGATAAAGGAAGCCTGTGTGTGGCCTATAAAAGCAAATTTCTGCTGCTGCTCTTTGGCTTCAGTACATTCCTCACTGCCTGTGGTGACTGCCCTTTAATTTGCAGCGATGAAGCCGCAGCTGGCAGCACATGGCCTCATGGCTTGGGTTTGTGCAGGAAGCTTTGGTGACCAACAAGTTCTCCAGCTTCTCAATTTGCAATATTCCTCGCCTTTTTGGGTCAGTGCTAAGTCTTGCTGTGGCTCCCAAGTAATTTTGCTCTGCTCACCTGACTCTGAACACTAAGCCATGTGTTTTCTGTATCCCCCATCTTTCTGCAGCCATCTCCTCCTCCTAATTCCTCCGTAGCTTTCAGCATTGCTCCGGCTGATGCTCTGCCAGTGGACATCATTCTTTCAGTGCCTCTGCAGCGCATGGAAAAGGTCCTGCAGCCCTGGAGGCCAACACAAAGTGACAGCATTGGAATGTCCATTCTGGGTCAAACCAAAAGGACATCTCCCCTGGTGCCAGGACCACGAAGCGCTCGCAGTGAGAAGCTTTGGGGGTGACGTCCTCTGGCCAGCAGCAGGCAGAGGAAGCACAGGGAACAGAGCAGTGCTGTCACCAGCTGTGGCCCCGTTCAGCTCATGCTGTTGCTTCTATAACTCTCTCTCTCTCTTTCTAGCATGCCTTCCTGGATTTTACAAGCTCTCTCTCCGCCTTCCTGTCTGCTCTCCATGCCCTGAGCACAGCTTCACGCATGAGGAAGCCTCCACCTTCTGCTCCTGCCAGAAGAACTACTCCAGGTCCCCGTCGGACCCTCCGTCTGCCTCCTGCACGCGTATGTCTCACTGCAACACCGGCTTCGTAACTCCGGGGAGGGCCGGGCCCGGGGAGGGGGAGGGCCCTCCTTGTTCTGCAGGGCTCCTGGGCTGGAGCAGTGAGGTAGACATGCGGTCAGGCTTGCAGGCACTCGCTGCTAGAACTAGGGCACAGTCACGTTCAATATAGTTTGCAGATTTTAATTAGATGGCCTCTAGTTAATTGGATTGGACCCCAGCTCCTGCATTGATGGATGTGGTAGAAGTGCCTGCATGGCGGTGCGAAGTTGAGGCCTGGGTGGGCTGGCGGGCAGCGGCGCCCAGCCTGGCCACGCGTTCTCCTTGGGCCTCCTGAGAGCTGTGCTGCTGCGTGTGGGGTATTCCTCCAGTGGGGAGCCCCGTGTGGGGCCCTGCAACCTGTGTCCCTGTCCCACAAGCTGCCATGGGGCTGCTCCCTGAGTGCAGGCCGTGTTCCGCCTCCTGCTGCGGAGGCCCCACAGGCCCACGGCTGCCCTTCTCGCCCTAGGCCCACCATCCGCCCCGAGGGACCTGGTGTACAGCCTGCGGCGCTCCTCGCTGGTGCTGCGGTGGAGCGCTCCCGCTGACGCGGGCGGCCGCAGCGACCTGACCTACAGCCTGTGGTGCGGCCGCTGCCCGGCGCCGCGTGGCAGCTGCGAGCAGTGCGGCAGCAGCGTGGGCTTTGTGCCGCAGCAGACGGGGCTGGTGGAGCGCACTGTCACGCTGGTCAACCTGCTGCCCCATGCCAACTACACCATCCGCGTGGTGGCCCTCAACGGTGTCTCGGCCACCAGCCCACTGGCGGGACAGCCCTACGCCGAGGTGAACGTCTCCACTGGGCTCGCAGGTAAGGGCGGGTGAGGGAGTGGGGTCGGTGCTGGCCCTGTCCAGCCCCTGGCACCTGCTGCTGGCCCCAGAGCTGCTCCGTGCCTGGGGACAGCCCGGCCTGGGAGAGGGACGAGCTGCAGAATGGGTTTGCAGCTCGCACAGAGCACCGTCAAAGATGTTATCAAGCCATCCACAAAATGATTCCTTAAAATAGAATCATTCAAATATTGGTTATCCTTTGGAAACAAAAATTGTTTTCTCTCTTTTGTGCTGGTCCACAGCACAGTTTTTGACTGTAAGCATCCACTTTATCATAGAATAGAATCATAGAACACAGTCACAGCACGGCTGGGTTGGAAGGGACCCCCCAGTCCCCAGTGCCGTGGGCTGGGTGCCCCCAGCTTAGCTGCCCAGGGCCCAGCTGGCCTGAAACCACCTCCAGGGATGGGGACCAAAGCTCTCTGGGCAGTGCCAGTGCCTCAGAGTAAAAAGTTTCCTCCTAATAGCTAACCTAATTAGCCCTTCTTAGTTTAAAACTGTTCCCGCTTGCCCTGTCAGCATCAGACCGTGTACAGAGGCTGTCTCCCTCCTGTTGCAAGCTGCCTTGAAATACTGAAAGGCCACAGTGAGGTCTCCCCAGAGCCTTCCCTCCTCTGGGCCGAACACCCCCGCTGTCGGCCTGTCTCCGCAGGGCCCAGCCCTCTGAGCACCTTGTGGCCTGCTCTGGACCCGCTCCCACAGCTCTGCTTTGGGTTGTTTCTCTCCTAGCACGAGGGGAGGCTGCTGCCCGCGGCCCTGGGGCTGCTCTCTGCTCGCTGTCAGTGCCCAGGGAAAAGCAGCGCTGCCTCGTTGTGTCCTTGTCTGCTCCTCTGCGGCTACGTTATTAATTTGCATGAGAACCCTTTGCCAAGCCACGGCTAATGGAGACGGATGATCGTCACATACCTCTTGGCAGGAATTGGCCAACAATTTCATCTGAAGGGATTAAACTTTGATCTTGTTATAAATAATTTTCGCACCACTTGATCACGGGTTTTGCCTGTGCTGTTGCCCTCTCCTATCCTGATTTCTGTGGATCCACTCAGTGGAGGCCGTGCCGCAGGCTGCCCTCAGCAGAGGTGTCACTGCTCATTAGGCCGTGGCTGTGCAGGGAGAGGCTTAATGCTGGGAAGAGCTGTCCTGGAGCTCAGGCTGTTCCTGAGCCAGCAGCAACTGTGCTAGAGAAGGTCTGATAAGGAAAGGGCTCTGCAGAGGCTCCCACCCAGGTGGGGGGCAGAGCCTGGGGCAGGGGGTCCCTGTGCCCCATGGGGAGCAAAGCAACAAGTTCGTGATGCCAGCCTGGGCCTCAGCTGTAAGTGTGGTAATGCAGCTTTTTATCTGGGTAAGTGGGAATCTCACCCCCGTACTCCAGGCAGTGTGCTCCCGAAGGAATTGAAGTATGCATAAAGAATGTGGCATAATTAATCTTGTAATCTGCTCAAAATCAATGTCTCTTGTCGAGCTGTCAAGCCTCCGGATGCAGATGGTGGCTCAGAATTAGCTGAGCAGCTGAGGTTCAGGAAGCTTTTTGAAACCCTGGAGTGCTTCGCTGCTGGAGGCGTCGCTCCCCGGCCGGAGCTGCTCCCTTCGCCTGCTCCCTGTGTCCTGAGGCCCCTTTGTTCGTGCCCAGCACAGGCACAGAAGTGCTGGGTGGGGCCAGAGATAAGGGGAGAGCAGAGCTCTGGGGTGCCCCAGGTGGAGGTGGCTTCTTTCATGGCTGCGATAGGACGGTCTTGGGGATGTCTTTGGCGGCATCAGGAAAGCTCTGGCTGGAGATATGCAGATTCAGAGGAAAAATTAAACAAAGAAGCAAGCCCCTATTTAGCTGTCAGATCCCAGCTCCTCTAAATATAGCTCTGAGTGCAGCTTTCACACTGTCCTTCCCCTTCAGCATTACGAGAGGGAATTAGCAGTCCTTCATTGTATTTGCGAGGAAAAAGAAAAGATGCTATTTAGTCCGCAGGGGACAAAATTAATACCGTGTTTTTTCTAATCTGGCCCCAGCATGGGACTAAACAAAAGTGTCTGAGGAATGAACAGAGCTGTTTACCTGCAGGAGCAGCATTAGCTATGTAAATGCACACTGTGGGACAGTGTCATTTATATTCCCGGCAGGGATCGGCTCCTGTCTCAAAGGGTTTTTAAATTTGTTGCAGATTAATAATGCAGCCACTGCCAGAGTGCATCCTGCTCTCTGAGACTGTGGAGAGGGGCTTTGTGCTGGACGAGGCGCGTGGAAGCAGGGCTGCATCGCGCCCGCTGCTGCTGCTGCTCCCTCGGCTTTGCCTCCCTTCTCTGCTGCCTGTGGTGGTGGCACTGGGGCTTGCAGCAGCTCAAACCTGAGCTCCCTTGGAAGCTCCCTGCTCCTTGGAGCTTTCCCCATGCTTTGCCACATGCTTGGGCTGTCCCAGCAGCTCGGGCACCTCTGGGATGCTGGGTCTGCAGCACGCAGCTCCCTGGTGCAGGTTGACAGGTTCAAATGGCTGCTGCCGCTCTGCTGGGCCACGCTGCGGTTGGCCGGGCTTTGCCATGGCGCTGTCCCGGCAGCTGATTGCATTAATCAGGGCCCTGGGGTGATTGCACTGTGGGAGGGAGAAGAAAAGTGGCCTCCAGTGGAGCAGAGCTGCTGCCATCAGCTGTGCGTGGGGCCTGCAGCGTCTCCCTGGCATCTCCGCGTGCCTCGAGCTCCATGCAGGCAGAGCTCTGCCACTCCTGTGCTCTGACTTCATCTTTCCTCGGTGGCTCTGGCTGGGGCATCGCCTTCACCCGCTGCAGCTGTGGGTTTGGCAGCGCTCCTCCCCCGAGCCCAGCCTGCCCGGTGTCTGCTGCTCGCGGAGAGCGCCGCTGTGTAATTAATGGGGGCAAAAGGGACACTGAGACCAAGGAACTGAAGCTCATTTGTTAGCACAGGTATTGCCCATCCTGTCCTCGCAGCCTCTCTGCCGCTCAGGCGCAGGGGCTGCCCCGGGTGTGGTGCCCACGCGGCTCTGTGCCACCGCTGCTGCCCCAGTGCTAATGGAGGGGAGCGAACCCATGTGCAGTGGAGTGGAGTTTATAAAACCAGGCAGAGCGGTGAATAATTTAATGTTTGCTTTTTCAGAATAGAGGCAATGTTAGGGAAGCTTAAAATATTGATGGGAAACACTGGGTTTTTTTTTTTCTTCTTCTTCCACAGTGTGAAATGCTTTATAGCCTGCGTGGTTTTCTTTAATCCCTTTAAGCATGCTGAGGGCTGGTGCCATCCTGGTGTGTGCCATGAGTGCTGCTTCCTGGTGAGGCGTGCAGCGAGCCTGGTTTTCCTGATGGCTGTGTTAACACTCAGGAGCATTTGTTTGGGTTCTCTCAGTCTGTTTGCTGGTTGCAGAGATACAGGAAGACGTCTGTGTGGTGCCTTATTGATGGGAATCGCACAGAGCAGCGCGGAGCACTGAGCTCGCTCACAGGAGCAAAGCCCCCGCTGGCTCTGGGTGCAGACTCTGGCAGGACTGCTGATAACCTTCTTGTCTCACTGGGTGCTGCTGGAATGAACTCGCTTCTCCTTCTTTATGCATGAACAATTTGCTCTGCCCTTAAAGGTCAGCTCTGGGGCTGGTGTATTTACTCAGAGAATTATTTTTTAGCATGTTTAGCCAGCCCGAGGGAAGCAGTGCACAGGGGCTGTGGGCATGAGCCCAGTGCTTTCGGTGTGCCTGGCTGCAGCCTGGGTCCTTGTGCTCTCAGAAGAAGCTGAGAGGACTCAGAATCAAGGAGGAAATTGTCATGAATAAAACATCAGGAGGACATTTTTCTGCAGCAGAGATTAATGAGCTAGGTAATAAATACAAAATTTCACAGATACTTAAGTTTACTTTCCAGGGACTTGTTCCTCTCCGCAGGGGCCCTGTTGGAGCAGTCAGGGTCTAGCAAATGTCCTGGTGGAGAAGCAAGGAGGGCTGGAAACACCTGCACAGCTTCCCCTGTGCCTGCCGTAGGCTGCGGGTGTAGCTGGCACATCGGTCGCTGCAGACCCTTTACTCCGCTGTGCTCTGGTCCCCATTGCTTGGAGGGTGCAGGCTGTCCGTGGCATGCCTGGGGAGGTCAGACTTTCTGATTGATCCAGAGCTGAACAAGGGGCCCCAACAGAAGCATTTTCCAAGACAAATTTTGTTTTCCCTACTAAAACGTGTCTGTCTTGAAGAGCGTCAGAACTGCCAACGTCCTGGCAACTCCCACGTCCTGATTCAGAGAGAGGAAACTGCAAACTGCACAAGATGAATGCTCGTCAGCCATTCAAATTATTTTTGCTTTGCCGTCTGAGGACAAAAGCAGAAACGAAGTGACCGTGAATGTGAGGACAGTGGTAAAATCCCCTCTAACTCATGCTCTCGTAGCTGTTAATTTGGCTGTTAGAACTGAGGTGCCCCGGTGGGCAGACTCTGCTGTGGGTGCTGCTGGGGCGTGAGGGGACGCTCTGCCTCGGCCATCACCCCCCTCATTCCCTCTCTCTTCCAGTGCCGACTCCCATCACCGACATCCACACCGATAAAATTGAGCAGAAGAGCGTCTCCCTGTCGTGGCAGGAGCCGGGCTTCCTGAGCACCAACAGCACCGAGTATGAGGTCAAGTACTACGAGAAGGTAGGGCTCTGGGGGTGCCCAGCTGCCCGCCTGGGCTCCTGCTCGCCAGCGCAGGGAAACAAAGCGTGTGCGTGGAGGGGGGCACGGCGAGGGTTTTACTGGCACCTGAGTGGCAGGAGCGCTTCAACTGGGTTCCAGCAAAGGCTTTTCCTCTCCAACAGCCTTATGCAATCTGCTTATGTAAGTTTTAGGAAATTTGGGTTATTTGGAGGGTTTATTTTAATTAGTGTTGTTTTTTTTTTCCCCCATCTGTTCAGCAAGATTTCTTCCAGTGCTAATGTTGACATCTCCCTGGAAGAAAGAGTAAAGCTAATAATTTTCATTCATTCATTCTTTGGATGGCTTTTTTTCAAGAATAGTAGAAATCTGAGGTTTGGGTGCTTGCCATGAAGCAGCTAGACAGGAACTATAAACCACACGGTGTTTCCAGCCCTGTGATGAGGTGACACCCGCATCCACAGCCTGCTCCCTCGGGCAGTTTTGGACCAGTGGCCTTCACTGGTTTGGGACCAAGTGCCGCCGGGTCCAGGCTACAGCGAGCTGTGAGTGGCCATGCACACCGCAGGGGCTGCAAGCAAACATTTGTGACAGCCTCTTAATTCAAAAAATAGCTGTTATTTGACAGACACAGCGGGATGAGAATTTTAGAAGAGATAGCAGTGGGCAGAGAGCAGGGACAAAGCTCTAAATCAAAATAAATGCAGTTTATGACACAGTTCCGCAAATTACCTTATCTGCGTGTGCTCAGGCTTGTTATGAAACTGATTGCATGTCAGGCAGACCGTGCAGGTGACATGTTGGCATTCTGTATTTAGAAACAAGCTACCTTGAAGCTGATTCATATTAATGTGATTTTCAGCATCTGATAGATTTGAAAGGAGGAATCTGTGGGTGAGGGCGAACACTGAGCATAATACGGTAATTCCTTTGCAAATGGGCTGCAGCAACAAGATACTCAGGGTATGTGAGATGAGGAGACATCCTGCTCGGGTGGAGAATTTAAACTGTACTTTAGCAATTATTTACCGGAATGAGGCTCTCGATGCTGACAGCAAAATCAACTTAGTTCCTAATCTGTGCTTTTAAAGCCATACTTTAACTATGGAGATTCAAGGGGAAGAGCACATCAAACAGAAAATCCATTTGGCGGTGACATCGCAGCCCCGGGCGTGCAATGAGCTGCTGCCGTGCCTCGTGCCAGCTGCAGGGCTGCTCCGGAGCCCAGCCCGCTGCTGGCTGCCTGCTCTGCCTGTCGCCATCTCCCTGTGTCACAGCGGAGAAATCTGTAGGTTGATGGGCAGACGAATAAAAGCCTTGGGATCGAGACTGTTGGCAAATACATCTGCCAGATGCAGTTACTCAGTGGGTGCTGATGCATGCTGATGAACTCCCAGGAGAGCAGCCCGCGGGTGCTGCGAGCCGCTCCCGGAGCGCTGCCCATCGGGTGGGGTGGGGACAACACGGAGGTGGGATCTCCTCTGCAGGCGTGGCACGGGGCTTGCAGTCAGTGCAGGAGCGTGGCTGTTTGCTCAGCGGCTGCTGGCAGCTGTGCTGGGGCTCAGCAGCCGTGGCAGGGAGCAGATGGGGTGTGGGGCAGGAGGGGCAGAAAGGAGCCGAGCTGGGGGCACGGCTGCTCCCCACCACCCTGTCCTCTGCCTGTCTTCATAGCACGTCGTTGGGCTCTGTCTGCCATTTCATGTGACCTCTCCATGTGATTTCTCTTAACAAAATATCAGGTGAATGTTTCCTTTCTGGTGAGGGCTGCACGTCTGATGGGCTGTGCTGGTGGGACCTGGTGGCAGGGGATGTACAGCTGTGACAGTGGGACTCTGTGTCGCAGCTGCTGGTGCCGTTTGACCTCAGGCATCTCATTATTTCACAGGATCAAAGAGATCAAAGTTACTCAACCGTGAAAACCACATCCACGGCTGTGACAGTCAATAACCTGAAGCCCGGCACCCTCTATATCTTCCAAATCCGGACATCTTCCTCACAGGACTATGGCAGCTACAGCCCCAGCATCGAAGTGGAGACGCTGGCAGAGTGTGAGTCGTGGCCCCTTGCACACGCAGCCTGCTCCTGCCTGAGGTGCTCTTGTTTCAGACTGTTGGACATCTGCCCCAGGGACAGAAGCAGCTCAGAGATGGGTCTGGCCCTGGGTGCTTGCCACACATGCAGGGCAGCTGCTTCCACCCATTGCCACCTGGCTCTGCAGGCACTCGGCTTCTCCGTCCTGTGGCTGGATCAAGCCAGGCACTGTCAGTATTATTTACTGGGTTTTACTTTTCACAGTTTCCATTCATAACTATAGTCCAGAAGCATCTTATTTCACTGACTAAAAGAGGGCTTGGAGAGATGGTAGGGTTTCAGTTTAATAACCCACCCTGGCTTGAAATGAAAGCCCTGAGATGGCTGGCTCAGTACGTCTCTCACAGATTGTGTTTAACAGGCCTTTAAATTGCATCCATTTACCACACAGAAGACATTTTCGGAATGAATTGAAGCCAATAAAAATTTTATATAGACTGTAGCTTTCTAATACTCCTGTTTGCAAAAGCAGGAAGGGGAAGGATGAATGGAAAACCATGGGTAAGCCGTCAATTTTAAATAGTCTCCCCACCAGGCTGGATCTGTTGCTCAGTGCTAAGTGGTGTCATGAGCTGACCCAGGGCGTGAGTCGCTGTGAGGGTGAGGAGAAGCAGCCTGGCACTGCGGGTGGATCGGCCCCAGCCTTGCTGCAGGACACAGGCTTGGCACCAAGAGATGTGGGACATGGGACGTGCCCCAGGTGTGGTGCTGATGGCTCTGCTTCCCCCTGGCAGTGACGGTGGCTTCGGGTGAGCAGAACCCCGTCCTCATCATCGCGGTGGTGGCCATTGCGGGGCTGATGGTGCTGGTGTCCCTGGTGGTTGGCGTGATGGTCTGGAGAAGGTGAGCGGGTTGGTGGCTGTCCAAAGCTGTGCCTGGGGTCCCCAGGAGCATGGCAGAACTGGCTCCAAGCGTGGGCATTGGGTTGTGTTGGCTTTTGTGCCCCACAGGATGACATGCATCCTCATTCTCGTTGCAGGCAGTGTGGGTACAGCAAAGCCAGCCAGGACGGAGACGAGGAGCTCTACTTCCACTGTAAGTGCAATGTGGCCACCATGGCCAGTATGGTGGGATCCTGAATTTATTGCTGCTAATTGCTGTTGCTATTAATACCCCAGCTCCTGACAAAGCAGCCCCAAGCCCTTGCTGTTGAAGTGTTATTACCCAGAGCAGGGCTGGGCACAGCAATGCACTCTTGAGGCGGTGGGCTCGGCAGCTCTGTACGCAGCACCCATCCTTCTGCAGGGCCCTGCTGTGCGCAGGAGGTGAGGGTGCTCTCGGCAGTCCCTGGGCCACGGGAACTGTTCTGTCAGCTTTTTAGTAACAGCGACAGGAGAGCACAGCTTTGTTTTCTAGGGCTGCTCCTGGTTATTGAGCAGCAGTAATCTTACAAACAATGGTTGTCAAAGGAAATTCAAGTGTAGGAATGATGAGTTTACCTGATGCCTGGCATATGCCCGTTAAGCGCAAGCGGGCTTCTCAGCTCCCTGAAGCATTTCGAAAGCCTGCGTGCTGGTCGGATGCACATGAGCTTTCTTCCCCTGATGTGGAAGCTGCCTGTGGGAGGTTTCTGTGCAGCGCAGAGCTGGGGAGTGCTGTGCTCACCGTGTTCTGGGCAGGAGAGCCTCTCTCACGAGCTCTTTGTGTATTTCCCTGCTCTGCTGCAGTTAAAATACCGACCCGGAGGATGTACATCGACCCGGACACTTGCGAAGATCCCATGCAGGCCGTGCACCTCTTTGCCAAGGAGCTGGATAATGCCAGCATTAAAATCGAGAGGATCATTGGGACAGGCAGGTTCCCCCGCGGCCGCTCCGCGTGTGTCCCCCTGCACCATCCCCTGCTCGGCCACCTCCTGGCAGCCCTCCAGGCACTGTCCTCGCCCCTGTCCCCATCCCCTTTGCTCCTGATGGCACCGGGGCTGGCGTGCTGTCTGGCAGCTGCACTTCACATTCTGGTTGGTTTTTCTAGGGGTCCAAGTACAGCCAACAGAGAAGCTTCAGCAATTATCTGCATCTGGGCAGGCTGACAGCAGCACAGAACTATTTATAAATACGTGAACTTAATGATTTATTGATTTTCATCAACCTCACTGCCTAAAACTTAAAAGCAAATTAAAATCCCCACGCTGGGCCCTAGAGCTTTAATCACTAATGTGCGCCAGAACACGGGAAACACGATTCTTCTTTGTCATTTTTTTTCCTAAAGATAAATTCAGCTGTGAAAAAAGGAGAGGTGGAGGGAGGGCAGGGGACGGTTTGCCCAGCAGCTGCGAGGGCAGCGGTGGAAGGAGCAACAGAAGCTGTCCTGGTGCTGCTGAGAGTGGCTGAGACCACGATCCCACATAACTTCCAGAAACAGATCGGTGTTTGAAAGATCAAGAGAGAAACTAGTCAGGGGGATGTTTAAATATAAAGAACTTAAGAGTGCATTAGTCTCACTGCTGACCTAACAAGTACCTGGCTTTCAAATCAATAAAGCTTTTGAGATCTACACCTTTCTTTTTTTTTTTACTGGAAAGCCAATATTGGCCTTTTACGCTATGAATTCAGTAACTCCTGGTGTTGAGCACGAGGCTGCGAGGCGCAGGATGCTCAGCCCCAGATGCTGCACACGTGCTGCAGGCCCTGCTGCGCTTTGTTGCGGTGAGAAGCAGAGCTGTGTTTGCTGAGCTTGGAGGCAGAATGGGCCGGATCCAGGGAATGTGAGTTCAGTGGCTGGGGGTTGATCTTGTCGTAGAAAAACATCCAGTATGCACTTGGGCAGAGCATGGAGAGAACAGCTTGGAGGCCTGGGAAGAGGATGAAGAAAATGCATTGCGTTTTGTGCAGGGCTGTGTGGTCAGGGAAGGCAGCACATCAAACTGCAGAGGGAACCTGCCTCCAGGCAGGGCTCTGTGCGTCGCTGAGGGCTGGCAAATCCTCTGCTTAACGGTGGGAAAGTCTGACTTGTGTACACAGCAGGACGCATGAGTTGTGCTGGAGAAATGCCCTGTGTTCCCAAAACAAAGGAGAGAGCCCCTAAAGGACTGCTGCCCTCCACTTTGCAGCGAGTGCTGCAGCCTGTCCTTACGGCCCTGCCCAGTGCTGCTCCTTCACGAGCTGGAAACAGCAGAGGTGTGGGGCAGCACGGGCACGACATGCGGTGCTGGCAGGGAGCCCTTGGGAACGTGGGGGATGTCCCAGTGGGATCCTGCTCATCCCCCATCTCTCCCTGCAGGAGAGTTTGGCGAGATCTGCCGGGGGTGCTTGAAGCTGCCCAGCAAGCGGGAGCTGCCGGTGGCCATCCAGACACTGCGTGCCGGCTGCTCCGCCAAACAGCAGCGCTGCTTCCTGGCCGAGGCGTGCACCATGGGCCAGTTCGACCACGTCAACGTCATCCGCCTGGAGGGGGTCATCACCAGAGGTAACGGGGCCGCGTGGCAGCGGGCGGGCTGCAGGGGCTCGAGCGGGTTCTGTGCAGGTTTCCTGGGAGATGAAGCAGACCCCACCTCTGTGTTGCGTTGTTATCCTGTTTGTCCTGGCTGTCGCAGCACATTCACAAGGGATCGGTACTCTGTGTAGGATGTTTCTGAAAGGCCACAGTTTATTTTTTATTTTTTCGGTATGTTCAGCCTAAGGTGGCATTGCTATTTGCCCTGTCATTTTCAGCCCCACAAATCCTAGTTCCCTTCTGTGTGCCCGCAGAGGCCCAGCCCTGCCCTGCTGCCCGTGTCACTGCAGCTGCCTGCGGGCATGGAGGGTGCACCGTGTCCCTGTGCATAGTGCCCTTCTTGTGGGGCAATGAAAGCACCCCTGCACGAGGCACAGCGTCAGTGCTGTCTGAGGAAGGCACACTGCAAACAAGGCCATAGTTGTAGCATGGCATATCTAAAGCTTGCTTTCCTTTTTCCCGACAACTTCCCCACAGGGCAGGAGTGTTGGTGCGTGGTGGCAGCCGAGGCGCAGGCTCCCGGGGCACCTGGCCCGCTCCCTGGTGAGGCCGTGTGCCAGCTGCAGGCTGTCGCTGAGCTGTGCCCGTGTGACCATCTTTGGAGAAAATGCTTGACTTTGTACCAGGCTTTCCAGAACAGCTGTAGAAATGAGAACAAGCTCTTACCTAATGAGAATTCCCTCTTGTCTGTCCGTGCAGGGAACACCATGATGATAGTGATGGAGTACATGGGGAATGGAGTGCTGGACTCTTTCCTCAGGGTGAGTGCTGTGGAGCTCATGCTCACTGCTGGGCTCTGTCACCTGCTTGGGTTTCGGTGGCCATCAGTCAGCTCCAGCTTTTCCTCCTCCTCTTCTTTTCTTTTTCTTTGCAGAAACATGAGGGACAGTTCACAGCCAGCCAGCTCATCAGCATGTTGCAGGGCATTGCTGCTGGCATGAAGTACCTGGCAGAGATGGGATACATACATAAAAGCCTCGCTGCCCACAAAGTCCTGGTGAACAGCAGCCTGGCCTGCAAAATAACGGGTTTCAGACAGCCCCAGGAAGATAAGATGGAGACCATCTTCTCCACCATGGTAAGGTACATTTCCAAACTTAATTTGGAAATTGAATGCATTTCTCTGGGGATCTGCCCCACTGCAGGGCTCCATGCATGGGTGGGTGAGCTGCAGGCTGAGGGCAGCCGTGGGCTTCATTATCTCTGTTTTATCGTTCATAATGAAGTTCATTGCATTTCATTGCATTAAGAACTGAAGTCCTGCTCGCTCCATGCTCACCCTGCAGCAGCTGTCTGTTAGTGCATTGCATTAACCAGGCAGTCATGTTTTAAAAAGCGTTGGTTCTGCGCTCAGAGGAGCCCTTGCTGTTTGCAGGCAGTGTTTGGGCAGTGCCAGGGAGGCAGCAGCTGCTGTGCATGGCTGCAGGTACCCGGAGCTGTGTCCTGGGCCTATTGGTGGGGTTCAGCCCCCAGGCTGTCGGGAGCTGCCAGCTCTGAGCGGGCTGACAGCAGAAAGATTCTTGGAAAACTTTATCATGAGCTCCAGGGAGATACCCGGGGGAAGGCATCCCCATCCTGGAGAGAATGTGGCAAAGCATGACCCAGCACTGAGCAACCCACAGAGCTTGCGAGAGGCTTTCCTGCAGTGCAGGGAGCCTGGGCTGCAGCTTTGGGGTTGAGGTCTCTCTGCTGCTAATTACAGTCAGCTGTGCTGTCTGTCACCTGCTTCCCCTGCTGCATCCGAAGGGCTCTGCAGAGCTGGAGGACAGGATTGCTAATTACAGGAGGGCAAGCCAGGGTGGAGGGACTGTGTTTGTGCAGCTCTGAGATGGCTTTCGTTAAATATTAATGTATAAAATGCCATCAGCTCTTCCCAGAGCCATTCTCTCTGCCATTAATATTTCAGGACTCATGTTCCCACGTAGCACACTGCTGCATGACCATTTTAGAAAACACCAAGGCACGAGTTCTCACTTAGCACTAAACCTGCGCGTGGTGCTCGGGCGGTGGTGCAGGGGGAGAGTGTGTGGGATGGCCACCGGGTGCCACGTGTGTCAGAATCCACGTGACGATGCCATTTCTCCCCTCTTTGTGCCCGGGCAGCGTGGGAAGAGCCTGGTGCTGTGGTCAGCCCCCGAAGCCATCCAGTACCACCACTTCAGCCCGGCCAGTGACGTCTGGAGCTTCGGCATTGTCATGTGGGAAGTGATGTCCTACGGCGAGAGGCCCTACTGGGACATGTCCCACCAGGATGTGAGTGCACGGCCGTGTGCCTGATGCTGGCGTTGCTGCATGGCTGGGGGGCAGCTCGACTCCGCGGTGTGCAGCAGTGAGGAGGGAGGTCTGCCTGCTCACGGTGTCTGGGGACAGCCTGTGTGTCTGCGTCCCGAGGCGTCCCCTCACCTCTCTGCCCTGCCGTGCAGGTGATGAAGGCGGTGGAGGACGGCTTCCGCCTGCCCGCCCCGGCGAACTGCCAGCCGCCGCTGCACCAGCTCATGCTCGACTGCTGGCAGAAGGAGCGCAGCCAGCGCCCCAAGTTCTCCCACATCCACGACGCCCTCAGCAAGATGCTGCAGAGCCCAGGGCCGCCGCCGTGTGCCAGGTGCCCGCCCATCCCCTGTGCCAGGGGTGCTGGCTCCCCGCTGCCCCTCACCGCCCTTCTGCCCACAGGTCCCATGGCACCGCCATGCCCCTTGCTGAGTGCTCCTTCGCGGCCTTCCCGGCCTTCAGCTCCGTGGGAGAGTGGCTGGAAGCGATAGGAATGAGCAGGTACCGGGATAACTTCACTGCTGCGGGCTGCTGCTACCTGGAGTCTGTGGCCAGGATGACAGCACAGTAAGTGAAGCGCCCGGCTGCCGCCTGCTGTTGTTGGGTGCAGTGTGAGCCAGTTCTGCTTCTTATCCAGAGTTTTTTGAGCTTTTAAAATTGCAGCCATGCTGGGGGCTCTGACTCCTGCAAGTCCGCAGTAGCCTGATGGTCTGCACCCCACGCTGCCTCTTCCTGGAGAGCAGCCAGCACAGGGGGCTGCAAGTCTGAGCTGCTCCCCTGACGTGGGGCGTGTTTTGCAGAGATGTCCTGAGCCTGGGGATCACACTGACGGAGCACCAGAGGACCATCCTGAGCGGCATCCAGACGCTGCGGGCCCAGGTGATCCAGATGCATGGCCGGGGCGTGCAGGTGTGATGCGGAGCATGGACCAGCGGAGCAGGAGGAGGTGCTGGCCCAAACTGGACCAAATCTCTGCAACCTGGCAGAGAACTCGGAGACCCACCAGGGGGGATGTGGGAGTCACTGCGCTGCTGCCAGGCGAGTCGTCCCTGTGGCAAGGGGCAGGGCGTGCCGTCCCCTGTGCCGGGGAGTTCCTGGGGCACCAGGCACGGTGCTCCTAGTGGCCGTGGTTCTCCCCATCGCTGTTCCGTGAGACGAGTCAAACTGTCATGATGCCATTTTGTGTGGTAACTGGGCTAACAGGGTGGATGAGCATCTGTGCACTGTCTTAATCCAGAGCTGGCAGCATTTTCCTATCTTGCGTCCTACTGGTGAAATCCGTGGGTATTTTTATAGAAGCTGACATCTTCTACCAACACCACCAGGAGCTTTTATTGCTTTTATTTTTAGAGGCAGGCACGCGGCTCATGCCCAGCGCCCGGCTTTGGAAGGTGACTTTGCCCATCTGGCACGTGGAGAGGCAGCGCTCGCTCCCAGCCACGTCCCTGCTGCTCCGCCAGTCACCTTGCTGCATCTGGACACCGCTGCGGTGAACAAGAACAAATGTTCCTTAGCAAAGCGCAGAGCAAACGGTGCGCGGTGTTCGTAAGGTGCTCTTGACAAGACGGCTTCGGAGGAGGAGGTGGGAGGCTTTTGTGAGAGCCCCATCCTGCAGGGATGGCCGAGCAGCGCTGCAGGATGCAGCCCAGGGCACGCCCAGCACAGCGTCCTCGTGCACTGGCAGCTCTGACGCAGGCCTGGTCCCTGCCAGAAGGCACACGTAGCGCCTGCTTAATAACACGAGTTCCCTTGAAGTTGGTTAGTTCAGCGGGTCTCTGCGGCCTTGTACAGGGCTTTGTCGGCCTTTTATTATCATCTTTAAGTATTGCAAGTGAATGGTTAATGGTGAAAGACAGGTTTGCAGAAGGAATGAAGGCTGCAGAGGGTGTTCTTGGCGCAGTTGGAAATGTGTGTGTGTAGGATCCAGACGTTGTGCAGCTCCCTGCTCCAAGGGCTGCATCCAAGAGGCAGGGAGCTGCAGAGCCCTCTGGCTTGGCTGCTGTGACCACAGTCAGGAGTGGTCAAGACTACAAGATTTGACTTTTTCCAGCTATTTCAACGTGATTACATCGGAGATCGGTGCTCAGGCTGAGTGTCACCAACCAGCGGCACTGGGAAGGGGCCAGCTAAGGTCACTCATCGTTTTTCTGCCTTGTGTTGCTGTTCCCAGGTGATGTGCTGAGCTGCCGCCAGCTCCTGGTGCTCTCCTCCTGCAGTTCGAACAGCATTCCCCAACGTCACTTGGTCTTTTTTTTTTTTTTTACAAAATAATTTGCCTTTAGGTTTTGCCATTGTTGGGTCCGGGTCATCTCCCAGCAGCCGGCCGTGTCGCACCCCGAAGAGAAATAACGGTGAACGGCAACCTCCATTTGGTAGCAATGCCAGATCCCACGGATCAAGTGCAATTTGTATGCTCGTTATGTTTACACTGTACCTATAGAGAAAGTATATTACAGTTCTCTAGGCAGGGAGCTGAACCAACGTGATCCCACGTCCCCAGTGCTGTCCCGGAGCTGCCTGCACGGAGGGGGCTGCAGGGTGGGCTGGGCCCAGGTCCTGGCTGCTGCACAGCGTTCTCCAGCACAGTCAGAACCCAAAGCAGCGTTCCTTCATCTGGGTCTCTCTAGCTGTTCCCAGAAGAAGTTTAATTACTTTCCTGACTTACGCTGGTGAGGGATGTGCTGCCTCAGGGCTGCTCCTTGCAGACAGTGTGGCTCTGCCCAGGGCAGTGCTGCTCCAGGCCCTCCTCCATGGAGCCCGGTGCTCTGTGCCCCCCCAGGTGCCACCAACAGACACCGGCACCCGGGCTGCTGCCAGCCCTGGAGATAATCAGAGGAGAGGATTAATGGACAAACTGTTGGTTTCAAAATTAACCTGTGCCCTCTTAGCACCTCCTCTTTGGGGAAGTATTCAATGCTTTGTAATTAAATTAATTAGCAACACTGTTGTGCAGCTGCTCAACCGAAGGAAGTGCCACAGAAGGAGTTGGCCCCTCAGCCCCCCCATCCCACCCAGCAGAGCTCTGCCAGAGCTGTGGGCAGCGCAGGGCAGCACAGGGCAGGGCAGGGCAGAGCAGGGCAGAGCAACACAGGGCAGGGCAGAGCAGGGCAGGGCAGCACAGGGCAGAGCAGGGCAGAGCAGGGCAGAGCAACACAGGGCAGAGCAGGGCAGAGCA
>WBMW01000229.1:106201-119762 GCA_013396635.1 Penelope pileata | reverse complement strand
CCCACTGCTCCCACTGCTCCCACTGCCCCCACTGCCCCCACTGCTCCCACTGCCTGCACTGCCCACACTGCTCACACTGCCCCCACTACTCCCACTGCTCCCACTGCCCCCACTGCTCCCACTGCTCCCACTGCCCCCACTGCTCCCACTGCCCACACTGCTCCCACTGCCCACACTGCTCACACTGCCCCCACTGCCCCCACTGCTCCCACTGCTCCCACTGCCCCCACTGCTCCCACTGCTCCCACTGCCCACACTGCTCCCACTGCTCCCACTGCTCCCACTGCCCACACTGCTCCCACTGCCCACACTGCCCACACTGCCTGCATTGCCTGCTCTGCCTGCAGTCAGGGCCAGCAGTGCCCTCCCCAGGGCTCTGGCATTCTGCACAGAGGAGCTTCCTGCAGCAAGGCTCCAGCAAGGCAGGGAGCATTGTGGAGAGCAGATGGCAAGTGCCATGTGGGTGAGGACGAAGGAGGGAAATGTTATTACATGGAGCGAGCTGTAGGCTCCAATGAGCCCGGCTCCAAACACTCAGTGATTAACTTGGGCTATTAGCATCACACTTTGTCTCCAAAGTTTCCTCCCTCCTCCCTTTGCCATTGAGCCTCCTTGCTTCTAGGTGAGCTGGATACTTGATGAGAAAGTGAACCCGTAATTCATTCTCAGTAAGAAGCCCAGTTCCTCAAACATGCAAGAAACTGCCAGGGGTGTTATTTGCCAAACATAATGGGATTGCTATCAGTCGGCACCGTCCCAAGGGAAAAGGAAAATTGGTTCTATATCTTGCAAGGGCTTTTATTTATAGCGAGCAAGCAGAGCCTTGTCACTGTTTTATACCGTGCTGGCACAGGACAGGGACATGTCCTTCCAGGGGCAAGAGGGAAGCATCCTCCGTGCCCCATCCTTCATTCTCCACCCTCCTCACCTGCTCCATCCCCTCCTGCCCCCAGCGCACTCCCTGCCAGCTGCTGGAGGCCGTGCTGCTCCTGCATGGGGCTGCACACCCACGGGACATTCCCAGTGCTGCTGCTGCTGTGTTCCTGTTAATCACACCATTTCCTAATCACACCATTTCCTAATCACACCATTTCCTAATCACACCATTTAACAGCTGTGGTTACCACATAGCAGAGCCCCTCTTGCTGCTTCTCAGCATTAATTCCACCCGACAGGAGGTTTGCTGCCCCACAGGCGTGGGCTCATCCGTGCAAGCAGACCCCGTGGCTGCCAGTGCTGCCCTGCTCGGGCTGAGCTGCCTCTGTCCCCAGCACCAAACCGGTCTGCATACTGGGAAAGGAAATTTAGATATCCCAACGCAATTTATGGTTCAGCTTCCCAGATGCTGAAATGCTGAGCTGGGAGAACCCAGCTGCAGCCAAATGGCTCCATGCATCCATAGGAAAATCCTTCTCCAGCCCCATTCTGCCTCCTCTTCATGGCTGACTATTGCTACCTGACTTCCCTGTTTTTTTTTTGTTTTTTTTTTTTCATTACCATATGCTGGCCATGAGGGAGCATGAGGAGCATGATGTGCTCCTGCTACCCTGCAGGTTTTTGCTCTCCAAAGGATTCTCACATCCCAGCCACGTAAAGTGCTCTCCATCACTGGTGATGGATCTGCCGGGCTGGAGAAACCCCGCTCCTGACAGCCCCAGCTCCCAGCCCATCGGGTGCCTCTAATGCATTTCATGGCACTGATGCTCTCTGATGGCCTTTTCCATCAGCAGAGCTCCAGGAGCTAATGCGTTTGAATCTGCCCGAGGCAATTCCCTATAACAAACTAATGTAGGGCTTTAATTTTAACAAGCGTTTCAAATGCAGTGCTTGAACAGCATCACTTATAGCACTATTTTTCTGCTGACACATGCTACACCCCAGCCTCTTTCTCTCCGAGACGAGTTAAATCACTACATTCCTCTTTAAAATGCCCTCGTTTCCCCATGTTCTCCCATGTCTGAAGCCTGGCCACAGAGAGCAGCACAGGCGGGAGGTGCCCTGTTGCAATGCAACGCACTGAGCCCTTCTGCCGCCCGGACCTTGGGGTGTGCAGCTGCTGTCCCTGAGCAGCTCTGCTCCCCAGGGCACACACCGTGCTCTGAGGAGGGCTGCACAATGCTCTGTGCTCCGCAAAGTGCAAAGCTGCTGTGTGTCAGAGCCGCGCCCTGCGCTGCCTGGCGGGATGACAGCATCTCCCTTCTTATCCGCAGGAGCTGCTCGGGGCTGGCAGGACGCGGAGCTGGCAGTGCTGGGGAAGTGCTTTCCTCGTCCAGCGGGTTCCTATGGAGATGCATCTCCTGTCATCCTCCTGTGTGATCACTGAACAACAGCAAGGGAAACAGGAGCGCCTGTGAGCACGCACGAGCCGAGCGCCCAGCGCTGCCCCAGCCGAGCTCTCCTCCAGGGCCACGCGCTGCAGACAGGAGGCATTTTCAATCGCACTTTCCATCTGGCATTGATTACCGTCCAATTTCTCGTGCCTTCATTTGCAGTCAGCGGAGGCAGGCCGACTGACATTGAGGGAGAACGACTCCTCAGATCCCATCAATCAAGCGTCGCCAGGATTCAGCTTCCCAGGCTCCCGGGCCACAAGGTCACCCCCAGCGGGCAACCGGCCCCCGCCCGTTCGGAGCTCAGCCCCCGGCTCCCCGGCAGCGGGGGGAGCGGCCATCACTCGCTGCCCCCGCACCGCGCTGTGCCTTCTCACACAGCCCGTTCCGTGGGGAACTGGGAAGAAAACCCACGATGTTTTTTTCAGGAAACGGTGAGGCACATGAACATCCGCCCCTACACATACAGAGGAAAGCAAGAAGCAGGACAGTTACGCCAAGCCCTGCCCAGTGCCCAGCAGCTTCTCCTCTCCTGCTCCAGCCATCTTCCCATTTTTCTTAGCTTTTAGCTGTGGCAGAAGTTGGTTTTTCTCTGTGTCTGGTATGAGGCCATGTTCTGGTTCTAGAAGGAAAATGAAACCGATAACACAGGTGTTCACCGATTACATTTGTTGCTGGGCAATTGCTGCACAGAGCCAAGGACGTTCCGGTGCCTCAGCCTCTTGTATTGCTCTGCCAGCACCGGGGCTGGGGCGCAGGCAGCCGCAGGACGGTGGGTACGAGCAGCACAGTCGATGTTTGTAGGAGCAGTGCAGGGCAAGGACAAATCGTCCCTTTCCACCACCTTTGTGCCTGGACACCATCACAGCCCCAGCCCGTCTGCTCCCTGCGGGGCTGTGACCCAGCTGTGCTCGGAGCCCATGAGCAGAGCAGGGCCACGACAGCGGCTCTGTTATCAACGTTTCCACTTACTGCTTCACAGCAAAGGAATTAAGTTCAAATTGTGTATGAGAAGCGTTGGCTTCCCAGCTCAGTGCAGCACTGAGCTGTGCAAAATCAGCAGGCTTTGTACTTCATAAGGAAGATTGACCCATAACTAGTAAATATTGATTTTTCCCTTGAAAGCTGCTCCCAGCCAGTTGCTGCGAGGCTGCGTGACACAGGCGATGCCGAGGACAAGGAGAGCACCGTTTCCATCCGTGAAGACGGGCACAGATCTCCATGGCCGTGCTCCTGAGCGCAGCCAGGCTTAGAGGAGGCAACCAGCTTTGAGGACACGACTTTCCTATTAGCTGCCTCACCCTTATTAAGGGAAATTAGATTAATTACATTGTAGCAGGCAATAAATCTTTCCCTGGAGAGACAGGGAGGGTGCCTGGGATTTTGGTCTCTGTGTGTGATGTTCAAATTAGTGATTCTGTCTGATCCCATTTTTCAGAGTAATAAGGCTTCTGGGTGAGGGATGGGTAAAGCTCCATGGCTTTGGGCACAAACTTTCTGGGATAAAGAGAATTTCATCCCCACTCTCATCAAAGCCAGGAAAGAAATTGCTCTGAAGTCCACACCCTGGAAGCTCTGTTTTCCACCACTGTATTTTAAGAGGACATTTATGCTTTCCCCCAGCCCAGATGTGACAGCAGAGCTGTGGCACCCTGCAACTCCACCGTGAGGTCCAGCCACATCAGCCTCCGCATTATCTTACTGTAAATGAGATTCACTGGACAATGTGGATCTGATTTGCAGCACAGCTGTGAAAGAAATCCTGCCTTTAAGAAAGCTACCATCTATGAATAAATCGGGCATACTTATGGGGAAGTCTTGACAGCTCAAACTTTCTGTTGTGAGGTTGTGAAAGGAAAGACCCAGCCCGCCTTGTGATTGCCTCTCTTCTTACACAGAAGGAAATATTTGATTTATGTTTCAAGAAAGGGCTTGCAATGCAGCCCCACAAGCGTGTGCCCTGCTGGAGGGGCTCAGCACACCCAGCTTCAGCACCCAGCTCTCTGCCTGCCCCACAAGGACAGTTTTTCAGCTGGAGAGAAGCTGCGCTCACAATTCCCTTTTCAGAGAACTTGTCCACTGGGGCAATTGGCTTCTCCCTTTATCCTTTGAAGTGTTCTGACACTCCAGAGCCGGGCAGCGCAGTTGGGGGTGAAGCCCTTGCTGTTCTGCCAGCCTGCCACTAGCAGCACAGCCCAGAGAGATGGGCTGTGACCAGATGCCATCCTCCCTGTGTGGGAGTAACAGCGATGGGACAGAGTGCAGCACACCTAAGGACCTCACACAGACCAATGCAGCATTCCAGAAGCGTGTTGGTATCATCAGCTGAACCTTTCCTACCCAGGAGTGAAGCTCTGGGCCCTCTGGCTTCACATACAGCTCACTCAAACCTAAGCCTTGCCCAACAAAATTCACAGCAATGTTGAGCTTTTCTTCCCTTGATGGCAGATACAAGAGTGCAGGACACAGAACCAATAACCACATTGCAAATAAATGTAAAACACAACATACGCAACTCCTGCTGCGTTCAGCCCTGCGTCAGCAGCTGCAGGCAGTGACCCTTTCTGCTGAGCCCCAGGGCCGGAGCCACAGTGCCCACCCTGGCTTTGTGCCTTGAAGTGCTCCTACGGCACTTCTCTGCACTCCCAGAGACCAAGGTGCCATCTGAACCCAGTCACGGGGTGAGCTGCAGCCCTCGTGAGGCTGTTGGCTTCCTCAGCCCCAGCTGGGGAGCAGCACCCACTGAGCCACCTTCGGTCAAACACTGCAGGAAGGCTTTGCCTTCAGGGAAGGGGGAAGAAGGCATCCCTCCTGAACATGCCTCCACAAAGACACCAGGTACATGCCAGAAGAGAGCACCTGCCCTGCTCCTGAGCACACTCACAGGAGGTGAGCAGGCATTACAGCAACGCTCTGCCTTCCCCAGACACCTCCAGCAGTCATCCAGAGCTCTGCAGTACAATCAACTAGAGAAAAGCAAGCTGCAGCTAAATCCATGGCAAACAACATTGTTTGATTTGTTTCCTGGAATCCCTGTAGCCTGTGACATGATACAGGATCAGATAAAAGGCTGCAAGGTCCCACGGGGAACGTTCCCTTACCGCAGATGGTGTCGGGCAGCGCGGTCTGTCTGAAATCGCTCATCACAGCTCCTGTGCAGCAAGATGCCAGCCCAGGAAAGCCACCGCCAGTCGAGTCCTCTAATTAATATATTTCACCTATTTGAGCACCCAACTTCTAAATGATGTCAGTCAGGTTAATTAAATATTAAATATTTCTCAGTCATGAGGGGAAAAAAAAAAGGAAAAGAAAAAAAACAAAGTTACAGAAGCTTAAATTGCAAAACACTTACCAGCCTGTTAATTTGAGTAATTGTTTTCACCTCCCACCCTCCACCACCCACATCCAAGCATTAAATGCCAAACTCAAGACTCAGCAGTCAGCCCCCTTATCGAGCCCAAACATCTGGATTAATGCTCGATCCTTGGACTACCACCACTTTGCACTGTAAAGCAGTCCAACACAAGATCTGGGCTGAATTTAATATTTAAGCATCTCAGTAGCCCCAGTGAGCTGCTGGAAGCTGACTGTGGACACCAGCTGAGCGCTTCCAGGAGGGCTTTGCCCAAAATGAAGACAGCCTTGGCTGGAAGCAGGCAGAGACTGAACACAATGAACATGTACGTGATGCTGGCTGGAGCCTGCTGCAGCAGGGTTACAGCAGAGGGCCTGGGATCCAGGAAGAACAGCCAGTACAAGCCACAGGCTAGACTTAAAAGATCTTTTTGCCTTATTAAAAAGAGCTGTGAACTCTGCTGGAAGGAGAATTGAAGTTAAATCAGAGCTGGTGTGACATCCTCCCTGCAGACAGCACAGGTCACTTGGCATGGAAGAGCACACTGGGGTGGGAGCAGAAAGCAGACCCATCACCTCCCTTCATGAACACCCTGACAAGGACATTTTACGCTACTGATTAAACAAATGTCTTTTTCTTTTTTTGCAAATACCTTTACCTTCTTATTTCCTGACCCCTGAAGCCATGATCCGTGTGCCCGTTTTCCCAGATGACTCACAAATTCCACAAATAGATGAAGAAATTTTGGTTTGCAGAATATTTTAACTGCTAGTGGCAGATGCTGTGATCAAACACAAATTTTGAAGATGTAGCCTGTTCAACTAAACTCACCCAAATGGCAGGAGCCTCCAGATTGTCATCTCACCCTTGAACTTGTAGTTCTCCTAATCACCTGCTTAGAGGAGAAAAATGAATTACCAGCTCCTCCGTGCTTTTAGTGATGCTAAGAGATGTCTCCTCTTATGATTTCAGATGGCCACGAAAACATGGGGTTTTGGTGGAATTATACAGCTCCGCTGGAGGAGTTGCATGTGCTGTCCTGCACCTTGAAATCAAAAACTTCTCCATGAAGAAATTGCCTAGAGACAACTCTAATTTGTTCTGAACTATCATCCCTCCCATCAGCAAGCAGGGAATTGTTATCTGTTTATTTCTTACAATGTCACTGAATCAGTGACCACCTGCAAGGTGTCCACGATGATAAACGCTTGCTTTGTACATAGAGCTATTTCTGACAACGCTTGATAGCGCACATCTATCAGATTGCCTGGAAGAGCCACCCATCAGGATCATTATCTAACACCATCCCTTTGAGGGAGTTCAATGTCAGCACATCCTGGGGAAGGCACCTCACTGGGTACCTGTTCTGCTCATTATTTCTCTAGATTAATGGTTCCACATTTTCATTATGAATTCAGGCTGAACTTTGCAGTTCTCACGCCCAGAGCAAAGCTGGGGTGCAGACAGAGACTCCTGGGAAGACTCAGCACAGGGCTTCCAGCTGCACCTGCCTGGTGTGCACAGGAGCTCCCAGCTGGAGGGCTGCCTGAGCTGCCTCAGCCAGCCAGGGAACACATGAACACTACTACCCCTGCAAGACTGTAGTTATTCACTACCACAGCCTGGTGACACAGCCACTCCCTGCTACTTGCTGGGTCTGTGCTGCTGGCAGTTCCACAAGCTCTCCCTTCTTCAGCTTGCTTTGTCACAGAGGAAACATGTTTTGAAAGACCTCTCGATCAGGTCAATGGTCTCGATCTTAAAAACATTAGTGTTCAGCAGTCTTTTAGCAAACCATGGCCATTACTCCCTCAACCACCCTCCCTACAAGAAAGCCACAGCAGTCAGCCCTGAGCAGTATTCATCATAACTGAAATCACAAGCAGGAAAACAAATTTGTCTTATGGAACCAGATACAAAACACAGGGACTTAAATTCCTCCTGCAGAGCCTCCCGTATTAAAAGGCACAGCTACTCAGGGGTCACACAGTTTGGTTCTTTAGAGGATTGTATGCAAAATCCATATTCTGAGGAGGCACTTCCACGCCCTCCAGCTCTCCCTCAAGACTGGCTCAGCTCCAAGGACAGTTCCTGAAGTCATGTCCATAGCATCAGAGCTAGTAGCAGTTCAGATGACAAGCTAATTCCAGTTTCTTTTTGTAGGATGAAATGCTCCTGCCAGTGAGGAACGTAGCCTCTCTCAACCTGACAGAATAGTTACTTTGCTTTTTACTTCCCGCCACTCAGACTACAGCCAGGCTTGCATACAAGTAGTACACACAAAATAAAATTCCCCCCTAACACACACACACACACAAAGTCATCCAGCTTCCATGAATTGTTAGAGAATCCTTGAACGAAGTAGAAGAGGCAAGTTCTAGTTTTTTTAAAAATACAACTGCCATACAGCCTGCAAAAAAGGGCAGAAGGGATGTTAGTGTGAGCTATAGGCTGCAGGAAAATGAACTGCTTTCTCACATTCTAGAGATGCACATGGTTCCGACAGATTTGGGTAATGAATCTGTTTAGTTATTAGCTGCCAGGTAGCTTTAATTCACGTCAGATACAATTAAATCACTGTGACAGTTGGAAAAGGAAGCTTGAATATTAACAGCAGTTGGTTACGTTGCGTGGTAACACCATGCTTCAGGAGAACCACTGCTGCAAAGAGGGAACCTTCAGCCACTGTACCTCCGCACTCCACAGAGCAAACAGCACACACACAATCTAAACAGCACAAAGAGGACATGGAATCTGAGATATTTTCACAAGACAGCCCCATTTTACAGACTCCGCTTCTTCCAGCCTTCCAGGGCTAGAAGTTACTTTCTGAGCATTTATTGCTGTAGGCGTAACAAATGCATTTGCTCTAGTAATAGGGCAAATAAATCTTTCAACAACAGAAGGATCGGGAGTATATAGTGTATAAACCTAGAAGTAGAAACAAAGGTATGCACCTGCTGATGGAGAGCTGGGCAGGCAGGCTTGCAGAGATGTAAGGCCTTCACATCGGCATCGGAAAAACCTGAGGAAGGAATTAAGTCTCCTTGCTGTTCAAAAGGCACTGCACACTACTCTAGAGCAATACTATTACTACCATTAGCAAAAATGTTAATTCCTGGATTTACTTAGCAACTATGCCATATCTCACTGGTAAACAGAATGAAACAGCTGACAAGCCTATCAATTTGTGTCCTTACAGGTTATAATCAAGGCTTTTAAAAGACAACAGTATTAACGGAAGAATTCTCTCAGCTAGCTAAGCATTTTAGTTCCAACCCCCAGTAAATATTTAAAACAAGATCTACATTTACATGTTTGTATCCAAGCGTTTTATAGTTTTATTTACAGTTTAACTATTGCTTTTTTTTGTTAAATGTCTGCAGAATTCAGCAAAGATAGCAAATCAAATGCACTTGTAGCTTACTTTACAATATTGCCACCTGCAGTTGTGATTTGGAAGCTTATCAGCCACCATCTGATAGCTAGTGCTTTGTAGAGAGCTCTGCTTTTCCAAGCTGTTAAAAAGTAAGGCTGTGGTTGCAGGAAAAGCAAGTAAGACTTCTTTCTCCTGCCTCATTTCACAAGAGGTGACAAACCAGATGAGTGTCCTTGTTTACATATTGATATAAATGCATCAGGACCTAGCCTCTTAGGAAAGGGTTTAAGAATTGATCTTACTTGTGACTACAAATCCTGGGTGTGCAATTGAACAGATCCAGAGACAACTATGGACCCTGTGTGCACAACCAGATGAATCTATGGACTTTGAGTATTAGGTCTGGGAACCATTTTTATTGTAATGATTACAACACACAATACATGTAAAAGCTCACTTGCAAGGGGGCACAAACACTGTATCTTGGTCTCCACCTTAGAGCAAGCAAGAAGTAAAACATTTGCTTTATTACCGTTCAGTGAAAAAGATCTGAACATTATAGGAAGAAAAAAAGTATCATAACTTCCATTCCATAAACAAGGGAAGGAAGACAAAAGAGAACATGAACTAAAAGGTAAGAGTCACGCTCAGTATTTACAGAGGAATGTTTACAGTGACTGACAGCTACTGGTTTTTCGCACTGCCACAAGCTTCTGCGAGACGAACCTATAAAGAAAGAAATTAATCAATAGTCTGTCAGAGACTGCTGTATCCCACAGACACTTTTGACTTCCACCTCAAGTGGAAGACACATTCAGCTTTGATTTGGTTTTTCAAAACACCGACAATAGTTATTTTCCTACAAGTGTGAGGTTTTATCCCTCCTTCCCTCCTTAATTCATGCTTCTTCTTGACCAGTGATGACACCTGACAATTCAATTAATTGCCTTAATTCAATTAATACAGAACTTTATAGAAGCTGACATTCAACTGACATTGACTGAAAGAAAATATTTTTGTCTCAGGTAAAAAAAAAACACCATCTGGAGCCAGGTAGGGTAGGGAGTTATCTTATGCTATGACTGGTTTTCACAGACCAAGGTTGACCTGTTAATTAAAAGAAAACAGGCTGCTAGCTAACTTCTGTACGTCATTCTTTTGACCAAATACAGGACCAAGCCAACTTAGCGCACAGCCTTTGCCCAAAAGCTCTGCCCAGTGGAACTCCAAGATACAAGACTAGAAATAAGGAGCTCAGTAGCCCAGTGATTAATAACAAAGACGATGCTGTATTACAACTTCAGGTCTCAAATACAAAAAAAAAGTAGACTTACTGATAGCTGCTTCATAATTCCTTGTGCATCTCGATTCAGATGAAGAAGATTCTTCACAGTCAAATCACTTGCTGTTAAACGAATGCTCTGTAGTAAACAAAACCATATCTTAGGTTTCCTGTTTGTTTAGCTGTAGCAGCTGGAAGCAACAAAGACAAGAAATACAAATCCATGCACACTAGATGACCACATACAGGCAAAGAACCACATCCAGCTTGACTGGAAGCTCATCTCACACCTGCCTTTCAGTGTACAAACGCATTACTGCGAGCAGAAGCTGCTTTAAGAGTTCCTTATATGTCCAGCAAAACAATAGTCTGCATTCTGCTTAGACCAAGCTGAACATCTCCCAGTTCTGACTAATAACTTTTTAAGGTTCTTTCTAAGCAACATCTACCTTGTGATAAACTGTGGTGGCCCAAGCAGACATACAAGAATGGATGAACAAGAGTCACTTGAGACTGATAAGGTCCCCAAGAACATACAAGTTATCCTTGCTGCACGGACTTGACAGATGAAAGTTTCTGATTTTACCTCCCCTCCTCCAACAGGGACAGTAATGAAGACATCATTGCCCTCAGCAAGGGGGCTGCCATTGGCAGAGATGGTGTAAACTCGTTCATTTACTGCAGGTGTGCGCAAGCCTGGTGTCTTGAAAACGCTGAAACAAAAGCTATAGGTAAGTAATTTTACTGCAATTGACTAAATCTACTTTAAGCAAAGCCTTTCATTTCAGGTTCAAGGAGCCACTAGGAAATATTCTGCATATAGACAACTGATACATAAAAAGCAAGCAGCAAGGCACTCCTCTATGTAAGAGATTCACCTAGAAATTCAATGGAATACAAACCTGGAATCAAACTTGGGTGTGACAATGGAGGTGCCTCCTCGAGCACAGAGATCAACATTTCTACCAGTAGCTGGAGTGATAAAGTTGCTTTTACTTGATCTGCTTAAAAGGAAGTAAATAAGTTAAGCCATACTGCTCAAAAGAATCATTTTAACAGATGTATAAGCACTGTCTTATGAGGACTTAGATGAGATGACCAGAGGTTCTTACTAATCCCCCCCACAGCATGGCATGCCTACGTCATCCAGCCGACTAAACCATGCTCCATCTCATTCAGAAGCTACACTAGCAACACACACTTTTTTGAAATCCCATACAGGAAGATAGCCCCTATTACCTTTTACTCATGCGTTTCACTCTTGCTGAAGGAGCTCCTCTGCTCTTGGACACTGGTGCTTTTTTAGCAGGTGCCCTCACCTGAAACACATTGTTCACCAAACATTCAGTTACTTATTGTGTCACATTTCAGTCCAAAATGAACAAATGTTCCCACATAAAATGTATGACTCAATAGGCTCCTTTTTAAGGCACAAGAGCCTGAAACAAACACCATGCAAACTTCCGAGATCTTTCCCATTTGAGTGTTATTTATGCATCCTTTCCCAAGTTCAACTGTAGAACTGAAGGAAGATATTGGACTACACGACTCAGTACTGTTCACATGTATGCACTATCGCCCACAGCAAAATGAAAGTTTACAAATTGCAAATTATTACTGTTAAAGAATTTCCCACACAGTGAAGATTGTTCTACTCTAAGGAATATCACTCCCTACGTACAACAACGCTGAGAATACATCAGCTTAGAGATGTGACTTTAGGATGTGACTTTCACATGCATAAGTACAACAGGAGTAAAAGCAGAGGTAAGTCATTGCACAGTCATTTTGCTTGATGCAAATAACAGTATCACCTGCAAATGGGAAACCAGCTTCGTATGTAACTAGAAGGATCAGGAAGCAATAGCTGTTTCCAAGTCACCCTTAAAGCATCCTGGACAGCAGTGCTATCCCAGGCATCATCATCTTTGTAAGCAGCTCATATCTTGGGAACAAACTCATCACAAAGAGTAGCTGTTTACCTTTCCAGTTGTTGGATTAGGATTTTCAACTGCTTGCTCCAGAAGAAGCTGGCTATCATGTCTTGCTTTCTTTGCTAGAGGAAGCAAAGAAACTTCTGTTTCTTCTTCAATAGCTTCAATATTCTGTTTAGGTTTTTCTGCCAGAAAGAGAAAGTATTGCCCAAGCTGAGAACAAATAGTAACTTGACATAATTACCTTAACTGGTGGTCAAAAAAAAAAAACAAAAAAAAAACCCAAACTACTACATGCATTTCTGGCAACAATTTGCTTACAAAATCTGAATTCCAATGAAAACAGCAGATGCAATGCTGTTTTGAATTACTTTGAATGTTTTAATAGAATTAAGTAAAACTACTTCAGGTAGCAGGAGTAAAGGCAGAATTACATCCTATCTTTAAGCATATTGAAGGCTGTAAGCAAGAACTGAATTATTACCCACAGCATGTTAACCACTGACCTTTCTTGGCGACTTTTAAAGGAGTCTGAATTACTTCTGTTGCTATCCTGTTTATTTCTGTTAGTCCCAATTCTGCCTAAAATTAAGAAACCATAACACCATCAGGATTATCAACAGCATGTATTTCTGATAAGTTGTAAATCATGTCCTTAATTATTTTACAGCAAAAACATCTCCATGTTCTTCTGTTGTGCACAGCATCCCATGACAGCACAGTAGATCTCCACACCACTCAGTCCCAACACCCCTTGCTTGGTAGCTGCAGTTCTGCTTCACCTGCTCCCTGGTGCTCAACCAACCGAGAACTGCTTTAGGCTTACTGAGAAGTGGACGTTCTCACAGGGATCACGGAGTAAGCAAGCAGGCCAGGAAAACCAGGCAAGGAGCAGTATAAGCATACACATTCCATGTTGGGTACAACGAGCATCCCTCCCTGTTCAGGCTAAGAGAAGCATTTGTGGAAGTACATAGGGAACCCATCGCAACGCTCCTACAGATTCAAGATACTCTTCGTTTCTGACACAAATATTCAACACCATCAAGAGAGTCAGACACCTACCATCGCTGCCTCTTCTATGGCCTTTTTGCTTCCCCCTTTGGCTAGAAAGAAAACATTTCCTTTGAAAAACATCAGACTGGTACGTAACAGACACAGCTCACACAACACGCAGATACAGCTCAGCACTTCCCCAGAACTCAGCAGCAGCAACCAGGCCCTCCAGCAGCGGCCCGACCGGGTCCCGCTGCCTCCAGCTGTTACTTCGCCCAGCCCCCC
>WBMW01000229.1:80748-105494 GCA_013396635.1 Penelope pileata | reverse complement strand
TGCCCATCGCTGGCCGACGCGCTGGAGGGGCTGCAGGACGTGGAGCGGTACTACCGGCACCTGTATCCTTCGCGGCGGGGCTCTCCGGGAGGGGGGGGGGGTGCTGCTCGCTCCGTGTTGTCCTTACGAGGTCCGAAGGTACCTGGAGAGCTGTCTCCTCCTCCTGCACATTCGCTGCGACTGCCCGGCGGACATGGAGGCCCTCCCGCAGGCCTGGGAGCAGATCCTGGAGCGCTACGGGGAAGACACTGTTCCAGGTGCGTCTGCAGGTGGCAGACCCTGAGGGCATTTCTGTGAGCCCTGAGCTGATGTCCCTCCTGGGGGGGGGGGAAGGTCTTCCCATTACTGGGTGCTGCCAGGCTGCCTGTGTTGGGCTCGGTAGCAGGGGGTGTGCCCATTCTCTCTGTGCTTGTTCTCCTTCAGCCTGGTCACGGATTCCATGCAGGACTCAGTGGTAGACGTCAGCCATGGCACTCAGGGGTCAGCTGGGAGGGACGCCCTTTCCTGCACTGTTACAAGGGGCCTGGTGATCCATTTCACTTGGTCTACAAAGTTAGCTTGTATTTGTTTTTCTTCATTATTTTTAGAAACAAGTTACATTTTTGCAGGTACAGAATACAGACGAAATGCCTGATATAATGGCTTTTTTTTTCCCCCCCAATTCAGATGCTCTTCTTAAGATCTCTCTTTTTTTGGACAACCAGTGACAGCTGCACTGCTAGCCAAGATGGAGAACAGGAGGGATTGATGTTCACCAGTTTCTGTGAATGCTGGTATGTTCTGAGATAACCACAAAGAGGAAGACGAGTTGAAGAAGCTTTACTGGCACTTCTCAGAAGCTGAATGAGTTGATCCCTGTAGGAAGTGCTTGGACTGCTCCATTTTCAAGTGAAGATGGATTGTGGCTGAAGAAAAGATTGAGCTCAATGAGCAATGACAACAGAAGGAAGTCATTGTCTTCAGCTGTGGAAGTTGTCCTTCCTTTTTCCTGCCATTGATGTCATGTATGCTGAAAGAAATGTTTGAACTTAATAACTTGCAAACACATAGTGAAGTGCACTGCAAGTAAATGAATGTAACATGAGGTCCAGCAGGTTGATATCATGTAAGAAAGATACACCGTTGTTAAAAACAAATAAAGGATGTCAAATCAGGGGCTAAAAACAGTTTATACTTTGTGCTTCTGAGCAATGTGTTTGCTTGTACATTGAAAAAGAAGGAGCAAATCAGGCTTGCAAGAGTAGTTCTGAAGGTATGTGTACCCGGTATAAACACTTGAGTTCTGATACAGGCAGTTCTCCAAGTGTACTGTAGTATCTTTCTGAGAAAGGCATGTCTGTGTGAGTTAAAGTCACTTGCCGGCAACAAGTATCTCTACTAGGGATGTTCTGTGACAGCAGCTGCTGTCAGGGTTGGGGTTGTCTTTTGTTGGCTATAAAAATGACATTCTGTAATGTTCTGAGGAGGTGATGGGATACACATCTCTGACAAAGTTAGATCTGCAGTTTGTCAGAGAAGACCAGATAAAGAATTGTGCTTGTAGACTGTTCATGTACCTTTTCCTTTATTTTTCTTCTTTGGCATAGTAACTCAAACCCAGGGAATCCTTTTGACCACCTGAGGGCACTGCTTGACCTGCAGAGAGCTGTGTTCAGGGGGCCTTTGAAGACTGCTGATTGTGCAGGTCTTGTGCTGTCCGTGCTTCCTCATCCGCTGACAACTCTGTGGAATGCTCCTTCATATGCAGTTTTAATTGCAAAGAAAAATAATGTCACCCGCTTTGCTTTGGTATGGCTTCAAGCTGTCATGACTGATGAAATCAGCATTTGTGAAAGGAAGGGTGTTAAACACATGACAAGTGAGGCAGTTTCTGCTCTGAGCACGCATCTGCCAGGTGTTCCAGGCATCTGCTGACTGTGGGGGCTGGTAGGCAGTTCCTTGCTCTGCCTGCAAGCCCCGCATTGCTTCAGGGCCCTAGAGTGCTGGCTGGTGCTGGTCCTGTCCTCCAGCCTGCTGTGAGGTGCTCCCATGGCCTCTGCTCCATGCATCCCCCACAGACCTTGTGCAAGAGTGCAGCTTAACTGCTGAGTCAGAGTGCCACTGCTGGGGAGTTTTTCACTTGGCCATCTCAGTCCCAGGAAGGAGAAATGGGCTCCTCCTGCTACTGCTTCAGCTTAAGATAAAGCAGATGATGTAGCGAAGATACGGGTTTGGCAGATTAGGCAGGAAAGAAGTTTATTTAGCTAATGGTCGTGCAGCAATCTCGATGCGGATGCTTCTGCATACAAAGCATTTCCCATCCTCGAGTGGCTCTGCCTCGCCGTGACCTGTCACTGACTCATTTGTCAGCGTGCTTCTGATGCAGGGGGTTGCATCACAGTACTGGTTCAGTATAAGGCATTTATTTTCCTCTCCACAGCACAGTGAGCACTTTCATCTAATTTCCTTTGCTTCCAGCCCACAAACTCAGCTCCAGATATTCACCTTCTACCTTTAGATTAATTAAATTCAAAGTCAATTTCCCAGTATTTAGGTTCTAACCAGTGATGTACCCTAGGTGAACTTTATTAGCTATTGCCTGCTGTTGTGTTCAACCCATGCATCTTCCCTTGGGGTATTACTGACATCTGATTTTTAGGAAAGGATGAGTGTCTGCTGTGGAATGACAGAGGCTGCAGTAGATTTATGTAGGTTACCTCCTAGTCTTTTTGTGACAGCTGATTGCTGTTGTCTGCAGAGACTGTCAGTCTAAATCCATCTGACAAACGAGGTTGTCTGTTGGGATACAGCAAAGAACAAAGATAATAGTAAGCTCTCTCATCCATCTCCCTATCCCTTTTCTGATAGTTAAGAACTTGTGGCAGAAGTGAAGATGTGTTGGGAGTGTGTTGGGAGTGTGCTGCCAAGCTATTTGATTTGCAGCTTTATAGGAAACATTTTGATGAGAGGGAAGAAACTTCAGCTTTCACGTCTGTTGACATTCTTTCGGTGTGAGCTGCTGCATTTTTCTGCTTGCTTCTGCTCGTTGCCTGACTCCACGCACAGCTGGCTAGCGTGTACTGCTGCAGTAACTGTCACCACTCTTGATGGTCTGTCTTTGGTTTGCTGTCTGAGGGTGCTCTGAGCTTGTGACTGCCACCCATAAACATCCTGGGTTTCTTAATGGCACAAGAACAGGCCACAATGATCTGTCCTCTCGACAAACATTGCCGGATAACAGATAGATGCTGTTCAGGTGAAGGTTACCTGAGTCTTTGATATCATCACTTCTGAAGTACTGTGACATATTCTGAACCTAATCCCCGTGCCATGACTTGAGCTAAGTCCTGTGCTGTTTTACTTCAGTGAAGATAGGACTCAAAAAAACCCTTTCTACTATAAAATGGCAGTGTAAAGGCAGAGGAGGGGGCAGGCAGACTAACCAGGGAACAGCTGTATGATGTTATGCGCATTACATACAGCACAAAAGGGGTAAAGACAGATGACCGTGAGGTGATTCTTGTGGCATCATCCTTGCTTGGGCCTTGAGGTTTCATCTTACCATTAGAAAACTGTAAATCATGGTGTTTGTGGATGCAAAATTT
Organism: Penelope pileata; assembly: GCA_013396635.1. Classification (NCBI taxonomy): domain Eukaryota; kingdom Metazoa; phylum Chordata; class Aves; order Galliformes; family Cracidae; genus Penelope; species Penelope pileata. The sequence continues at coordinate 101,910 of WBMW01000229.1, read as the reverse complement.
TGTTTACACGTGCACACGCTATCCAGCCCTTCAACACTCCTCTAGCAGTCTGTCTTACAGCTGCATAAAGAACAAATGGATTTAAACTTTGGAAGGTCTTCAGCATAGTTCAGTGGTGGCCTTTCTGCTTCTACTGCAGGTTTGGCCCTCTAATAACTGTCTTCTGGGTTAACAACAGCCGCGTGAAAGTGCTGAAAGTGGTTTCGGAACTGAAAGTAGCCACGACTCTGACTCGTATTGAATTGGGTGAAGGAGGTGCTCACTGGAGTTTTGGTGTGATTAATTACCAAGTACTGTTTATGGCTGATAGGCCATGTCATCAGTTGCATTTGTCTGCAGTGTTCTGGAAGGGCACAAATGAACTTCTGCATCAGAGCATTCTAATTGGATACAACTGTGGGTTTTGTTCGGTTTCGAGATCTGTGTGTTGCACTTCAGGAAGGCTGCCAAGATCCCCATTTGTTGACAAGGATGTCATTTCTTGTATGTGTGAGGCTCCCTTCAGCCTGTATTTGCTGGAGAATCTCTGCAGGTTCAAAGCATACCACCGTGAAGACAGTCAGGATGGGCATTTAGCCTTCAAGTGCTTCACTTGGAGCACTCCAGTGAGAAGGCCACTGCTGCTCCTCAGATACTTGGGAGTCCGCAATGCTGAGCCAGATTCCTGCAGCCAGGCAGTTCGGAGACCATTTTTGTCGTGCTGTCCCAACATGTAACTCCAAGAAGCAAGGCCATCAGGTAGGTGCTGCTCTTCCTCCCTACATCTCTCTCTCATCCTGCAGGTACCTGGCTCGCTCTTGGTTTGTCGCTGTGCCTGAGCTTTCCAAAATTGAGCTGTTACATGGCCCAGACATTATCAAGACTTGCTGATGTCTTACTGTGTCTTTGTGCTGGGACGGGGGAGAGGAGAAGCAGCAGCAGACAGCAGAGCTGGAGAAAGTTGTGTGTGGGAGCCGAGGCTCTAATGCAGTGAGGTCAGTGGATAACGGCAGCATCGCTTGCACTGAGACTAACTGAAAAAACATACCTAGCCGTAAAAATAACTGTGCCTTTATTTTGGAACAGAGCTCTTCAAGTATTCTTGCATGGAGATCTGTCTTTTAGGAATGCAATAAAACAAAGTTAGCAGCTGGAGCTACCTTGTTAAATTAAAATTTTCAGGAAACACAGAGTTCATGCTTTGATTTTCAGCTTTACCTCCTGCTAACTTAATTTGAAAATAATTATTTTTCACTTACAGGAGAAGCACAAACTAAAATCAGTTACTAAATTTAAATACCCACAAACATTTATAGAAAGCATCTGATTTCTGTCTGGTTTGTTTTTTCATGTAGGGTGAAAGTTATCTTCTTACGCAGTGACATCTCTGCACAGTTTTGCTTCGGAAATGAGACCCGCTGTTGGCAGTTTTATTTTTGACACATTTATATCACCCCATTCTCCCACTGTACAGTAGAGTATAGTTGTGCTTTCTGACAGTCTTCTCATGAGTCTGGCCCGCTTGCCACCATACTGAAAATATAAATGTTCTCATGCATCATATCCCTCCTGGCTCTCCAGACAGAGGTGGCAATAGTGTCTGTCTCTGGATATGCCGTGTTCCCAACAACTCAGCCCAGATTTGAGCTAGAACCAAAATACATTGACTTGTAGTATCAGATTCAGAGCTCCAAACTTCTGAAAGAAACTCAAAAGCTTTCCTCTAGCATAAGCTCCTGGGTTTTCAGACAGATTTCAAAACTGAATTTCCATAGTAAGGAAAAAGGTAACGAATTTGGCACCTGAATTTAAGTTTGATTTTAGTTGGAGGCAGAAATATGTGATAAAAAGCATTGCAAGTCATTTAATAAACCAAGCATGAGTTTCACAATCCCCTGTGGTTTTCATGCTTGTTCTTTGAGACTTTCATCTTGGCCTGGAGCAGAACTCCTTTGTGATTTTGCAGGGCCCCCGAGGCTGCTTGAGTGCTTATCCACTCAAATAAAACAAACATTCTCCCATCGACATTAATTGAATGTGCAGCTCTCGTTCCTAGCACTCGGCTGTCGACGCTTTAATGTGTCTCTGGTGCTCTTGACTTTATCGCAGCATTTACCCTGCTGAGTCGTTGGTGAGCTCCAAGGGGAACAGAATCTGCTAATCCTATAGACATGAGTTAAATGGGATCACGTCTGGCTGCAAAGCAGAGAAGCGCTTTCCTGCAGCGAGGAAGTGCTCAGCTCAGTGCTCATTGTCTGGCCTTGCAAAGATGGGCACAAAAATCTCTTGGGTCAGTTCTTTGCCACTGTGGTTTGTTTCATGTTACTGCACGCTGCCCTGGCTGTGCAGCAGCCTCGGAAGGCTGGTTGTTCTCATCTCTTGCCTTATCTGCCATTCCTCTGTAGGTTTTATTTCAATCCTCCCTTCCTGCTTTTCCCCTCAACCCTCTCACTCCTCCCTCCTTCTGTGGAAACAAATCTACAGTAGGTGTCTCTTGAACTTGCCTGAACTCCTTGTCCCAAGCACCTTCCTGACTAATCCTTTCCAGATGTCCAGGAACTTTTATGTTTAGCAGTTCTGCTCAAGTTCCTCGTTCATTCTCAAATGGAGCAAACATATTTCCTAATATTATTTGAAAAATAAAGCTGATCTTGGCTTCTGAGAAGCGGCCACCATCTGGAACAGGTTGCCCAGAGAAGTTGTGGATGCCCCCTCCCTGGAAGTATTCAAAGCCAGGCTGGATGGGGCTTTGGGCAACCTGGTCTAGTGGGAGGTGTCCTTGCCCATAGCAAGGGGTTTGGAACAAAATGATCTGTAAGGTCCCTTCCAACCTGAACCATTCTATGATATGATTCTATGATCTCAAAATGCAGCATTATAAGCACTGCTGCAGACCCCTGCACCAAACTGGAGCACAGTAGACATTCATAAATAGCACTATGAGTTTAATTTTCCATATGTGACTGGGCACCGTGGCTTTCTATGAAGTTTTGAAAGCACTCAGTACCACACTTGTACCCAGCCAAGAGACAGGCTGTTGGCTTGCAGTTTCCCAATTGCAGCAGTATGGAGAAATTCAGAGATCTGTCTGATGTTATTGGACAGCAGTGAGCCAACAGCTGAAACCAAGTTTCCCTGCGTATCCTCTCATCCAGTTTCCAAAATAACTTTGGTTTTGGGGAGGTGTCTGTTATGCCAGACAAGGGGGCAGGCCTAGTGTCAACTTTTGTTCAGTCTTCCATTGTTGCTGCTGATTGCGTCGAGCTGCATGCAGCCTCATGGCCTGTGCATAGCATTCAACACAAGCATCTGAGGGGGAGGAGCAGTCTGTTGTCCCATGGTCCAAGGGATGATGAGATTTGTAAGACTGGAAGTAATGAACAAGTCAGTTTACAATCCTGGAGAATGCCTCTTCAACACAGCTCCCAGCTTGCCTTGGAGTCACGTCCTGCGGTTCCGGTGTGCATCCAGTGGCTTCTCATCCCCTTTCCACTCTGTGCTTTTCATCTGTTTTTCACTCTGCTGCACTCTATTCAGCAAGGCGTGCACTGTACGTGGGATATTGGAAAGCTTTGGGTGTTCAGTGGCCTTGGGAAATTCCTACCTTTCTCCTTTAATTTTTCCTTCCTTTGGGATTTACCTCAGCACACTATGAATTGATTGCAAAATACTGGTGTTAAGAGAGAGCTTCAACCAGTTCAGATTCTTGCTGTGAAATGGTTGGTGCCGTTGGTGGCCTGGGGTCCAGCAGTGGGTAGGAGCTGGTAGGACGAACCTGTTTTGTTCCATTCTCCACAGTCACCGCTGCCTTTCCACACAACAGCGCTTACAGAATAAGTAGATCCTTAATCTCACAGGGAAGCTCTGTGGGGCTTGCTACTCTTCCTCCTGCTGTAGCACAGCCTCCTTTCACACCAGGAGCCGATGGGGGTGGCTGCCTGCTCCCTTTTCCTGCAGGGCAGGCAGTCCCTAGGCCACCTGGGAAAGGAGAATGAAGGATATCAAGCCCGTAAGTCTCCTAGCCATTCTGCTATGTCAGGAATGAATCCAAGAGCCTTCGCAGACTATTAATCTTTTCAATCCTAAGAAAGCAAATGATCTCCTCCCACTCCCATAAATTCAACCTTTCTCTCCTGCTCCCCCTCTCCAGTGCCTGAACTGTTCGCCAAGAACTTTATTAAAAATTATAAGATGCAGTTTTGTTTCTAATTGAATCCCAAACAACTGTGTTAGGTGGAGAAGAAACATTTGCTGCAGTCAACTTTAGTGCATTTTTGTGTATAGTCCACAGCCACTTGTCAGCCAGAGACCAGTTTCAGCTTTGCACTAAGCGTAATGGGACCCTTTCCTTTTTCTCCTGAGGTTAGGAGACGGTCAGACCTGATGGCCTCATTTCAGAGTGCCTGGCAGTGACTGCTGGGAGTAGCTCATGGGGTACCTATGGCACAGCAGAGAGGATGCTCTCTGCGGAACCGCGCCGTGGTCTGACGTCGCTCCATTCTTTCCTGGCTCTGATCTCACTTGCTGCTGTGCTCCAGAAGCAGTGCTGCTCTCTGCGGAGTGCCGCCAGCTCCAGGAACAAACTGTGCAACAGCAAGGTCCCAACCATTTCCTTGTTGATTCCCCTTCTTGGCTTCCAAGCGGCAGATTTCTGAAGATGCCACAAACCCTTGGGGAGCCCTCTCAGTGTAACCCAGGGCCATGGCGTGTCTGCAGGAGGCGTGAAGCAGCAGGTGGCTGTCCCCAGTGGGTGACATGCCCCAGACACTGCTGCTGGAAGGCGGTGGCCGAGGGCAGCACTGGTCCCAGCACAAGCTGCCCCGCCAGCTGCCGTGCATCACCGCCATTCCTTGGCACCACGCAGCGTGTCGCAGCCTTCTCCGTTTCATTTCTTAATGTTCCCTCAGTCTGAAATCCATCAACCAGTGCTGAGAAAAAACATTCGAAGAGGAAGCCAAAGCAGAAGTAAGCAAAGCTGTTCCATTGGCTGAATTCCTCCAGCTCATTACGTCCCAGCTACTTGGTTTGAGTAGGAAAAGCTGACTTCTGCTGCATGCACCTGAGCTGTGGGGAGAAAACAGCAGTGGTAGCAGCCCTGCTTCTTGCATTCACTGACAGAGAACAAAGAACTGTCTTGCAAACAAAGCCGTGAGATTGCTTCAGATACAGATTTTTAGCAATCCCAGGTAAAGCATTTGGGGGTTTAATAGTCATAAACAGGAGTAGCAGAAGTTCTACAGAAGCTTTGGACTCACATAGCAGTGATTCCTCCACCAAGAAAACAACACCTCCCCAAGGAGCAGCCAGTTCCCATAACGAGATGCACTCCCCTCGCTCACCGTCCCTCAAATGAGCCCAGGGCAGCCCCACCTGGGCCTTCCCCTCCCAAACACTTTGCTGTGTTCCCCAGGCAGCCACACCCCCTCACCAGGTGCTCCGTCACACATTCGGGCCATGTCCTGATAGTCCCCCTACAGCTTTTCTGTGATGCTTCTTGTTTGCCGAACCTTGAAATTCTCGCTCATTTCTGGGCATTGTAAATTGGCCTCTGCTTAGCAGTGGTTCTCAGAGGGCTTGGGAATAGAAATAGAGGGGTTTCATTGGGAAAAGGAGTGCAGGTGTGGTGGGTGATGGATGCGCGTGGCTGTGTGTCTGCAGGTGTGCTGCACAGGAGCACAAGAACCTGAGGAAGTCCAGAAATATCCACTGAGGCCAAGGCTGAGAGAGGGGAAAACAGCTGAGAGGAATCCTGGGTTGTCCAGGCCAGGACACAGAGCTCTCCTCCAGTAAGAACTCACTGGCTGTTGTGCAAAGGAAAGGGGAGAGCACGTGGCTGGCTGTTCTGGGATAACTCTGCTTTGTGGCACGATTTCGATACCTCTCTCCCAAAACCCTGGGAAAGAGGGTCAGAGCAGGCTGTGCAAGTGGAAGAGGCAGATGAGGCTGTGGAGCAGGGTATACGCTCCTGTGGCTTGTACAAGGAGTGCTTTTGAGCTTAATAAATCTATCCATGAGTCAAATGTCAGAAGCAGGGGGGGAGAGAAGTAAGGAATGGAAAAGTCTAGATTGTTGTACACAAAGGAAGAGGAATCCGGAGCAGTTCTGGAACTGAGGAACCTGCGGCCGGTCTGCCTGGAGCAGGAGGCAGGGGAACGTTGGAGGTAGAGACAGAACAGCTCTGCTAACGAGGAGCCCGAACCCACTGCGACGAGTGCTGCCTGGCTGCACCTGGCATGGCCTCGGGTGGGCAGAGCCCCAGAGCAGCGGGGCACGGGCACCCACCTCCCATGTGCTGTGTGTGCTGGGGGCCCCGCATCCCCTGCCCCAGGCAGGGGGAGCCAACAGCGTGCACAAGGCCCCGAGGTGCCGGGGAATAATCCAGACCAGCTTTTGCTGGACACTGCTCCCCCAACTCTAAAGGCTTTTTGGTGGAGTTTAATAAGATTAGTCTGTAAGCTCTGGAGATGTCAGTTTGCTGGCAGGTTTGCGTTCAGTAGTTTCTCCAGTGCCAGGGAATGCTGTTGCTCATTTCATAGGCTTGCCTTGATTTCACTGGATCAGGCTGTTGCTTTGCTTCTCAATTAGCTGCATCTGCACAACAGTAACATGCTGGAGAGCAGAAAGCCCGGAGAGGGGTGCAGAAGGGTTCAGCCACTCGGAAGGGAGCTCCCTGCGTCCCCGCCGGTGCCCTGGGAAGGCTCAGGCTCTACACCCAACCCGGCTGTTGCCATCAGAGACCCCGCGGGGACCCCAGCCCCTCCGTATTGCTGCAGCACACAGCGATTGTTCTGCTGCTGGGGAGCGTGCATTCTCCAACGCTCCAGTTTAGGTCTGTGCTGACATTATTGAAGCTACTGGTAATAAAACATGTCACTACAGGGGCCAGGGCCACATCTGATCCTGTAAAGGGAAAACAAAACAAAAGAACCAACAAAAAACAGAAAGCAAAAACACATTGACAAGAGGACCGGATTTCCAGGGATGTGGAGTGGCAGCTCCCCAGTGGGCCACAGCTGCCGCTTGCAAGGGACAAGTGAAGCGCAGGAGCAGTGTTGCGGTGCCACATCATCATGCAAGTGCAGAACACTCCTGGAGCAATGAACTACAAACAAATGGTGTTGATGCCTCTGCCATCCCGTCAGGGATTAGTACACGCTGGAGCAATTTGCATGGGGATGAAACTTGGAAGAAAGGGCAATGCTGAGGGAATACGGTACTATTTATTATTGCCAGTTGCAATGGAACAGCAGCAGCCTCCAAGCTTGTATAACTCTGGAACATGACTATTATTAGAACGGAAAGTTAGCAAGCAATTAGCTAATTGCAATTCACATTGTCTGTTGGCAGTTATAAGGAGAACAGTTATAAACCCCAACAGATGGAACTCAAATGGGTCAGTCTTTTTTTTTTTTTTTTTTTCCATCCCCAAAGGGCATTTGCTATGAACTTGTAAACTATAGGTTCCAACCACGGCTTTGTGAAATGAGCCAGTGCTATGAGTAAACACGTTGAATCGGTCGCTTCAAACAACTTTCCCCGCCGAGGAAATGCAGAGCAGCGCTTTTGTCTGCTAGCAGCAGCTCTGCCCAGTGCTGCTGGGAGCAGGGCTGGAGCCCTGGGGCCGAGTGCTGGGGCCTCTGGGGCTCAGCATTGCGTGGCCACCCTGCAAACACCCATCTGTCTGCTCCATCCGACATGCTGCTGAGCTGGAGGTCATGCTAATGCTGGCCTCAGCCCAAGCTGGACACCTTCAGGGCTGGAAAATTCAACGGATGGCTCTGTGGTTTCCTTAATTTGCTCTGCTGTGGTGATGTTTGTCCATAGAGCCCCGGAAAAGGGGGAAGAAAATAATCCAGCTCGAATATATATTTCTTCTCATCCACTTGTTTATGACTCTGTACATCTTCAGACAATACCTTCTCTTCTTTCTCTAGCAGAACACAAGTCAGCAGTGGCTGCCTGAGCCCAATTTCACAGCCTTTGAGGTTACTTGAGGGATCTTTGGTCCCTAGTGTGACTGAGTCAGAGAAGCCATCTCTGCACAGACCAGCAGGGGATTAAGCCGAGCTCTGCTTCCCCTTTCAAGCTGCAGGAGATAGCAGCGAGGCAGTTCTCATGGGACAGAGATTATCTCATCGCTTTTGTTAGAAATATCTGAGGGATGCAGCACTGGAACATGACTGACGGCTGTGAAACACGGAGCTCAGATTTGAGGGATAGCTCAGCGCGTGCTTTGCATTTGTTTAAGCCAAAGAGGGATGCAGATATGCTGACTACCTGCACTACTTTGTTATCCTCTGGATGAATTCTGCACTTGATGAGCAATATTTTGAAGTGGTGCTATAAATGTCTACTGAATGGTTGAGAGGTTGTGTCATGTGGCAACGAAATAGTTTTCTGTTGAGGTGTGCCAGGATTAAGCTGTGTACAGCACAGTGTGCTTCAGGCTAAGGTGTCTGAGCGGCACACAGAAAGGCACGGAGCCCCTGAGTGCTGCTGCCTGCGATGTGGCGTTTGTTTCCTGGAGCACAGTGCAGGCAGGAGCGTGGCATGCGGAGCCCATTGGCAAGTTGTGTGAAAGCTGTGCTCTTCAGACTCCTTTTTAGAGTATGGACAAGAACAGGCAGATTTGGCCTTAAAAATAAAGCAGCTCAGACGGTATTCAGAGGCAAACATATGGAGAAAGGTCTTTAATTCTGCAGTTGCCTTTCTGCAGCGTTGCAGGGAGCTTTGCTCCATATCTCCTCTGAATGTCAGTGATGCCATTGACTGCAGCAGAGATGAACATCCCCCTTCCAGGCCAAGCTGATGCTGATAGCGATGCAGCTGTGGGATCTGAAACAGATTAAGCCCAGCGATATGAATTTCATACATAGTAACACAAAACCAGTGCACACCTTAGGCTGATATTAAACAGAGGATGAGTTGGTATTCATCCCTAATAGTGAATGCATTATAATGAAATGGAAACATCAGGTTTTACTTACACAGCCCAGGTTTCCCATAGGAGGCAGTTTATGGAGTGACCATTTATTAAAGACAAATGCTATCATTGGAAACATATCTCACGCAGAGCAGGGGGCTGCCTGGTGCCGGGCAGCAGAGATGGAGCTTTGCCTTTGCGAGCCCTTGAGCTGAGCAGGCCGGGTGTAAGGCAGCGTGTGATGAGAGCTGCCGGTGTCCCCACGTCCACCCGAGCCCCGCGGCCCCGTGAGGTGCTGAGCATGCCCCAGCCCCGAGCGCTCCATGGTAACACGTATTTAGCAGCTGGCAGAAAGATAAGCCAGCTATCTGGAGTCAAACCAGTCATGTGCTTAAAACAAGTCCCTCCTGGAGAGGAGCCATCGCCCCAGCAGAGCTCCGGGAACTGAGGGGCTGGGGTGCTAAGCTCTGCTCTCCGCACTGGAAATCCCCAGAAATACGAGCTGCTCCTGCATCGTCTCCAGCCAGCAGAGCAACGCTGCCTGAGGAGGAGTGGGGCCAGAGGGTGCCAGGGCTGGGCTCATTCCTTCGTGGCCATGTGGGCCAACAACTGCGTCCTCAGGCTGCACTTGTTTGATCTTTGTAATTCTGTCATTTATTAGGAATTTCCAGCTCATACCTGCCCTATGAACACATTTTAAAAATGAATAAATAGTTCACAGTTATAACGCACTCTGAAGCAATTCGCTTTTCTGCCCTGGTGTCTCCGGATGGAAGGACACCGCGGAGCACCCCGGGGGCGCGGGGAGGGAGATGTGCGTGGTGGGACAGGAGCACGCTGCCAGCACGGCCGCCTGCAGACGCCGAGGTCTCTCTGACCTGGGGTAGTTATCTGGCAGATCCTGGAAGGGTCTGCCTTGCAGAAGGGAGATCCCCTGTGTGTCAGTCTCTGGGGTTAAGGCATGCCCATGTCAGCACCCGCCAGCCCCCGGCCTCTCCCAGAACTGCGCGGCGTTCCCTCCCCTCCGTGAGTTAGTGATTCTGAGCTGCAGGGCAAATGTTAAACGTGAACAAATGCTGCTAAAGTCACATCTGCAGATAATTTTGCTATTCACCTGGAAAGAAACAGTGTTCGTTCAATTAATTTAAGAAGTATATGCTGCCTTTCTGAAAACTTTCTGGATAGGTCCTGGCACCACGACAAGATGGGGCCATTTGTTCTTTATTTCTGAATCAGAAATCCAGGATGAGGACATCATTTGTAGGAAGTGGCAGGTAAAATTGCATGCTTTCTAGAAGCATAAAGTCAGTTTGTTGCGTGTAGGGAGATTTTCTGGCTCAATGTAGTATGACATTTGCAACCATTTAATTTGAATAAATTCCATTTTTATGCTCCATCCGGCTTTTAATATATCAGCCAAACCATTCGTAAGGGACAGAATGTAAATCCTGTCTGTTTTCCCTTCTGTGCTATCATCAGGGATCAATCACGCGAGCACTGCTTGTTCCTTTTGCTTCCAAAGCTCCCAGAGGTCAGCAGTTCAGCTCGGGAAGACCTGGGAGAAGCTGCAGATTCCTTAAGGATGGGAAGCAGCTCGAGCTGGAGAGATTTGGGATCTCTGTCTCTTCCTCACGCTGTGCACAGGATGGGTAAACACGTACCAGGGGTGCAAAGTGCTGAGTTTGCTTGGCTGGTGACTGCAACGGGAGAAACTTGGTCTGGAGCAAGAGAAGTGGCTGCTGTCAGGATAATGTGCGAGAGCAGGGAAAGTCCTGAGCAGGACTTTCAGGACTCCTGAAGAAGAGGAGGAAGCTTTTCTCGTAGGAAACAATCAACAGAACGTGTAACTGCTGCCAGCCCTGGGGAAGGCAGCAGTGCCAGCAGCGGGTGCTCCCGTGCACCCACGTCCTTTGCAGAGCTGTGGCACTGGGAGGCAGGGAGCTGGCTCTGCTGTGGCACCGGGAGCGAGGCCCTGCCACAGAGCAACTGCAAACGGCTCCCATGTGAGGAGCCCCGCTGCAGAGCTGCATGTCTAAAATTAGAAATCCAATTGTGGTGAGGCTAGAAAAATGATTGCCTTTTTCATACAGCAAAACAGGTGCCAAACACCTGTGTCTGAACACACGGCCATGGAAGGGCTTCACCATCTGCCTCCATCAGCCAGCACTGGAGGCAGGAGAGCGGGTCCTGGGGGCAAAGGTGGAGGGGGGCCATTGGCTGTAGCCACTTTCTAACCCTTGTAAGAGGGATAAAAGAGCCTCGTATTGCCCCCACCTCCATCCTCTGCTCATTCTCATTATACATTAGATGCCAATCTTATTTTGGTAAGCACCCTCTAATTAGTTGGGATTTCTGTAACTCCAGTAATTCAGGAAAGAACAGTTAAATTGCACACAGATGTGAGATAGCAGTGAACACACACCGGCCCATGGGGATCTTCTGTATGGATGCAGGCAGGAAGAGACCAGCTTTTGCCAGGCTCACCAGCCATCGCCTGACATCCCCTAGCGAGAACGTGGGGCTCTGTCTCGCAGCACTGCGTGGGGCAGGTGCCTCGTGGTGGCAATGCCGGGGAGAACGCCCATCCCCAGAGCCTGCCTGTCCCCTGCACAGAGGGAAGAGGTAACAGCTCCCCAAAAGGCACATTGCATCTCTCGAGGGATCTCCTTGCTGCTTGATCCTTGCAGGCTTCACATCTGGCAGGGAGAGCAGTGGGGCAAGGGAGACGCATGGCCTGTCTGCCTGTATGGCTCCGACAGGCTGGTGACAGCTCGGCAATGTAAATGATGCACATTAAGCCCTAAATAAAGTGTGAGGAGCATGTTTGGGATCAGTAAATCCATCCTGATAAAAAGAAGCACGGGAATGAAATCCCTTTTGCCAAACAGCCTGGTAAGTCCGTGGGCTCCATGCAATCTACTCCCACTGACAAATGGCTCCTGAAGATGGGTGGCTGCGGTCGCTCTGCCCCCGGTGAGCAGCAGGGAGGTGCGGGGGGAGCGAGGCTGGGAGCGGGGCCACATTCCCCTCCTCAAAATGCTCAGGTTTCATTGAACCCACCTCATGCACATGCATTTATGGCCGAGTTCATCTCGTTTGCAATTGCATTCCCCCATCAGGCATCAATCACCTGCGAGGAGTGGCTGCAGCCAAGTGTCCCTGCTGACTCTCTGCAGACTTGGGGCCTTCTGCACATAAGTGGTGGACTTAAGATAAGCCCGGGGTCTCTTAAACACGCCTGCCTCCGGATAAACAAAGCAGGCGTGACGTGTTCCAGGCAGCACGACCGAAAGCTGTCCGGCTGAGGAGGAGAAGGGGACTGCGCATTTTGCTGGTGCTGGAGTCACCTGTCAGCGATGGGGACAGCCTGCGAGGCTGCACCAGCTCACTCGCACAGCATGCTCTCGTCGCGATGTTTATGGGCAATAACGAAAAGCAAATGGAGTCAGAGTGGCTCTGCTGCAGGGATGGGAGCAGGGATGGGTGCATGAGCTGAGCCCAGGGTGGGCAGAACACAGCTTCAGGTCTGCTCCCCTGGACTGAGCCTGGGCCTTGGTGTGAGAGCTGCTGCCATCCAGGGCTGTGAGCTCCGTGCCGCTCGCTTCCAGCAGGTTCCATGCCCGCTCCCTCTGCCGAGCCACCTGTTCCATGAGATTCCAATTTTGCAGGAGAGCTCTTCAAAAAAGCAAAGCATCTGGACAAAGCCTGTGGGCAGCTGCTGCCTGGCAGCTCGGCGGAGGATCAGCAGCTGTTCTCCCACACGTGAGAGTGAGCGCTGGCAACAAGAGGCTGAGCGCTGCCGGGTCGGCCTGTCCCTCCACCAGCAGCCATCAGAGGCTGTTATCTGCCCTGGGTCCGAGGAGCACACCTGAGGGCCATCTGGGTGAGAAACCAGCAATGCTGAGAAGGCAGAAACACCTACAGGAGAGGCACAGCCCTGCACAAGGAGGCTGCCAGAGGCAGGGGACTGGGAGAGCAGGGAATGGTCCTTCCTGGGCTCAGTTAAAGCCTGTGAATTTTTAACCAGTCTGTTGCATGTTCTCCATTGCCCTTGCATTTGAATGGAGGCCAAAAAAGTGGGGTGTGGGCTGCAGGCTGCAGGCGTTGCCTCGGGGCACTGCTCTGTGCGAGGGCTGCTGCTCAGGGCCCATGGGCTGTGCCCGGCCCCCTCTGCCCCCCAGCTCTGGGCTCCCTCCGGGCTCTGCTGCTCTGGGGCCGCGCTGCCAGAGCGAGGGGCAGGCGCGGGGCGGGAGCCTGCCAGGACACCTCACCAGATGCACATTGTCTCTTTGTTCCTCTGAAAACCACAAAAAAGTTTCTCCCTTCACAGTTCAGCGATACCCAGACAAAGATGACGTGAAATCTGTGGGAAGACTTATTTTATTACAATATAGGAATTCACAGAACCAGATGTTTAAGCTTAGCTGTTGCTCCTCCACACAAGCACTGCTGCCCATGCTCAATGGAAGACAACCCACAATGGTTCAGACATGTCCACCACTGCTTGGGCCTGCAGAAGCCGCTCCGAGGGAGGGCAGAAGCCACGCGGTGCCCCAGGGCCCGGGGGGACGGGGTGGCGGTGCGGGCAGCCCTGTTCCCCTGTGGCCCTGCCAGGTCCCGCAGGAGGGGCAGGAGGAGGCACAGCCCTGGGGCCGGCCAGAAAACCACACGGCCTTGTGGGAGGCGTTCTCTAACCACGCTCCCTGGGGAGCTAGCTCTGTCCGACTGGTGCTCAGAATGCCCCGCGGGATTCCCCCTCCTATAGGGCTCCCCTGGGAGCCAAATCCCGCACCGGGATTTCTGGAGGTGCCCTCTGCTCCTCGCCCTGCAGTGATGTCTGGAGGAGCCCCGGGGCCGCGTCCCTCTGGAGCGGTGCAGCCAGCAGCTGTTTTGCAGCAACACGGGACGGCCTTTCCAAAACAAGCCAGCAGCTGTGAGTCAACAAGCATGAAGCGTTTCAGGGTCCAGGGGCTGGAACAGAGACGCGAGGCTCACACGCACGTCCAGGCTGGCAGCATTGTTTGTTTCCCCAGCATTCAGAATTTCATCTTTTCCACCTTCCCGCTGCCAGCACAGTCCTCATCCCTCTGCCCCAACACCTCTGGGGTTTATTTCAGGCTGAGCCGTGCTGCCTCCAAGTGTCCTCCGCCAGCGCTGCCGGCTGCGAGGAGCCCGTCCCAGGCTGGTGGTCCTCACACACCCGTCCACCTCAGGCACAGTTAGGTTCCGTAGGACCAGTGAAATCCTTTCTCCCATTCACCTGAGGTGGAGAGATAAGCAGATCACACTGTTTCGAATTAAAGCAATGCAGAAAATCCAGCACGTTCCCCGCTCCAGAAGCAGAGGTGAACACTGAGCGGGCGTCAGCTGGAGCCTGCCCTGTACTTTGCCCCAGGCAGTGTCACCTCAGAGATGTGTCACTGGGGAAGGTCACGGACGGCAGCTGCTGCCCGTGCTGCAGAACTGCCGGGAAAGAGAAACAGCTGGGGGGAATCCCCCCGCAGCGATCCCAGGCAGCGACATGGGGCAGAATGCAAAAGCGGTGTTTCCCCAGCAGCCCTTGTAAAATTAACTTGTAAAAGCATCGTTCAGATTGTTGTGTGTTGCCTCCCCACCCCGTGCTCCTGTCTGCTGGAGGAGCAGTTCGCAAACGTTTGCAGAGAGTTTCACCAACGTGCAGAAGGCTCAGCCTGAGAGCAAGGCACAGCGGTCAGCTGCATGGAGACGTGCAGGGCTCACGCTGGGTTCACCGCTCCTCTGTGCACGTGGGCATTGTTAACAACAAATATCCATCAGGTCAAAAGCTCTGTGTTACCTCTGGGTAGGAAAAGCCCCAGTGCAACCAGACTTTAATGACAAGGAAAAAGCGAGCCGCAGGTTTGCGACCCCTCAGCGTGGAGCATTCGCAATCCCTCCTGCTCCCGAAGCTTTCCCCAGGTCTGCAACTCATAGCAAATGCTAAAAAAATATTTTTTATGCAAGATCAACTCTGGAGCGAAATACAGAAATGTACAAAGAGATCTCAATTGACCATCTGGCTCTAACGTTCCCAAAGCTCTCAGCCATTTATCTCCATCCAAAAGTGTGCTTTAAAGATGCAACAGGAATCTTCTTTGTAGAGAGAATTTGTGAGTGTACGTTTGGCCTTCAAACACGCTGAACTGAACACCAGAGCCTACGGGGAGGGCATAAACACCAGAGAACAAACAAGCTTGCTTCATACCTGAAATGAGGCCTGAGTTTGGATGCAGAAGAGTGTTTATTTTCTTGGAAAGAACTGGGCCCCGACCCTTCAGCTGCTACAGATTGTCTCAGGGGAATAATTTTTCTAGCAAACCTTGTTCCTTCTGTAATCCTTTGTAACAACTCACCGACTCATGCTGCCCTAGCTTTAAAAATACATTTTCAAAGCCCATTAGCAAATTCACAGGTTTTTTTTATACAGTGAGAATTAAAGTGGAAACATAAGACCTAGCAAATTATTTTCACTTTATATACAGTCTCCCTAGTAAACAAGTGTTGCAAAAGCCTGTGTGCTGTCGGCAGAGCACTGAGGGATGGAGAACAGAATGCGGTCACATGTGGTTTTATTCAGCGAGTTATTTATATAATCTGAAGTATAGTAAAAATCCTCTGGATCCAGGGGCTCCCAGCTCCGCAGCCCGTGCAGACGGAGCTCCTTGGCTTTTCCACTGTGTCTACCGCAGCCTCCTGGGCTCCGAGCTCTGAGCTCCCGCGCATCGCGGCGCAACGCGGCCGGATGCTGAGCGCTGGGTTTCAGGACATGGGTCCAGCCCCATGGAAGAGCCCCACGCAGGCCAACAGAAAAGTTGGGGCTGGGCAGGAGCTGTGTTATCTGGACACGATCCTGTCCAGCAGCCAAACTGCCCAATCCGCACTGGATCCCACATCCCCCACCAGGTGTCACTTCCAGAGTTCTCCAGAGGTGCTGTGACTCCATCTCTGCATCCCACAGCAGCACCTGCGCCGTGCCTGGAAGCAGCCCCCAGCCACGCGCTGCCCTCTGCTCGCCCCGCTCCTCCCGGCAGAGCCCCCGGAGCTGCCTGCTGTGCTCCTCTCCCGCCCACGGTCCCCTCCGTGGGACCAACAGTGCGACATTGCAGTGGTGGTCTGGGGAAGGCCGGGTGAGGTCTGAGAAACCCATGGTCCTCGTAAACTCTCGGGCCAGCTCACCTGAAAGAAATGTTTTTAATCTCGCTGGCACTGAAGGTTACGGTCACCGTTCTGCAGGCAGGTGAATGCAATTCTTTATTGTGGCTCTTCAGCTCCATCTCCAATAGCAGTAAGGATTATCCTCCAGATTTCTGCCTCTTGCTCGGAGCCCCTAGCATGTGTTTGTGATTTTCCTCTCCCTTTCAGGCAATGCCAGCAATCTCCTGAAGTTCTTAAACTGAACCTGTGAAATTTAGTGGTTGGCCAGTGTATCTGACAGATTCTTCTAAAATACTGTTTCAAGTGCTCTTCTCATACTCATCTATGATTTTTTCTCCAAGAAAGTATCCACTGCACTTTATGACTAGTATTTCTCATGCCATTTTCTGTCAGAAGTGGAGGTCAGGCCAGAGATGCTCCTATGAATTTCCAAGGAGCAGCAGTAGGTGGCTGGCTTGGATCTCTTTAGTCTAAGTTTTGTGGCTCCAGCAGGCAAAGGCTTCATCACAGCACTGCTTATCGAAGCTCTGGGGCTGGCCGGGTGCTGATGGGGCTGCACATGGTGAACACGAGCAGACCTGGGCTGTGCCAGAGCCCCAGGGATGCCATCTGGGATGGCCCAGGGCAGCTGCTGGCAGTCAGAGCTGGGCTCTGGGTTGCGTAAGGCTGTGGGGAGGGAACCCCACATCACATCCGTTGTCAGAGAGCAGATCCCTGCTGCCAGGCGGGAGGTGGCAATGTGGGCCCCGATTCAGGACAGCTGTGGATGACCCCGGGTGCTTGCGGGCAGCAGGACCCCGTGGTGGGCACAGGGGCCCCGCACTGTGCTGCCCGCAGTTGCTGCTGGTTGCTGAGTTTTTATGAGCCAGTAGTTTGCAACTTGAAACAAACAATGATAGTTGCCTAATTTGAGGGGAAGGCGCTGTTTCTCTTTCTTTGCCAAAGGAATGAAGATTTGTCAGGACACAGAAATGCCGGAGGCTTTCCCTCCACGCAGAGTGCTCCCGCGTTGCCAGCACCGGATCCCTCGGATCCGCCGGTCCTTGGCGTGGAGGTGCCCGGCACAGCTCTGCCCCTGCCACGAGCATGCAGGCAGCGGTGGGCAGGACGCGGAGCTCCATCCATCTGTAATTGCAAAGGTGGGGCTGCGGCAATGAGGGAACTCAGTAATCCCACAGATTTCATATCTCCGCTGACCCGCGGTGGCCCATAAATGGCCTAAGTACTGGTTCCTCTTGTCTGCGGCCAAGACGGAACAGTCAGTTCTTGTGTTTCTGAGCGAGGCGGCATCATCTGGCAGTGGGTTTGAGGCTTTATGGAGTCGTTTTTGTTTCTCAAAACCTTTTTTCCGAAGTAATTTCTTACACTGAACCTTTGATTGCTGCCCTCCTCCCATCAGAGCCCTCCCGTGCCCATGTCACAGCCTCCACTGTCACGTCTTCCCTCGTGTGTGCTGTGATGGGTGCTCTTCTCCCACGCAGTGAATCAAAGCACAGCTCGACTTGAGGAGGAAGCCCCCTGCCCACCAGCACCCCGTGGGCACGGCTCTGGGCTCGCTCCCTGCCAGCAGCAGGAGCCACGGCTGCAGCGCAGCAGTGGAGTTGCACAGGGAAGTTGTACAACTGCAGTTTACAAGAGGAGCCCAGCTGCACGATGCACCAAAGAGAGAGGAGGTGGCTGGCAAAGATGTTTCTTTTCTTTTCTGTCCCAATTGTCATCCCACCCTCAGTGTGGCAGCCAGCACTCCCAGCTCTGACATGAAGCAGCACAGGGACCCGACGCCTTGCGCTGTGCCCTGGGGCAAGCAATGGGCACTGGCACTGTGGCTCTGAGCTGTGGTTGTCCCTTGGCCATGGGCACCATCCCCAGTGTACCCCATGGCGGGGCCCAGCCGTGCCCCCGCAGCACCTCCGCAGCCGCTCGCTCAGTGCCCGGCACAGAGGGGCTCACGTCCAGCCTAGCAGAGCTCTATAGCTTGGCTCCCTGCTTCCTCCCATCTGCCCAAGTTTATTTTCCTTGTTTTCTGTTTGTGAGCTGGGCGAGTATTGAATTTCCCGAAGTCATTGCCATCCATTGCCACAGGTCTTGCACACAAAGACTCCCTCGGTGCCAGGATCCATGTTTTGCAATTGGACCGATTCCCTTTCCCTCCAACCATTGTGGAAACAGCCTTTGTTTTGCTTCTGGTTCTCGTTCATCAGGCCCAAATCAAGGGCCACTATCCAAATCCTGTTTTTTTTTGAAATACGATTTCACTGCTTTAATGAAAACAGCACATTTTAGGGGACAGGGCTGAGGCCCTTGAACAGTAGGATTTTTTTCTGCAGGATTTGTGTATTTCTGCAGAAGCTGAGCTGTCCAGGCCTGCCAGTTCCCCCTGAACAGCAGGAACTGGAGGAATGGGGCATGAATGCTCCTAAGGGACTTATTAGAAGAGAAAGCCAAATTTCTGGCTCGGGAGCTCCATACCAGCTGCAAGCTGACAGCCGGGGCTGAGCACCCTGTGCTCGGGGCTGCCCATAGGACCGGGAGTCCCGCAGGCACTGCTCCCACGTGCTGTGCTGGCTGCTGGGCCCCGGCTCCCCAGCTGCACAGAACATGGCTCCCTGCACTGCACCCACCCCTCTCCTGTGGTGGGAAACGCCGCTGCGCAGCGTCCTGGGCTGCTGCCGACAAAAGGCAGCAGCAGCTCCTCCATGCCTCGCACCGTCCTCAAATGTCCCTGGTGAAAACCCCATTTATTCTGGGCCTGCAGGAGAGGAATCCCCTTAACTGTGTGCTCAGGCATGTGCCGCTGCTTCCCTCGTGTATGTCAGAGCGAGGGAACGGTTCTGTAATCACCCAGTTTTATTTAATTGTAACGCCCCTGTCCCACTAACTGTTCCAGATGCTCTAATGGTTCCTAGCTCTGGGCTCTAAACATGCTGTTCTTTTCACCCTGGTCCCCGCCCTTCACGTACAAACAATGGTTTTGCTGGTTTTTGAGCCTTTCGTGTGCCAACGGGATGTGGGGAGAGAATCCCCTCCATGCCAAATTCAGTCGATAATAAGAAACAGGAAAGGAGCTCGATGCCAGCTTAGCAAGAGCTGAGCAGCACTGGGTTGCTCGCCGCAGCGTGCGGATGTTGCCATCACCCAGCAGCGGGGTGGGGGTGGGGGAGGGCTGGGACATCCCGGGGGGCTTCAGCCTCAGAGCGGTCAGATATCTTGAGTCTGCACATGCTGGCAGCAATGCTCCCCTGGCTGCAGCCCCTGGCGGGCACAAGCTGCTGCTGTGGAGCACCAGGGAGAGGGGAAGGACTACACTGAACTGGCGTGGGCAGGGCGCTGTGCTGGGCATGCACTGCCTGGGTGCATCATGAGTGTGTGCCAGCAGTGCTGCTGCCTGCATGCCTGCTGCCTGCACCAGCAGTCCATGCCTCACTGGCAGCCAAGGATGCTGCACCCACCCCACAGGCACTGCTCCACTTGGCTGCAGCTGCCGCGTGTGCACCTGCAGGCAGAGCAGCCCCAAAGATCTCATCTCCTCCTGCTCCTCTCCTGTGCTTGTGTGGCTGTGGGATGCTCTCCACGGGACTTTCTTTTTTCTAGAAACCAGGCTGGGAAGACCGTCTACACCTTCCTGTACTCTACACGGCTGTTCTGGGGCTCCAATATCCAGGTGTCATCTTTGTTGTCCCCTGTTCCTCAGCCAGCCCTGTGCCCCTGCTGCTGGAGGAGCCGGGGGAGGTGGAGGCGGTGGCACTGGGAAGCAGACCTGGCTCCCAGCACCGATTGATGCCGAAGTCTCTGCAGGTTCCTACATCTTCTCTTTTATCCGTTCTTTATATATATTTCAGAATGATATAAATTCTCCGCTATGAACCCTGCTGAGGGAGCACAAAAGAGAAGTTGCAGGCGGGCCCAAGAGAAAGGGAGGATAAAAAAAACCGCAGGAGAAAATTAATAAAGCATTTGAGAAAGGGAGGGGGAGCCTCACTGGGAAAGTGTGTAGCACACAGGGCTCCCCAAAGCACATCAAAGCCTGACTCTGAAATTAGCCCAACTGTTGGGAATGTAAAGCGGGGGATTCTCCCACTGCGCTGCGGATTGAGAGTCCCCCCACGGGCTGCAGGCACTGACATTTGTATTTATCCGGGCTGGGAGCTCCATCGCGGGGCTTTTCAAAGGGCACTGCTGGGGCCCAGCAGGCCACCTCCCCAGCATGGCAAACACGGCACTTTTAATTACTGCTCTGAGACGGCACATGTGCCCGACCCCCACGCTAATTCTTGTTGCAATTACAGCGATCTAATTGAGTTTATTCACTCTCTGCAGCTTTTGTGCCTTTCTTCTTTGCACTCCCTGCCGGTGAGAGCTGGGGCCCCATTGATCCTGTAGGTAGCAATATGGGCAATGTCGGTGCTTCTGGGCTCCCCGGCCCCATTGTGTCCGAGCAGACCCCTCTGCCGCGCTCGCAGCATTTCACCTCATCAGCGTGCAGCATGCGCCGAGCGTTTTGTTTGCAGAAGAAATTTTACGTTTTTATAGGAAAATTACTCCCAATTAACAAAGAGATGATGCCTTGGAGGTGGCAAATAAGGCTCTCAGGGATGATGAGCCATCTGGTTGGGATGGCGAAGGCTTCCAGCTGTGGGCAGAACTCTGGCCCTGGGCGGCCGCGGTGCCGCTGTCCCCCGCCCTGACCCCCCTGGCCTTCAGAGAGGCCAGAGAAACCCCAGCAGCACAGAAACCCACCCGCTCCTCGGGGAGAAAAGGACTGAGGTCCCCTGTGCTGCCTCTCTGCCTCCTCTTCCTCGCAGGCATCGTCCCTTCCATGCCCAGCTGGCAGCAGGCTGCAGAGCGCAGTGCCAGGCGGCTCTGCTCGGGCACCCAGAGCCCTGCAGGTGAGATGGCATCTCTGGGTGACTCTGTCACAGCGCTGTGCCTGGGACTTACACCTGCAGCACCCTCTGGGTGTGGCTGGGGACCTGGCCTTTGGCTTTTCTCTTTCCTTTCCTTTCCTTTCCTTTCCTTTCCTTTCCTTTCCTTTCCTTTCCTTTCCTTTCCTTTCCTTTCCTTTCCTTTCCTTTCCTTTCCTTTCCTTT
>WBMW01000229.1:62241-80363 GCA_013396635.1 Penelope pileata | reverse complement strand
TCTTCTTCTTCTTCTTCTTCTTCTTCTTCTTCTTCTTCTTCTTCTTCTTCTTAAATTCTGGCAAATGTTGATTTCTATTGAAAAAAAAGTTTAGAAATTAGATCAAACTCCATTTAGTTTTTTGATAAAAAACGACCCTTGCAGCAGAGATGAGGCACTCGGAGTGCTGATGTCTCCAAACGCTGGGTGGGAGCCAGGCAGAAAGGCAGGAGAGCAAGCAGCACCTGCAAAGGCTGCGGCAGCACAACCCAGGGCCCTTCACTTGGCACAGCGCTGGGAATGGCCCGACCTGGGGGCTGGGAGCTGGGAGCTGGGAGATGAGTGGTGGGTGGCAGATGATGGAAACTGGGAGCTAGATGGGAACTGGGAATCGGGGCTGGGAGGTGGGGGAGCAGCACTGCGCGCCCCTGGGAGCACAGCACCTCCTCCTCCCACGGCTGCACCCTGCTGGGAAGCTGCTTGGTGTCAGGGTTTTCCTTCCAGCAGCCTTTCCCCATGGCTGGGCGTGGAGGCACACAGGCTGTGCTGGGGGAGCTGGGAGCCCAGAGGGCGCTCAGGGAGAAGCCCTTCTTGGAGGGCCCCGGTGGAAACATCTGCCCTGGCTTCTGTGGATGCTCTCGCAGAGGGAGCGGAGCAGACACATGGAGACTGGCAAACAGCCCAGCAAGGGAGGAGGGGGAGGAATTAACTCTCATTTAAGTCCACTTTTGTTGTAAATAAACTATAATCACTTCAAACCTTTTGCTTAATCAGAAAGGGATGTTAAACATTAAGCAAACAGTCGGCAGGCTTGTCTTACTGCTGGATTAGAGATATTAAATGCCAGCGATACTTGCCTTTTTTAATCTGTCCTGCAGCTGCATTATTAAAACAAACACATTTGCAGACCTGCAAAAAAAAAAAAAAGAAAGAAAAAAAAGAAAGAAAAGATGATATTGAAGCTTTCCCAGGGGCAATATCTGAAATCTGGACAATTTTAAGATCTACGTTTAGTCTTCATCTTTTGAACCAAATAATGGAGGGAAATGACACATAATAAAATTAACCACTGGAATTAGCAACATATTCTTTAACGGAGCCAGGTTAAACTCCCTTGGTCACATCCATGGAACCTCCTTGTGTGGGGACTGCATCCCCAGTGCCTGCACGCTGCATCCCTGAGCATGGCCTGGGGCTCTCTGCGTTTTCATTTTTTGTTGGGAGAGAGAGCGAATAGCCTTTGACCTTACAACGATGCAGATTTCTGCAATAACCGGTGGTTTTTCCTTAAAGCTCCAACTTCTGGGCTCAAGTGAAGGCATCAGAGAGAGGGAGGCTCAAGAGTTAGTGAAACTCTCACTGTGAGGAAAAGGAAGGCGTCTAGCTTTCTTGGAAAAGGAAGAAAAAGCATGAAAATGAGACAATCTTAAAGACTGAGAATGCAACTGGAGCTAAGGAGAAGCACTTATCCACCCATTTTTCAAAGCTGGAGTTCTGAGCACTGGCTGGGGAGCACCAGCTTGAAGGAGCCGAGCAGAACTGCAGCATGGTCAGGAAAGTGTCCAGCATCAGCTGTGGCTGGAAGCCATGGAGCACCCATGCAGCACCCACATTGCACCCACGCTGCACCCATGCTGCGTCACACATTGCCTGCAGGGCAGGCAGCAGCAGCAGCAATGCCTCACCCTGGATGCAGCTGCGAGCTGTCCCCTCCTGTCCCAGCCTGGATTACGCAGCTCCTGCTGCTCTGCCCGGAGTGCTGGTGTCCTTTTGTTCCTCCCTCTAGCCCCGGGGATAATAAAACAAGATTTTAAAGGAAGCAAAGGAAAATGTCAGCCCCGCAGGGCTGGGTAGGCTGGGACACACAGCAGGCTCAGGACAGCAGAGTTGAAGTGAGTGGCCATTGCTGACAGGGATGCCAGCCAGCAATTTATTTTCCACATTAATTTTGATTATGAGTTCTTATATGGTTATGAAGTCCAATTTTCACAGGGGAAATCTGCCCCTCCACACACAGGACAACAAATCAGATTGACCTAAAGTTGTTCTTTCCTAAATTTCTTGTGGAATCTTGGCTGGACACAAGTTGTCTCAAATGCAATTACACTGTCATAAATAATTTTCCACCTCTTTTTTCTGTCTCAACCATCCTGCTCCCCTGGGGTCAGTGGAAATTTCCCCCTTTTATTAGTTTAGACTAGTTGGCACGGAGGAGAGCTCTGCGCTCATGGCATCATTGTCTGCTGCGAGCCAAATCCTCAGAGATCTCCCTCCTGCTAGCACAAAGCTGTAGCGGGGCTGCAGAGCAAAGCCAGGGCCGGGGCAGCTCCGAGCACCCCTGCGGGATCTCTCCCTGCCCAACGAGCACCCACCCACGGCACTGACTGTGGGCACACGGACCTGCAGCTCTGTGGGACGGGAAGGGACGGCCGAGAGCTCAGGCTTCGAGGCAGCTGTTTCCCGAGCCGCCCCCTGCCCTGCCCCGGTGTGGCTGGAGCCCTCGCAGACAGCGGGCTCAGCAATGTGGCCAACGTCTGCCACATACGGACACGTCCCCCTGCTACTCAGTACCAGACTGTGCTCTTTTTTACTGTGTCTTTCATACAAGCTGCATCCCCAAACCACTTCACAGAGCAGACTAATTAAAATCATGGGTACAAAGCCATGCAGGGAGAAAAAACCCTCTCTGAGGCATCCAGAGAGGGAGCAGATCATGTTCGGCCCACAGGCCCCTCTGCAGAGTGAGCGGCGGGTTCCTCCCTGTTGTCGCACCCGTGTGAAATCTGGGCAGATTTCATTAACTCAGCCCCTTCGAGGGCTGGCAAACAGTTTTCAAGGGTCATTGGAAGCGCTACTGGACCCCAGATCCCTGTGCGGGTGGCAGGGACAGCACGAGGGCTGCCTGCAGGCAGCGGGACACCGGTGACGGACACGGGGGAGGCAGCAGCTTCTCCCAGCTGCTCTTCAGGTCCTGGAGTGCTTCCAGAGGACGGGAGGACGCTGGGTGGAAGGACCGAGCGTCCCCAACCTCCCCGCACTGCCCCCAGCAGCCCCCGGGGTGTCTCAGGCCCTGGATCAGCTCTGCGGAGTTGTGGTAAAGCCTCCGAAGGTTGGGTGCACCTCCTGCAGCGAGGAGTTTGTTTCCTGGTGCTGGCAGGATGGGGCTGGTTTACCCTCTGTCCCTGTGTGGGCTCTGGTTTCTGTCCAAACGAAGAGTTCATCCTCCTCCCATTCCTCTGACCGCATGTTTTGAATTAAATCATATCTGAGGCACTCAGGAAAGTGTGAAGCAATTTTTACTTAGAGGATGAAAGTGTTGGGAGTGCAGAAAGAGGACGACTGAGTGCGATGGCGTTGCCCCATGTTAGGAACCGATTAACAGGAACGCGCTGCCAGAACCCCGCGCTGCAGGGCCCGGCGAGCAGGAAGGCCAGGTACAGCACGTTGCCGGCTGCACATGTGGTAGCGATTTGGGCAGAGATGCTGTTGGAGCGACGCTGACGTCACCGTGAGAGGTATTTACGGCTGACAAGGAGGGCTCGCAGTGGACCTCGGCCCCCTCCCCTCTTTTTTTGTTTTATTCTGAGCTGTTATTATAAAGTATTATTTATGAAGTGGTGAGAGCATGAGCAGCACAGGCCTGCCAAACTTAAAGCACTTTTCATTTAACAGAATGAAAATTATTTTAACATGAGTATCTAAAGCAAAGATCCGTGGGTTCTGGACAGCTTTATGGAGGCAGGCTATAAATTCTGAGCTCACAAATGTATTTTCTGCGCTGCAAGTTCATGTCACCAATCAGCTTCTCTTCACCTCTGAGAGTTTATTTTCAATAAACACAAGCTAAAGCCCCAGCAGTTTCCAGAGGAGGATGTTAGCAGCTATTACTGTATCTAATCAACTGCGATCCACCGAGTGTTGCAGTGAGACACTCGGAAGCAGATTTCAGGGCTGTCCCAGTGCTGGGCTTGCACAGGGCTCACCCCGCAGCTGCGAGGCCAAGGGCAGCACCATGGAGGGTCTCGCTCCCTGCACACCCGACCCACCGGGGCTCAGCACTGGCACTGCCCCCCCGCAGCACCCACCCGCTGCCCCGGGCATGGTGCCAGCACAGGCATCCCCTGCCCGGCTGAGCAGCAGCTGCTCATCGCGATGTCCCTGCCTGTGCTCACCTCCTGTGCTCCTGCTCACACTTGCTCAGCAGGGTGCTCCTCTTTTTCCTGTTCCCCTCTCCTCTTCATCCCCGTGATGTGGAGCAGCAGCCCCGCACTGTGTGCTGCAGGGAGGGCACCAGGTGATGCCCCAGGCATGGAGAGAGCCCAGGGGGCAAAGGGACCCGGCCAGAGGGTGCCAAGTGCAAACCATTTTATTTTTCCAGATGAAAACCCCAGCAGAGCCCCCTCTGCTTCCTTCCTGACACCCACAGCAACCTGGCTGCTGCCATACCTGCAGCCAGCGGGAACACACGGTGGTTTCCCAGCGTGCGTTCAGGCCTTTTCCGCCCGCAGAGGCAGCGCTCCACCGCGGGGCCGCAGCCCCTGGCCCACCCGGGGCCACACTTTGCACAGGGGTGGATTCCTAGGGCCTCGGGCGCTCTCCGTTTCCGACAGCTCGGGAGCGACCTGCTGACACCGGGCGTGCTGCTCCCCGCCGGGCCAAGCGCAGCCAGCGGGGCATTTGTGTTTCCTTCTCACATAGCTCAGAATGCCAATTGCTGTCATATTATTTTTGTTTCGAATTTCATGTCAGTTCAGTATGCTACTGAAATGTATCCTCCCCGCAGACGAAGGCTGTTGGGAAACCACAAGCTTCGTGAAATTCAAAATTGGTAAGCAACAAAATTATGAAACCACAGGAAATAGAATGAGCAATTCCTGCAATTCTTGCTTTTCCCCTCAACTCCTCCATTGCTCTTAGAAAAAATAAAAAGAAGTGCATTAAATGGGATGTGAGCAAACGCTTCCTGTCCTCCAGTGAGATTTCTGGTTTTCCGGGCGCAGTGGGCGCTGGCAGGGATGGGAACGGAGGGCAGCGCTGACTCACCCTGCCCACAGCGCGCAGCTCGGGAACGAGGAGATGCATCAGGGTCAGTGGGAGAGGATGACAGGAGACCCTGCGGCAATAGCAGGCAGTGACACGTGCGACCCGGAGAGCAGCCATGCTCTGGGCTCTGTGTTTTATGGGCAGATGATTCCCCTTGCTGTTTGCCTCGTGCAATGGGGCAGCCAAATGCTGCTGCGTCCAACACCCTGCGGGGTACAGGGCCAGCCCCGTGCCTGCTGCCAGGCAGCGGGGCTGCACGGTTGGGGTGCTGGCCTTCCAGCTCACGGGGAGAAGCTGCCAGTTTTGGGAACATTAACCACTGCGATGGGACCCAAGCCCAGAGAGCTGCAGCACAGGTCCCGGCAGCCTCGTGGCGGTGTCTCAACCCATAACGCGGAGCCCCGGAGCCCTTCGTCTCCTCCCAGCCATCTCCTCGCTGCAGCTGCAGCTCTGGGCTGGGTGGCACACGGGCGAATGGGACTCCATGGTTGAGCTTCTTCACTGCAATTTGGTTTGCGTTTTGCTGTTGACATGTTTATGGGGTGATGATGCCGGGGCAACGGATGGTGATGGTAAATGAGAGACATCAGCATTTCTCCCCCGGTTTGAAGAACGCACAAGTTGCGAGACTAGCCAGAAGCTGGAAGCTGTGGTATGAGCAAATGCAGGGCCCCGCGATGCTCCAAGGCGCGATTCTCATAGCTTCACCGAAAGGTCTGAGGCCACGGCAGCCCCAGGCCCCCTCTTCTGATCACCAAGGTGCAGCCCCAGCCTGGCTTTGCAAAGCCGTGCTGCTGCCAGCGCTTCAAAGAGAGTGGTACGGCAGGGAGCTTGTAACAGGCACACCTCGTCCTGATCTTGGAAAGGGAGGGGTGGGGGGACTGCCATGAGGATTCAGCTGGACTCAGCCATCCACACATCTTCCCTAGACCTGGGGCTTGCAGGGGGGCTGGGAGGTTGCACTTCCACATTCCAGCATGCAGCTCAGAGGTTCCTCATTCCAGAGCAGACTTACTTCACTCCTTGAACACCTTCAGCCATGGCGTCGGTGTCCAGGCGCCTGCTGTGCAGTGCAGCAGATGAGGCAGTGTCTGCTGCATGCACTGCAGCCCATCTCTCTGCAGCCTGTGCAAGGGACACAGCACCCGCCCTGCAGCCACTGTCACCCCGGTGGCTGCACAGTGAAGGCAGGAGCTGGCCAAGCAGGCAGCCCTGAGCGTGCTGCCAGCGTAGCCAGTGCTGCACCTGGAGACGGGCAGAAACACCACAAAAATGGTCCCTGGGGCAGCTCTGCTCCCCAGTGGGTCAGGGGTGGGTGCAGCTCCCGAGCGTTCGGCCACACACCAGGGGCAGCCACTGCTGCGGCACTGGTGGCTCCAGCGGGACGTGCTGCTGTCCTGGATGGGCCATGAGCCTCCAGTATTTCCCCTCAAAACGTCAAGGGACAGTGTAGAAAATGATGCTTTTCAATAATGAGGAAATATTCTTGAATGAAACCAGATCTGTTTATTGTGAGTTCCCTGTTGCACATCATCGCATGGAGAGCCCAGTCCTGCAGAGTAGATCTGACGTGGATGCGAACCACATGAGGTGCAGGTTTGATCCAGCACAGAAACCTTCTGAATTTGCTTTTTTTAAAATCTAATTTCTTATTGAAACAATGTGTCTTGCATGAAGGTTTTGATGTTTTGTTTTAAAACCACACATCTAATTTTAAATGTTTAAGGCTTATAAATAATACAGCAATTCTGATGCAGCCAAAGAAGATCTCATACGAGAAACAGATAAATCAGTAAATCAGTACCTCATTTACATGTTTAACATGTGCCACATTTTATTCCCTATCCTCCTTGGATGGGACTCAAAGGGACTCTGAAGAATTTGCCCACACATCTCTGCTTCATCCTAAGATGAAGTTTGGAAAAAAAAACCTGAGCTTTTATCACAGATGTCAGCAATTAGACCATCCATTAAATAAAACATTTGCTCACCTTATTTTTCCTTTTTCCCATTTGCTGTGATAAGACAGCTGAGAGAGCTGCATCCTGCCAGGAAAGCTTCCCAACGCAGCAGCAGGGGTCTGTCCCTTGGGACACACCATTCCCTGCAGAGCTGAGGGACAGATCCTCGTGCCTGCACAGCTCAGGGCACTCAAAAGCTTTAGGGAATTAAGGAATGAAATAAAATTGCTTTAATGTACCTGCATGCACCTCTGCACCCATCTCCCTGGCAGGAGCTGGCACTGCTGCTGCAAAACTGCTCATTTTCACCTGCTCCTGCACCTGTCACCCATCATCCAATAATCACTGAAGCATTCACTAATTTCCTCCTTGCTGCAGTAGGAGAGCTGCTGTCTCACACAGAAGGGTTAATCTCAGTCAATTAATTCAGCCTTTCCGGCCATGAAAATGAAACGTGCCCCAATTACTGTCTCTCCTCCTATAGTGTAAGAGTGAAATCTCATTAGCACTCCAGTACAACCAAGAATGCACTAATGGGGGTGCTAGATGTGTTAATGGAAAACATTTTCCTTTATCCTTTGGTGAATCAAGCTGTTTCCACCAAGTCAGTGTGGAATTTGATCTGGAAGAGTCTGCACGCAGCTGCACGGCCAGGCTTTGGGGGCATCCAGCCTTAAAAAGAGCGGAGCACGCAGAGACGTGGTCACCCT
Organism: Penelope pileata; assembly: GCA_013396635.1. NCBI lineage: Eukaryota > Metazoa > Chordata > Aves > Galliformes > Cracidae > Penelope > Penelope pileata. The sequence goes on along the minus strand of WBMW01000229.1, from coordinate 72,670 downwards.
GGGCTCATGCAGCATCCCCAGCTCCACCTGATCCGCTCTCCTCGTTAGCACCGTCTCATACCTGCAAGCTGCCATGACCCAAATTTGAGCCAGGTTATCACCTGGTTGAGTCAGCGCAGCTCTCAGCCTTGTGCCTGGTGGCTCCGATGGCACCTTTCTGTGGCAACCCCAGCGTTTAGCTGTGAAACTTTCATTCAGCATTCATAGACATTTTTCAGTCATTATTCTTCATAACTTGAAAAGTTTTCTTTTGTTTGATCCTGGTATATAAAATCTTCCTTCAGGACCATTCCTGCTGACCCGGGAGGCTCGGGCTCGTAGCCCCCCGCGGCGCGTCCCTGTGAAGTGGGACGGCTCAGGGAGAGCCTGCAGCGAGGGTTTTACTTTGAGTGCAAATCCAGCTTGATCTTAATTGTGGAGCTGTCCCTGCTGCTTCATTAAATGGATAAAATAAATAATAATAAGAAGCAGATTTGCTTAATGCCACTGTGGAGTTAGTGGGCCAAGTTTGGTCGGAGTTATGTGCCACATCAGCGTCTGTGCTAATACTCAGAGCACAATGGGTACCGGTAGGTGCTGAACGCAGTGGCTGTGGCACCGTTACAGCAGGTACAGCTGCAGCCAGGATGCTTCGGCCCAATCCCTTTTGCAGTTTTGGCCATCGTTGCCTTGGCTGGGTCTCACTGTTGCCCCGTGGTCCCCAGCCCTCGCCCTGTATGGGTGGCAGACACAGGGCCATGGCCCCCAGCGCTGTCTGTGTCTGTGCCTGGGCAGAGGGCTCTGTGCTTCTGTGCGGGGATCTGGGAGCAGACAAACCACTGTGCAATCCCTGAAAGCTGAGCTTTGCTAAAAGCCTCTTTCTGTCTTACCCCGTGGCACAGCAAGGTTCCCCCTCGGTACTGCTTGTTGCTCCCAAACCGCCGGGGGAGGCCGGTGAAATCAGGAAAGCGCCAGATCATAAGCGCGGCGCTGGGTCACTGCTGAACAGCCTCCTGGCAACCGGAGCACTCCTCACAGCATGTATTTCATTTATGAGAGCAGAGCCCCAGGACTGCTGCTCGTAATTCAGCCAGGGGCTGAATGAAGTGAGATCTTTCTCTGCTTCAATCAAATTCATGAAAGCAGAGCCCATCGGCGTGGCCACAATCGCAGCCTGGGAGCTGGGCTGGGCTGCCCCTCGCCCAGCACCAGCCCTCGGCCCATCCTGTGCTGCCCACAGTGCTGGGGAGTGGGGTGGCCCGCTGCAAGGGTGGGGGGCTCTGGAAACCCCCTGAGGGCTCGGCAGAGCCGGCCATGGTCAGTCTGGGGCTGCACAGATGTGGTGGAAACTCTCAAATATGCAACTGCGAGGAGTACGGAAACAATTCTGTTCTGCATCCATGGCTGAGGAGCAACAGGGCTGAGATACAGAGGATGGTGTGGGAAGGATGAGGGGATGGGAGACCCCACCCCAGCCCTTGGGGGCCCTTCCCCCCACACCTGCTGCCTTGCCTGCCCCTCCTGCACCCCGGTGCTGCCCACTGCTCCCCAACAGCCCCGTGTTGGCACGGGACCCCGCACCCACCCAGCAGCAACTTTCCCACACCCAGGAGAGCAGCTCCAGAGACACAACTGCAGCCACTGCCGCTCGTCTTTGAGATATTCTGATTAAAACAATGGAGCTGATTAATGCAAACCAGATATGGAACTGAAAAAAAAAGAGGCAGGGGTAGAACTGGGCCCCTCCAGAGCCTCCCAGGGAGCTGGGAGCAGCAGCAGCGTGCTCCTTCTGCTGGGTGTCCTCTGCCTGCGGGCGAGGTGGGGCCATGGGGTGAGGGACCCTGCGGTGCTGCCCGTGCACGTGGCTCAGGTTGGCCGCACACGTGGGTTTGGTTTTCCGACAGCCAGGATTTCCAGCGAGCTCAGTGTGCAGACCTGTGCTGGGGCAGCGCAGGACACGGCGAGGTGCAGTGGAGAGCGCAGCAGAAGATGGGTGAAACAGAGGAGAATGTTCTGATCTCACCCATTAGGCATTGTAGCATTGCTCCAGGATCCCTTCAGTCTTAGCATGTGAAGGAGCTTAAACACGATTTTTGAGTCGATGACATCCCTTTAAACAAACAACAGCATTGGTATCTTGCTGCCAATCAGCTCCCGCTCCATTTTCCGCCTCGTCACAAACGTGCCGGTTCTGCACAGCGCAGGGCCCGCTGCGCATTGCAGCATCCTGAATCAAAGAAATCCTTCACACGAACATTGCAGCCCGAAAACAATAGAGCCAAGCACCACTTCTTCAACTTCAATTGCTAACAGATCACAAAATTGAAGAGATTTTTTCCATCCGAGAACTCTTCACGGTGGAGTCGATCAAGGAGGACCTGATAATATCTCTGAATAACTGCGTGGGAAGCGGGGCTCATTCATTGCTGCAGATTTTGCCCCGAGGCAGCAGAGGGACCCGGAGCTGCAGCTGTGCATGTGCACGTGGGGCTGCACCGTGGCCCTGCCCCCCGGCACCCGCAGGCTGTGCCCCTGCTGCCTCTGCACGCGGTGCTGGGGGCCCTTGGCTGCGTTGTCAGACGTGTGTTGTCCCACATCCCAAAATCAGGAGAAAAATCGAGCCAAGATGGAGATTTCCCCTTGGAGTTCCTTTCTTGGCAGAAAAACAAGCTGTGTGACAGCTGCTACTCCAGACACTAAAAATGTTCATTCATCATAGAAAATAAAAGTCCTTGTTGCTTTTCAGCCGAGAACCCATGTAATCACCATGTAACCAAATTAGAAATGGGTGGCTTTGCTCAGTTTCGATTTCACATGATCCAAACAAGACCTCTTTGCTTGACTCATCAGGGAACTGTGCTTTATTCTATCTTCAAAAGTTCAATAACATTCAGAAAAAAGATATCTTGCTAGCGCCTGCCATGCTGGGACTGATGGTTTACCATGATAAGTTTTCTATTTTGAATTTCTGACATCAAAATGAAGCTGTTTGAACTCAGACTTTGCCATTTATCTCATTGCTGGGATTGTTTTTCTGCTCCTTGATTGGAGGTGCAATTGCCCTTCACCCAGGGGTGCAATGCCCAGCACCTGGAGGTGCAATGCCCAGCACCCAGGGGTGCAATGCCCACTGCCTTGCAGCGGCCATGCCACCCCGTGCAGCTGGGCAGGCTCTGGATCCGCGCGCCCATTGTCGCCCCGTAGGGAGCTTTGCGCAAGGCGATCGCTGTGAGGATTTGCACATAAGTCACAGGGTTTAACTGAAATCCAATTTGCCGGGGAAGAGTGTTGGTTTGGATTATGGAAGAACAATTCGCTCGCGGTCCCGTTCCGAGGGGAGCGGGGAGGCAGCGGGCAGGGCTGGCCCTCCCCTGCCTCGGCCGGGCTGCGCGGGGCTGAATGAAAACAAATGTAAAACTGATAGGTACATTTGTAACCTATTACCACACGAGCTTTATGAAACTCTAAACTTGCTGGCAAGGGGAGGGAGGCGGCAGCTTTCAGAATAGTTTTTCTTAAATGAGAAACGGCCTCGGATGAAGCGAGGTCTCATGCAGATGCTGGGCTGGGGCCGAGCTGCGTCTGAACGGGACCGGGAGAAGGGAGACAAAGGCTGCACCGCAGCACCCGCTGCATTGCCAGGGGCAGGGACTGTCCCCACGTGGGCTGTGAGGTGCTGGGTGCTGGGTGCAGGGTGCAGTGTGGGATGCATGGTGCTGGGTGAGCCTGTGAGCGGATATTTTCCAAGGTTTGTGCTTGTTTTGTTTTTTTTTTCTTTTTTTTTTTTTCCCCAGAAGGACAACAAGAACTGTACCTCATACATGAAGGCTGCTCTTTGCCAAATTTCAGATCTCTGGTTCAGGGCATGAAAGTATCAGAGCTTCTCGAGGAAGTCGTTTGCCAGACTATATTTTTAGACATTGTAAAAATTCTTCTCTCGGTATAATTCTCAGATGCAACTGAAGCATTGCAGGTGAAACCTTCCGGAAAACAAAGCAAAATGCAGTGAAACAAAAAATGCATCCCGAGGCAGACGCACAGCGGACCCAGTGCCAGCGCAGCTCACCTGGCATTCTGCAGATTTAAAAGCAGCCGCGTTAGGAGCTCACAGGGCCCGGGGCCTGGCAGCCCCGCAACAGCTTCTCTGCAGCTGACAGCTTACTGTAAGGGCCAGGGGAGGATCTTGAGTTTTCTAGTTGTGGAACTAGAATAGAAGAAGTAGAACAGGAGAAAAATCGAAAAGAAGTGGATCTAGTTCTCAGCCAGCACCACTGCAGCCTGTGCGTTGTCACCGCCGTGTCCCCAGGGCCCAGCTCTGGGCCGGCTGCGAGGAGGGCAGTGCTGCCTGGGGCAGGTGCCTGGGGGATGGGGCTGCTCCGTGCTTGGGCCCTGGGAGTAGAGCCCCGGTGCCGTGCTGCTCTGCGGAGCTGGGATAGCCGAGATCATGGTACTCCCGGCAGGAACAGCCCTGGAGAAGGTTTAGCCAAGCAAGCTGGAGGAAACGAAGCCCTTCACACTCTTCCTTTTCAGTGTACCATCACTCGGGGGCGGGGGGGGCGGGGGGGAGGCGGTGTGTGAGCAGCAGCACCCACTGCAGACAGCTCCCTGCCCTCGCCATGCCGCCCAGCTCCCTGCAAGCTGCAGGTGGAGATGTCAAAGGTGGTTGCTTTCTTTGTGAGTCACGTTGCAGCGAGTCATTCTGGCCAAAGCATGTGTTGGGGGGCAATTTTGCCTTTCTGATAACTTGTTTGTGTGAAACCAGTACTCAGCTGTTATCTAACAGCGCGTGCCCATCACTGTGTGTGCCCATCACTGTGTGTGCCCGTCACTGTGTGTGCCCATCACTGTGTGTGCCCATCACTGTGCGTGCTCATCACTGTGTGTGCCCATCACTGTGTGTGCCCGTCACTGTGTGTGCCCGTCACTGTGTGTGCCCATCACTGTGTGTGCCCGTCACTGTGTGTGCCCATCACTGTGTGTGCCCATCACTGTGCGTGCTCATCACTGTGCGTGCTCATCACTGTGTGTGCCCATCACTGTGTGTGCCCATCACTGTGTGTGCCCGTCACTGTGTGTGCCCATCACTGTGCGTGCTCATCACTGTGCGTGCTCATCACTGTGTGTGCCCGTCACTGTGTGTGCCTGCTGCTGCACACAGTCCTAAGCTGCTGGAGAACGTGGACAGGAGTTCCCCTCGAAGCAGAGCTGCTGCGAGGCTGTAATGTGCTTTGCCTCCTGAGCACAAGCACATGTTCCAGTATTGGGTTCCTGAGTGTAAATGATGCTACCTGCCAGTGCAGGAGCTTTATATGGATGCACTCACGCTTGAAAATTTGACCCTCAAATTCTATGCAATGCGCATGAATTTTGAAGGGAGAAATATTGGGTTTTATTTCTTAAAGGAAAATAAATGTAATTTCAGAATAAATCAATAGAACATGACTTTGTTCAGTGGAATAAGCCAAGTGGAGACATGGAAAAATAAACTCTTTCTGACAACTCCTGCTGAAAGATTCTCATCTATCCAGGTCACGGGATCAACAGCGAGAATGGCAGCCACTTGAACTTTGGCAGAAAGCCCTCCGTGGCTCTGACAGATGTTTCTGGCACCAACCCACAAGGATGCTTTGCTGATTGCTTCTGGTCCTGACAGAGCAGAGTTCACTTTGCTCCTTTGCAAAGTGAGCCCAGCACACGGGGACTGGAGCTGCAGAAGACGGCCACAGCCTTTGGAGCTCTCCATCGCTTCGCCAGGCAGGGGTTTTGCTGAGAGCATCGCGCAGGATGGAGCAAGCTGGGAGCTCCAGCTTGGGGCCAGGCAGTGGGGGCAGCTCAGCGGCCGTGCCCAGAGCCCCTGGAACTGCCAGGGCACTGCCTTGCCCATGGAGCACAGTGCTGAGCCATCACAGAGTGACCCGGGGAAGGCTGACAGAGCTCAATAGGTGACACCTGGAGTCCCCAGCAAGTCACTAAAAAGGGGAGAAACGCACATTTAATTTGGTTCATTTGTTATAATGATTCTTCACCGTGGACCATATTAAACACTTCAGTGATTTTTGCCTCTAAAACCCTCTTGCAGGGATTGTGATGAAAGGTATATTTATTGTACTTCAGCTTGGAAAGTTGTTTCAGATGTTTCCAATTCATCAACCAGTTCAGACATCTGTTCCTGGTTGGGGCAGAAAAGCTTAACTCGCACACACACACCAAAAAGCGTTCATTTTGGAGATTTTTATAATGGGCTTTCTAATCCTAACACGTTGTCAGATAGTGCTAATCACCAGGTCACCCCTGGCCAGGTCGGGGCCACCCATGGCCGCTCACCCCCGGCCACCCTGTGCAGGGTCCCAGGGGACGCAGGGACGAACCCCACGGTGCCAGAGCTGGAGCTGGGGGTCTGCAGCGACGGGTTCATCCCGAGACTGCAAAGCTTGGCTTTAAGGTGGAACAAAATTTGAATATTTAAAAATTCTCCACTGCAGAAAATAAAACCTTAAAGGAAATTTTGAGGGAGAGGGGACAAAACACTTCACTGAGGCGTAGATCAATCCTTTTGGTTTGGTTACAACTTCTTACAATCTATTCCGCTCTACGAAAAAAAAAAAGGCAGTGAGGTCATTTCAAAGAAAAAATCTAAATGATTCATTCAGAAAACGTCAAAACAGGATGTTTTGATAACACCAACAGTCTATTTCCAGATTTCTTTCGAAAGCCGTTCTGGGTGCCCCCCCACCAGGGTGCACGAGGTGCTGTGAGCTGGGAAGCGGAGCCACACCTGCAGGGTGCGGGCAGGCGCCTTTCCACCCGCTATCTCTGCTCCAGTGTTTTCTTCCAACGCTCGTTAATGCTCACAGCTGAGCAGGCTGAGGTTGTGTCACCTCACATCCTAATAGCTGAGTGGTGAAGTCAAGTTGAAGGCAGACACTTTTCAAAAATGTCCCCCCCAGGTCCGAGCAAGACCCCTGATGCTACCCAAGTGCAGGTCTGGGGAGCTGGGAATCCCCAGGTGGGTGCCCAGGGCAGAGCCAGGTCCCCTTCCAAAGGTGCTGGGGTGGTGATCGTGGAAGAAGAACCACGTGCTGTGCTAGGATACGGGAAGACACATTTCCCATTGCTATCTTTGTTCCAGCATTTTCTGTATGATTTATTTCAATATTTTCTGACAGCGGAGACCTGGAGCGAGCAGGCAGTGTGGGACCTGCAGCATGCCTGGCTCCCCAGTGGAGTTGATGATGGATGGGATTTTCCAGCGCTGTGATGAAGAGGGAGGCAGGCAGTGGTGGGAACTGGGTGGCTCTCCTGGGAGAGCAGGGCTCGGGAATGGCAGCTCCGTAATTAATCCTGAGCCTCGTCACCTGCCGGGGGTGCGAGCCGTCAGACAAACCCCGTGTCTGGCCCAAAGGGAGAGTGAGAAAAGTTAATTGATCTATGTTCTTCAAAGTCCCATAGAAACTCTCCTGTTTTTCTATGCCAAACAGCCTGAGAGTTTCCTGGAGCCTAATCCCCAGCAAGAGACAGACTGTCTAGCAGCTTGGTGAATGCGGCAAATCCTGGCTGGGGTGAATCTGCCCTCTGGTGCAGCGCAGAGATTCTTTAATTAAAGCAAATGTTGCCATGGTGGGGCATAGAAAGCTCTTGACAGATGCAAGCTGGGGAACGGCAGACAATGCGCAATCTCATTAGCACCTGCAGCTCCATCTGGTTATTGGATTGGGATGCTTTGAATTTTTATTGTGCGGACCTCTCGGGCTCCCCGTGTCTCGCAGGGCTCGGTGCAGGTTGCGGGCAGGTTGCGGGCACCCTGTGCTGCGCAGCACCAGCAGGTCTCCCGGCATGGTGGGGCCATTCCTGTGGCTGCTGGAGAAACAGGAGCTTCTGCTCTGCTCTGGGGAAGCAAGGCAAACCCCAGCAGTGCCCTGTGGGCAGCCTGGCTGTGCTCTGCTCCCTGCTGCAGGCAGGATGGTGGGCACCAGGCAGCTTCTGCAGCAAGCGTGATGGTGCTGGAGCTGTGGGGCTGCTTGTGGGGCTGGCTCCTGGTGGCTGGCACAGAGAGGGTTCCTCGACACCCCGCTGCCACCCTCGGGTGTGGCTGCTGCCTTCAGCCTGCGGAGCAGCATCCCCTGGGACAGCGGAGCATCTCACGGTGCTGTTTGGAAGTGATGGGAGCTCCCCCGCTGCTGGAGAAATAAGGAGGTCACAAGCAAGTGTGGTTCACTGACAGCTGAATGACTGCTACTGTACTTTTCCTGCACAGATGGGATTTTAGGGCTTTAATTCACGTTTGGAAACTGCCCCCAATGTTCTCCAGCGTGCTGCTTCAAAGGAGCGGGCGGTGCTGAGGTTATGAAAGAGGCAGCTGCCAGCCTGCCTCCACCAAAGCCATCAAGATGGCTCTCCAAGTGGTATTTATTAATATTATGAGTATTGAATCACTGCAATGAATAATCTGGCAGCTCTAAAGCTTGCCTTGCCTAATGTTGCTGTGGTACAGCAAATGTTTTCCAGCAGAAAGGAATGCTGGCTCCTCAGCCGGTCCTAGGATGTGGTGTCCCATGCATCCCATTCCATTGCATCGCATTGCATCCCACCCCATCTCACCCCATGCAATCCCATCCCATCCCATCCCATCCCCCATGTCCCTGTCCAGCAGCACACTGCCCATCCTCCCAACACTCTGAGCGAGGCCCTGGCTTTGCCTCGTGTCCGCATCCCAGCAGCAGTTGCAATCAGTGTGTCCTGCTTTCTGCAGGCATTCTCCTGTTTGCCAGCATGCAGCCAGCTTTGTTTGTAAACTGCATGGAAATCAGAATGATCCAACATCAAAGCTGGGCTCAGAGCTGGGAGCTGGGCAGCACGTGGGGCTGTTATCTCAGCTGAGGGTGGCCCGGAGCGAGCAGGGCCGAGGCGCTCGCTGAAGTGCAGCCTCACTGCTTAGCATCTTCCATCCTACCCTGGCATGCTTTTACCTTCCCAGTTTCTCCCCACACCCGTCTAATTCACAGATAGGGTGTGACAAAGTCTTTGTGGCTGCTCTCAGCCTCCAAAGCATTGTGCAGCACTTGCTGGTGCTGCCGCTGTGCTTCCAATTAGCTCACATCTGTTCCAGCTATACTTCCCTCCAGCCCCCACCTCGAGTGCCTGCAAGTGATTTTATGCAGTAATAACAGAAATCACGAAACCTGAAATGAATCTAAACAAAAGGAATCATTCAAATTGCCCTTAACCCTTTGAAGACCGGGCCCTGCTCACCGCAAAAGAGTCTCAGGTTTGACACGCTCCACGACGCAGCTCCAGCATCTCGGCCCAATGAGTCGTGACCTGCTGGAGAACCCAGCTGCACGGCTGACTCAGGCTCTCGAGCACAATGGATTATTTATCCGAGGAGTATCTGACCCAGATGTGTGGTACAGCACCCTGTGGTTCGAATGGCAGCCAACTCCCTGCTCTGCACAGAGCATGCCTGGCCTCTGCCGTGCTGTGCATGCTGGGGTCCCCCGCCGGCACCTAACTCCAGTTCCTGTAGGGTTCTCCTCCAGAGGGAGCAGACACTTGGGGATGCTGCTGGGTTATCCTGTTCTTCTCCACCATGCAATGCAACATTACATAACGTAAGATTTAATTTCTCCTTGGCTTAGGCAAGTTGCTTCCGCTATCCTGCTGCACAAAACTGCGTGGAGAGATGAGCACGCATCTGCGTGCTTCCCATGGCTCCTACCATGCATGGGTGCCTCAGATGGGGCACTGCTGGGATTCTCAAGAGCAGCATGCAAATAGAAGGGCACGGCTTGTGGTGAGGAACCACCTCCTGGAGCTCAGCCCGGAGCTGCAGACACACCACTTGTTTGGCTCTCCGCTGTTCCTCTCTGGGGCTGTGCCCCATGGTAACATCACATCCCCAGACAGGAGCTCTCCCACGCCTCGTGCTGCACTCGTGGGGCTGCGTGCACGCAGGGGGGGCTCACAGCCTGGTGGTGGGGGTGAGAAGAGCGAAAACCTCTAGTGCTGGAAGCCATGAGGTGAAGGTGCATCTTCAAACTGCTGTGTGCCCAAATTTTTGAACCCTTCAATTCTTTAATTGCAATTAAAACCATCAGCAGCAACAGTGGGCCAGCTGGTGTGATAGGGACATCTGTAGGGACCTCTGTAGAGATGTGGCCATGGGGTCAGGCTCCCCCAGACGGCTCCAACACACATCTCTTGGTCACCAGAGGGCGGGCCGGGACCCATGGACATCTGCAAGGAAGCAGATGGAGCCTGGCAGCCACGATCCCAGGCCAAAAATGGGGCTGTCCTGCACCACGGCCACCCTCAGATTCCTGGCCTGGAAGGCTCCAAATGTCCACAGCCTTTTTATTGCTGTACTCCCGAATTCTCAGAGGCCCAAATAAATAAATAATGAAGCTTTTTTTTTTTTTTTTTTTTTTCACACCACCGTTTCTTTCAGGGGGAC
>WBMW01000229.1:51280-62233 GCA_013396635.1 Penelope pileata | reverse complement strand
ACCCACCAGTTCTTTCAACGTGGCCCAACTCTGAGGCGTTTCTGCGGGTTGTTGCAAATGACCCCTGAGCAGGAGGTTAGCACTGGTGACTGTGGTTAGCAGTCACTCATGAGCTGGAGGCTTCTGACACTGCTAACAAGGCACATGTGTGTGAACGGAGAGTGCAGCATGTGGCAGCACCAGGATTTCCTGTGTGGGGCTGTCTGAAGCTCTCTGGCACGATGAGCTGCGGTGCTCAGGGTTCCCTGGCACTGAGCAGGTGCTGGGACGATGCTCTGCCAGCGCTCCCCTCTGCAGGCAGCAGCAGCTCTGCTGTGTGGGGGCTGCAATGGCCACCGGCATCCAAAAGGCACCGGGTGGGTGGGCGAGGAGCCCCCTCTGCCCTGCTGATCTCCAAGAACCGAGGGCAGAGCTCGGATTTTGGTCCACCTGCCTCCCAGGCTGGTGGTGGTTTAGCTGTGGTTAATGGCAGCTCAGGAGGAGGGCGAGGTCCCATGGCACACGGGCAGGTGCCATTTCCTGGCCGCTTACCCATGCACCTGCAAGGCCCCTTCTCATCTCTGTCAATCAGAAAAATATTCCAAACCCAGAACTCTCAGGGAATTTTCCAACAAGCTGCGCGGCATTTTGAAAGGCTGCACTGCTAAAGAAATGCTGTTCTCACAGCAGCACTACCACATCGTGCCCTCATGCTGTAACATTTATTTTTGCAGAGGGCAAATCTATGCTCCTCTTACTCTGCAGTCACAGTAAATGTGTTTTTCACTTTCTTGCCATGCTTAAAAATAGCATTAAGTTTTTGCTGATCACATGATTGAGAAGAGAAAAAAAAAGCTAATTGAATGATGCAGGGAGTAAAAACATGTGGCACAGTAAAAACAAATTAGGTTTGCATATGTTTTGTGTAACCCTCAAGCCTTGTCTGTATTAGATATCAGTAATGAAAAGAATATTAAACTCTAACAGCACAAAATACCATATGCTTAGGAATTCAAAGAGGAACAATGTGTTTGTGCTGGATGCTGCTGAATGGAAAACACCCACAAATAAGCAATTTTTCCTTAGTTGTGGAAAAAATACAGATAATTCTTGTACTTTTCAGTAAGGTTTTAGAAAGTCTGTAGGCACTGCTGTGCAGTCCCTCGATACTGGACCCAACTCCATCCCATCTCCACCCCCGCCTCCATCCTAAGCCCCATTCCCATCCCCATCTCTTTACCTATTCCCATCCCATTCCCAACCTCATACCCATCCCATCCCCATCCCCATCGCGTCCCCATCCCGTCCCATCCCATCCCATCCCATCCCATCCCATCCCATTCCATCCTCTGCCACGCNACCAGGCCCTGGGGTGCAGGGAGCCCCCTGAGCAGCCCCAGGGAGGGCCGGGGGCCGCCAGCCCGCAGCCCATGCCCGGGGCAGCAGCGAGTTTCTTCCTCCTGTTTACGAGCTGTGATGGGGATCCTCGTGTGAGTCACTGCCTGCAGCCACCGGGCAGCCGCAGCTGTAACTTTCCAGTGAGTGTCGGAAAAAGGGGGGAGGGTGATGAGAAAAGGGAGGAAAAGCTGGAAAATGTTAGGAAAAGGCAGCAAAAGCTCTGAAGGGAGACCAGAGGCAGTTGAGAAAAACAACCAACAGTCTTAGAAGGATATTAACATTTTAACGAGAATTCCTTTAATTTAATCACAATAAGATTCACCAAGAGGAGGGAGAAACGGAAAGCTTCATCTCAGCCCTTAACAAAAAAAAAACACCCGTGCTGCAGGCCAGTGCTCCTGCAATTAACTCCCCTTCATGGAACATTTCCATATGCACCTCTGGAGTCAGAGCCTTCACGCCCCGACACTCACTGAGCAGCTGCGGGGATGGCAGAGGTTTCCTCGCTTCGAGCTCCTGCGTCTCCTCCTGGTGTTTGGGGCACCGCAGGCATTGACACAGCTGCTCGCCGGGATGCCTCGAGTGGAAGCGCACGGCATTGCTCTGCATCCTGCTGCAAAAACATGGGGGTGTGGGGACACCTCCATGGGGCTGGGGCTGAGCCGTGCCCCTGCAGGGACACAGGGCAGGGAGTGCTGGGGAAACTTTCCTGTGGGCAAAGCAGCCGTGTGCCTGCATCCCCTCCTGAGCAGCAACCAGGGGATGCTGCGCGGCGGGGCATGCAGGGTGCAGACAGCCCCGGGGGGGGCTCTGGGCAGCCCAGGGCAGCGGGGTGCGAAGGGAGCAGCTTGGGAAGCGCCTTCCTCGCCTGCCCCTGCAAATAAAATAAACTCCTTTGGGTTTTACGTGGAAGTGGGATTTTACTGCCTCTGAGATCAGCTGTGGTGCAAGGGAGCAGAAATCAGACAATACAAGTGACACGTCCTAAACGGCATTTTTAAAAGCTCAAGGCGAGCTTGTAAAGATTTTATTTGTATATGAGGCTGTAATGAATAAAGGAATTGGCATTGCCGCCTCCGTCACCCTCCAGGAGCGCTGTCTGCTTTCCCCAAGTCAACACATCAGGGAGCAGCAGCCGTGACGCCAGGCCCCGGGTACCCGGGCGGCCTCAGCACGGGGTGTGGAGTGGGGCAGGATGCACGGCACGGGCCGTGGTGTGGGGCAGGATGCACGGCATGGGACACCGCTGTGCTCAGGAATCTGGAGCAGATGGCTCTGAAAGTCACCATGCAGCCCCCCCAGCTCGAGGAGCCTCTCCACATTGCCCTGGCTCTGCTGGTGGATGTGCTGCTGGCGCTGCTGGTGGGAAGGTGCCCCGAGCTTGGGCTCAGGGAAGTGTTTTAAGAAAAAAATGTTTTGCATTTGCAAAAATAAATATATATATATTGCATTTAAATGCAAGCATTATCCCAGTGGGGGGGAGGGGGGGAACCACTACAGGAACATGCTCGGGCTGTCCTGGTACGTGGGGCTGTGCGGGTGCTGGTGCCAGCCGGGGCGGCTGCTCCGTGCCCGGCTCGGGGCTCCCCTGGGCCCATTCCCTCCCTGCCTGCCTGCCCTGCGGCGCTGAGCTGAACCCTGCCGCTTCCCAGCAGCCCTTCCCAGGGCTCCGCGGGGTGACTTCACTGAGCTAATCCAGGGCAACTGCTGAACCATTGTCTGCCCAGCGCTGAGCTAGGATATTATGGCTGGAAAAACTTCCTTCCGAATTGCAAGCTGTGTGAACAGAACTTGTTTAAAATAGCTGCTTTAACAAACAAACAGGGTCGGCTCCATTTTCATCAGCATCTCCCCTCCTAAAACATCAACATTTACATTTCGGTAACAGGAGACCGCTTTTAGAGCAACCACAGCAGCCACCAGGCTGATTGTCAGGGCTGCTGCCTCCGTTACTGGCAAATGCCACGAGAAAGGAAGCCACCGCACAGCCCGTGCGTGCAGCCACAGAATCCCACTTTGTGCACCTCAGCATCCCCGCTGCCACGGCACCAGGCACTGCAGGCACCGCCGGGAAGGGACCGGGGCTCCGGGCTGCGCTCCCTGGGCTCAGAAGGATTCCGCCTTTCAGAGAGCCCACGAACCACAAAGAATCCTGAGGACAGGCTTTGAAGCCCAGATTGTTTTCATTTGGATGTTGTTATTAAAACAGTCACTTGCATGTTTTCTGGTAAAATGGTTTGCTGAAATGTTTCCTCTTCTCCAGCTTAGAGCTAAAGCCTACGTGCTGCTCTGCTCCGGTGCTGCATGCCCTCTGCCTGCCTGGTGCCCACGTAGAGGGGCGGCTGCGGGCACCGCTGGGGGTTGGCAGCAGCTCCCTGCTCCCAGGGCTGCACTGCTCTTGGGTGCTCATGGTGACTGCTCTGTGCATGGACCTGGGCTTGCCATCACGCTCTCCCATTCTGGGAGGAAGACAGCTGGTGATGTGGTGTGATCGACGTGATGTGATGCGATGCCATGGCAGGGACCCTGGGTGCCACAGCTGCTGCTGTCAGCCAGCTCATGAGCAGGAGGGGTGGTGACACTTTGGAAACCACTGTCACCAACTGGTAAAACCAGAGGATCCCCGCTCCTCAGCTGGAAGCTGCCCCTCCGACAGCACATGAATTATGTCCCAGAGGCAGCGAGGAGGTGAGCTGGGAGCTGCACTGAGCCCTCCCGCATCCAGCACCAACTGCACCATGACGTCAGTGGGTGCTTTGACTGCGATGCCAACAGCACCAGGGTCTGTCCCTGCGTACAGGCAGCTTCCTCCACGGACAGGACAAGACTCAGGCATCTGGATGGTGCTCCCCGCTCAGGCAGTCCCATCCCTGATCCGCAATTTTTGGAGGATTTGGAGCTGCAGGGAGAGCCCGGTGCTGCCTCCAGCATGTGGCTGTGAGCAGGGCAGGGAGATGCTGCAGCTCTGGGATGGCAGTGCCCGGCTCTGCAGGTGACACAGAGAAGGTGGGAAGTGAAGCAGGGATGGGGGGAGGGCAGGCCTGGTGCCAGCCCCGGGGACACATCCTCAGTCCCTTTGTGCCCTTTGTGTCCTTCCAGCCCTGCCTGCCTCAGGCGAAGGCCACACAGTGCTGGCACAGGTGTGGCATGGCAGGGACCGTCCTGCACCCCGCAGAGGCCTGGGGCGGCCGCGTGCTGTGAGCCACCTCCATGCCAGCAGCGCTCAGGTTACACTTGACTTAGCAAAGTGGCAGCAAAATAGATTTAATTTATTTACTTTTAAAGTGTAATGATGGAAAACAAAACATGTTGCAAAAGTTGTTTGTTTCGTACCAGCTCCACGCAGACCCACTGAGGAAGGAGTGGCTCCTGGCAGCTCCAGCTCTTTGGGGACCGGCGGCTGCTGGGCGGCCACGCTGTGCCAGGGAGCAAGCGGCTGCTGGAGACACCCTCCCTGCCCGGGGGCTGCGTGGGGCATGGCCACACTGGGGTGAGGGATAGGGCCCCTCAGGTGCCCCGGGGTGGCTGGGTGCGACCAGGTGCCATGTGGAGGTGCGGGCACTGAGCACCCTGCACCTCTCGGGAGAAGCACCTCGTGCAGTGCACCCCCAGCAAGGGTCCCGATGGCAGCGCTGCACCCCGCGTGCCCGCTGGGGTCACGCAGGAGGGAAGGTGCTCGGTGCTTCTCGCAGACCCACCCTGAGATGCAGCCAGAGCCACCGCCCCTTGTTCAAAGCTTCCCCGTGGCACCGTCAGCCTCAGAATTTACGATGGACCACCAAGCGTGGGCATTGTCGAGCTCCTAATTGAAAACACTGTGAAGGCAGCACGGCCTCCCGGGAGCCGGTGGGGACGGGGGCCCAGGGGCCCGGTGGCAGCAGTGGCGGTGAGGACCTGGAGAGCCATTCACCCGTCCCTGTCCCTGTCCTGGTCCCAGAGGACTGCGTCCTGCGCAGGCGGGTGCTCTTTCCCAGCGCTTTGGTTAGGAGATACTCATGAGTTAATTAATCCTTGAGATTTTAAGCAGAGACATATTTATGAGCCTTGTAAGAGGCTGGGGCCCTGAGAGACATTTCTTTATTCTTTCTCCAGCTCAGCTGAAGGAAACCATAAGGGGAAAGAGCGACCGAGCCACGAAAGCATGGAAGATGGATTTCGGGTTGGTGATGGCGAAACAAAAACCAACTTGCCTGGGTGGGAACAGTGGCCAAGTGACAGCTCCCTTCCCTTTCCTTTGTCTTCTTGTCCTTTGTCTACAGGGCGCTTGCTGGCAGCCCGGCGCCTGGATGCGGGGCTACCTCCAGCGTTTCAAGGTCAGATGTGAAGCACACAAGCAACAGACGTGTGTGCCTCCCACGAGCCTCCCTGATCCCAGGGCTACAGGGGCAGCTGCCCGGCCCTATTGCCATGGCACAGTGCTGGGGTGTGCTCTGGGACACGGATTCACTCCTGTGAGCTCTGCAGCACCCAGCGAACGGCAGGTGAAGACAAGGATGGATGAGGATGAGGACATCCCACATCTGCACCCAGCTCCCACCTCTAGGTGTTCCAAGGGGCCGGCTCACCCCTGCTCTCTTTACCCCCTACTGCTGCAGTCTGTCCTTGTCAAGCCCTGTTCAAACGCCCGTGTGCACTTTGCAGCTCTCCCAGCTGCACCAGACACGGGCTTGGGGATGAGGAAGGTGTTAAAGCAGCTTCTGGCTCCTGGCAGCACCAGCGAGCCAGCCCTGTCCCTCGGCAGCCGTGTGCCCTTGCCCAATGAACCCAGTGAGCTGCTCTTCTAAGAGATCTGGGACACCGCTGCAAGCCGGTGGAAATTGCCATTGATCTCTTGCTGCCAGGGGAGCACAGTTAATGCAGCAATGCTGATTACATCAGCCAAGAAGCTGATGGAAAATCAAGGGTAGAATAAACACCCACTGTGCTTTAGCTGGGCCTCTCTGCTGCATCACGAGCAGCCTCAGAAGTGTGAGGTGGGGACAGGGAGGTGCCTTGGTGCACAGGGCACGTCCTCTCCAGGCTGAGGGCTTGCAGCGAGCACTGTTCTGCTTTATCTTTCTCCCTGGAGCGAGCTGCTCGTGGCGTTCCACCTCTCCACGATTACCGGTTTATCAGCCCACCTCAGATGATGCTTCCTCAGCTTCACAGAGATCTTGGCCAATAGTGGCGGAGAAATGTGGCCACCACATGTTGGCAGCAATTGAATCCTGGGCACATTTTTTCTCTGCACAGCCTTTAAGCTGTGGGAACCATTTCAAAGGAAACCGTTCCCCCTATAACATGCTTGTGATCTGAAGATGTCTATTTAGATGGCAGCCCGGCATTAATTTAGCAATTCACTACAGAGTTTGGCGTGATGTTTAAAGCACTAAAATAAATTGTGGTGAAGTCGTTTCCCTCAAACCAGATTGTGTGGTTTACATTATTTGTCAACCTTAAGTACAACTGGCATGTTTGTATCACTCAAGCAAAGCCCCATTGTGCCTCTCTAGAAGGGGGAAGAATCCGCACAGCAACTCGCTCCAAGTTCCTGCCCCAGCAGTCTCATGTCCCTGGGAGATCTGCCCTGGGGGCACACAGCCCATCAGGCTGGAAGAGTGCCTGGGCTTTCCTCGGGATGATGGGTGTTAAGTGCAGGCTCATATAGGTTATATTACAAAGGGCTGTTTTAATCGAATGCAGATTTGTACTTTCTGCCTGCAGTGCCTGCAGCCCATGGAGCCGCAGTGCTCCAGGCACGCACATGGGAGCACACATGCACGCTGCCAGATGCGGGGCTGCATGGCGTCGCTCGCACACTCTGCGTGGGCTCTGCCCCCTGCCCCTGGCCACATGTGTGTCCCCGCGGTCACGAGACACCACCCAGATGCCACCTTCAGAGCCAGCAGCCCTGGCTGCGGGATGCTGTTGGCTCTCGGTGGGCAGCAGGGACATGCCTGGGGTCGGGTGGGGACAGCGCGCTGGCACCTGCAGCGTGCAGCAGGGTGTGGGGTCATGCTGCAGAGCCTCCTCGCAGTGTGATCCCATCCTGCTCTTCCCCTGGGTGAGAAGTGCGCCCGCCATGCTGCCCCTACAAAAGCCCCAACCACTGTGGATGGCCCGAGAGCAGGAGCTCATCAGCTGCACTTCTTCTGAGGCTCCTCTGAATTGTAAGAGACACCCAATTTTCTGGAAGCTGAACTCAGACAATAAGAAATTCTGCTGCTCTCCAGAGCCGTCCATGTGTGCTCTGGCTGTGTGCATGTTTGTGGATGCTTCCATTGGATGAAGGCAGAAACTCCCTTACTGTTACGAACACCCAAAGGGCTGGAGCAGCAGCAGGGCCAGGCTACACAGACATCTGCTGAGCCCGCTCCCAGCCCTTGCCCTGCGTCTGGGCTATGTCCAGGTGGCCCTGCACAGCGTTGCTCCTCTGCAGTGCTATAAAGTGCTGCCCAGGATGCGCCCATCATCCCAAGGGCAGCACAAAAGCTCCCAGTCACAGCATTAAATAATTGTCACCTTTTCCTCCTGTATGGATTAACGTTCCTGCTAACCTTGCAAAGTGTCATTGAACTGCTGCCCTCCCCCTGAAACGCGGCACAATCACCCAGGGATTAGGGTGTCTGCAGAGCAGCCTGTCCCCGCTATTGTGCAGCCCCGGCGGGGCGAGGAAATCCTGCGGCATCAGCCGATGAGTCCCCGCAGCAGGGACACAAAGCCAGTGGGGCCAGGCACCGTGTAGCTGCACGGGGGTAGGAGTTGGGCACCCACGGTGGCACCTGGGCACTGTCTCCATGGCCAGGCTGGGGGCACATGCAGCCAGGGGAGCACGTTCATAAATCTGAGTGATGGGGAAATTCCATAAAAGTTTTAACAGGAAATATGAACCATAAAAGGGAGATCCTGGCAATTCTTGCAGGCTCTTGGCAGCGTCCACTGCACTGTGTTCGGTCACCTGGCACCGCAGTGGGTTGGTGGCTGGCATGGATCTGGTGAGCAGCTCATGTCATTCGGGGAGCAGCCAGCGTCCATGTCCCGCCCCACACAGCAGGGGGAGGGGGGAACGGCAAAGCACAGACGGGATGCTCCTGGGAGCAGGACTCGGGTGTCTGAAGACCTTGGGCTCGCAGACAGCACAGGCAGAAGCTGAGATGCAAAATGCAAGAGAGAAAATGGATGCTAAAGCAAACACAAGATTTACGCACGTAGGTCCCAGGAGGGACACAGAGTGCTTATAAATGACAATACACATTGTCGTCCCAGCCCCCACGTTCAGTAGCAAAGGAAGAGTGTCTCCAGCTCTGCAGCCATTGCACAATAAGAGAATGGAAAACAACTTCATCAGCTTGTCCCCAGCATCTGGGCCCTGCATCCCCATTCCCAGGGTGTTTTCCCAAGAGAATTGTCTTCTCCAGAGAGAAACAGGGAGGACTGAGCCTGGGAGGAGCCCAGTGACACAGTGGTGCACAAGGAGCAGAGCCCAGCAGCCCCCTGGTGCGCCCACCCGGGCTGCTCAGCCTGCAGCCACCAGGTGCCTGTGCCAGCCCTCTGCTCTGCATGGATGAGGACTCCTCTAGCAAGGACTGAGTGGAGTCTCCGTCACTTCTTTGGGCATTCCTTTCTGGCAAAGGGCTCAAGCAGGCTGCTGGGGAGGTGGCTGGGTTGGGATCAGCCTCATGCAGACCTGCTCGAAGAGGAGCTGTGACAGCAGCAGCTTCTGGACCTGCAGCCCAGCAGGATTGGTGCTTGCCTGCTCCTTGGCAGGGCACTCCGTGTTTGGAAGCCAGCTCTTGCTCATTGTTACTGCTGTGCAATGGGATTCCATGGTAGCTTTTCATCAGCTTTACACGTGTTTGATTGTATGAAAAGCGACTGAGTTTCCCCACAAGTGACAGCAGCCTGGCTGCCCAGGCTCCACCGGGATTCTGGAGGAAAGATGTCTGTCTCCGTGCAGACACTCGCTGTATTCTTGGTACACATGGGGAGGATTTGGATTCTCATTTCTGATGTCGTGTTTGTGAAATGGCTTCTTTGTTTGCCTTGGGTAGCTGCATGCAGGAAAAGAGCACATCCCAAAAAAGCCCAGGAGTTCCGGGCTCCAAATTTGACGCCAGTATGAGCGTGGACAGAAGGAGCAGATCACCCACAGCCCGAGTGGAGCAGCTTTCAGAAATCACTCCTGCACTCCAGTTGGGCTCTCAGAGCAATCTCATGAAGAGGCAAAGAGCCCTCGTGAGCAGAGCGGGGGTGGCCAGGGGAAACCAGAGCTGCCGAGCTCTGGCCACAGTCGTGGGCTGCTGCAGCCTGCTCTTTGGTGAACTCTTTAACTGCTCATTAGCAACCCTTTGCCCTCGGCAAGCACAGCCCTTGCTCAACATGGGCCACCCCGTGCACCCATGAGCGGGTGTTGGGGGCCCTATGCCAAACACTCCGCAGCACCAACGTGGGTGCGCGGCACCCTGAGCAGGAGCTCGCTGGGCTGCAGGATCCATTCCCAGACCAAGAGAGGCTGATTTTACAGCCGGCAGCAGACGGGCATAGTGCCTGGTGAAAACTGGGCCATCTCTGATCTCTCCTGGAGTTCTGAGCGGGTTCTGAAGACACGAGCAGCTGCCTAACACTCCGTCCTCCCGAGGCAGAAGGTGGCGATGGCCGCTGCGCTGCGCTCTGCCGGCCGCTGCCTGGGGCACGCGAGTGCTGCGGTGACTCGGGAAAGTTGTCCTGGATTCATTTGTCACCAGAGAAGGTCGGGAGGTCTGTGCTGGGAGGAGAACTCGGCTGTGCCAGGGCAGCCACCAGCGTGGCGGGTGGGAGTCCCCGCGCCGCCCGGCTCAGCGTGGCCGATGGCTATTGGCTGTGCCGGAGCTGGTTTCCATGATTTTTAAACATTTTTTCTCTTAAAAAAAAAAAAAAAAAAGTTGAACAATTCTGGATTCATCCCCATGTGGAACGGGAAAAATTTTGAAATCTTGAACATTTTTGAGGGCTCAAAAACAATTTCCCACCCAGTTATAGCCACCAGTCTCATCAGGATGCGTTTGAAACAGCTCCAGCAGGAGCTGAGTAGAGCTGGTCTCAGCTGGATACCGCTCTCAACGAGAAATGCAGTGGTCAGGGGTCGTGTTTCTTCAGAAAAAAAAAGTATCTTCAATAGCTCAGGAAGTTATTAGTGTCTGCTAACAATAAAAGCTTTGGATTGATTCAATAGATACTCATTTTAATTGTAAAATGCCAGTAATGAGAAATGTGCCATCCAATGACTCATTTTTCCCTTGTAAAAATTATTGGACATTTTTATTAGTTTTACAAATGACAGGGCCTCGTATTTCTGAGAACACTTTATACAAGCCTTGCACAAGCCCACTCTCATAAAAGCGTGTCTGTGGTGACATCCAGAGCCACAAGAAGGGGAGCGGTAGAAAGGCCCAAAGTGGTGAGGACAGCCCACAAGTGGAACTGGCAGGACCGAACCCCAAGAGGGTGGGAAGGGGTGGATACAGCGCCGGAGACATGAGGTCCGGCGCTGCTTCCCAGCAGAGCCTTTCTGGAGAGGCACGGGACAGGCGGGGATGGGTGCCAGCGGGCGCCCGGCGG
>WBMW01000229.1:22264-51261 GCA_013396635.1 Penelope pileata | reverse complement strand
GGCGGTCCGCCCGCCGCAGAGCCCCGGCGCGGGGCAGCGGTGCCGGCGCTGAGCGGCCCGCGGGCGGGAGATGCGCGGGGACGGCCGGAGCCAGCCCCAGGTAAGAGCCCCCCCGGCCCCTCCGCGTGGGCAGGGGGTGCCCCAGCGCTCCGCCTCCCCCCGGGATGCTGCTCTCCGCGGTTAACCCCGGCGCCCGGCTTTATCCATCTTGGCTTTATCTCTGCCGGCCGACAGCCGGAGCGGGGCTCGCCTTGGCTTTCCATAAACAAGATAAGAGGTGGAGGGAGGAGGGGGCAGGAAGGGCACCGGGACAGCCCCGCTCTGCTGCGCCGATGCCGGGGAGCGCTCCCGGGGCGTTCTGCCTCCTCCAGACGAGGCTGCTCTGACCAGATCGTGCTCTATTAGAACACCCCAGCGATTTCCAGTGAAGAACTAATTTGCACAAAGTGGGAAAAAAAAAATCATTTTAGAGAATTTCTTGTTTCAGCAGTTCATTTCTCCTCTCCTGTTGCCATTCTCTGTATTTTTGTTTATATCCGCTCACCACGCGCCATCTGTAACCCTGCGCAGTGCACGGCGAGATATGACATAACGCCAGTGTGGAGAAAGCCTATTCTTTCTATTTTAGTTTGGGGGATATTTTAAACTTTATGTTATCCAGGAAATTTCTGAAATATTTGTCTTCCTTCCAAGCCAGAGCGAAAACAATTTCTGAAATGTCGGAAGTTGCCGTGAAACAAGCAGCAAGCGCTTCCAGCCCAGCCGCTGTGCTGGGAAGAGGCCTGGCCCTGTGCAGGCAGTGGGCAGCGCTCCCCTCCCGTGCCTGGCACATGCTCCTTCCCCAGCAGCAGCGGTGCATTTGGTGCAGGGATTGGCAGGGAGGGAGAGTTGATGGAAGGGCATGGGGACAGTGCCTGGCACATCCCTGTGCCCGTGGGCAGCAGCAGGTGTGGGGACCGGGGTGTGTTGGTGCTCAGTGCCACAGCCCTTGTGCAGCACCCAGCATCGGCTGGGCATGGGGCTGGCGGTGGGATGTGGTGGCAGTGGGACATGGTGGCAGCAGGTCGTGGTGGCAGCAGTTGGCTCAGGGCATGGGAATGGGCAGTGCTGCCCTGAGCCCATGCAGCGGATGCAGCCCTGGATTTCCCTCCCTGCCCAGGGAAGGACGCAGTGCTGTGCTGGGAGGGCTGAAGGAGCCGTGTTGTGTCCTTGGGTGGTGGGTGCTCTTCAGAGCCTCTCTGCGGGCTCCCTGCAGGGTCTCAGTCCATCCCAAGCCATGGGCTTGCTGATGCCTTACCGAGAGGCTGTGCTGAGCAGAGGAGCTGTCTCTGGCAGCCTCCCCTCTCCTGGCTCAGCTTCCTCACTCCAGGCCATGCCAGCAGGACAGGGGCTGCTCTGCCAACCCCCTGCTTTGGGAGGCACAACCCGGGGACGGAGGGGCTCAGCTGGTGGCAGCGGGAGGGCTCTGCTCAGGATCTGTCTGTGTGTGCCCTGCTGGAAAACACTGCCGTTTTCCCGAAGTAATTGTCTCTGCCTCTGTGCTGAGACGCTCAGAGCTTTGCTTTGTGTACTCTGGGAACCAACGATTTGTAAAGACACGCTGCTGGGCTAATCCTCCATTAGCTCCCAGAGCACAGCGCAGCCAGGATCTGGCAGCTCTTTGCCTTCTCCCACTTCAGCCTGTTAAAATAGCGAGCATCTCCGTAACAAGCAGCTTGCAGGTTTTGACTTATACGCAACGCAGAGCTGCCACTTCCTGTGGTTGGCAACCAGTGCTGCAGGGGCACGTTGTGCTCCTGTGCCGGGCAGACGTGCGGCGGTGCCAGCGTGGTGCTGTGCCATGCGCATGGTCCCGGGACAGTGCCAGCGTGGTGGTGAAAGCGTCTTGGCCCTGCCCCAGCTCCAGTGCCGTTGTTATGCCCTGGAGACGCTCTTAGGGAAAGGAGCACTTCTCACGGCACGGTTTGCCGTGGCTCTGGTCCATGAGCTAATACATTAGGGAAGCAATAAAATTAGACTCTAAAAAAAGATACCTTCCTCTGTGCTCGGGAAATCTCATGCTCTGCAAGGAGCTTTTCAAAGAGAGCACAGCCGCGCTGCGAGCCTTGAACAGAACAGAAGACTGCCCGTGCTGCTCCTGCCCTGGCGTGTGGGTTTGCTGAGCTGTGGGCGGTGGGCACTGGGGGGGACTGTGAGGCACCAGGACACAGACAGTGCCTCTGAGGCAGGACTGGGAGAGCAGAGAAGCCCTGCAGCTCACGCTGCTGAGGTTTTTCTGGGGCCAGCAGCTGGCACGTAGATGTGTGCTGGCTGGCAGCCCCAAGACCCTTCCCATCTTCCAGCAGGCAGCGAATAGGGAGCTGGAGCTGTGTGCACCAGTGCAGGTCTGCCCAGGAGAAAGACTGCACGGTCTCTGTGGAGATCTGGCTGTCAGTGCAGAAACACAGAGAGCTGAGCTGTGCTTGGGCTGCTGCATGCAGCTTGCAGGAGCAGAGCAGCACGGTGCAGCTGTTCACCTCTGGCTGCCCAAACAGCACCAGCACCAGTCCTCCTGGCCCCCTAATTGCAGCCAGCACCACAGCTCAGTTTGGGGTTAACCATGACCACTAGGACAGGAGGGTGCAGGAGGCTGTGGGGCACCCGCACACCTTCATGGGGTGAGGCTGGGGGTGGCAGGGGGCCTGGGGGGACATTCTCTGCAGCGCACGGTGGCCTCGAGGCCATAGCAGGTGCCGGTGGCATGTCCATAGGGTGAGGCAGGGCCGAGGGGAAAGGCCACATGCATGGCCGCTGGGTGAGCAGAGCATGAGGATGGGGCCAGCACAGAGCTCCTCCAGCCTGGACACTGCCTAGGGGCTGGGGGTGCAGGGCACGGGGGGCGGGCGCTGTGCTGCAGGGATGGAGCGGGTTCATCCCCCCAAAACACGGCCATTCTGCAGCCCCTGGGAAGCGCTGCAGAAGGGGAAGGACTGTGATTTTTGAGAGAACTCATGCTGGAGCTGGCTGCAGTCTGTCAGAGCAAAGGAGCTGCAGTCTCAGCCACTTGTTTCTGGTTTAACCCTAGGAAAGCAACTGGGCTACAAATGTTTACCTTATGGGGTAAACCATCAATATCCTTGAAACTTTGATTAAAAAAAATACTGGACTCGAGCATCTTGTGGGTTTCTTTTCTTCTCCCCCCGATGCATTTCACAATATGCCAGAAGCATGGCTTGAGTTAGGGCTTTGGCAGGGGCTTTTATCATGATGGATATAGTGGAGGCTAGAGAAGAAATTTGGTTATCAGAGGATGCCAGAACTCAACTTCCTAGCACATACATTTAATAATGCAAAAGTTCTCCTTTAAAGGTCTCTTTAGAACAAATCCCAGTCATCACAAAATCCACGAAGATAAATTAAATTACATTTTAATAGTGAAGAAGTCATTCCTGGGCCGGGCGCAACAGTGAAAGTATGTTCTCTCTCAGACAAAAGTGGCCTCATCTCCCATCAAAGTTCTGAATGTTACCATGTGAAAAACTTAATTGGAAATGAAACCCCAAAGCTCGCAGGGCAGAGGCTCCAGGAGAGGCCGTCGGGTCCGTGGCAGCTCTTTTGCTACCGTTGCAAGTGCTGCAGCGTCGCTCTCCCTTCCTGCAAATAGAACCGTGTCCCCGGGCAGCAGCTGCCTCGTCCGCGTGCAGGAGCAGCGGGGAGGTGGGCGCTGCCATGGAAGCTGCGCAGTGCGGGGAGCAGAGGTGTGAAGTCTCCTGCCAGCAGCAGCTGCTCGTGTTGCACTTGCCTGGGAGCTGAAGTGCTGGGGGAGGTCGTAAGGGCACAGCAGAGAAATAGGTGCTCGGTTCTGATTAACTTTAACTGGTGGTGGGGCTTCAAGCCACCCCTCTGCCAGTCCCAGGCTGCCGCTGCTCTGCAGCACACACGTGGGATGGGAGCAGGACGCGTCTCCGTGGCACAGGGCTCCAGGACAGCCCTGTCCCCTGGGGGTGGCTGCCCCTGTGCTGTGTGCCCACTGCATCTCCCTCCATCGCCAAAACCTTCCTGACAGGGAAGTGGGCAAGCGGTCATTCACCGCGCGTGCTGAGAGCCCTCTCCAGCAGGAGAGGAGCTGCCCATTGCCCAAAGCCTCTGAATGCCCAAGCCTGGCACAGCTTTACTGCAGAGCCCTAGGTTATGTCGGCAGTATTTTTTTCCAATCCACCTTTTCTGAGCCCCATGGCTCAGTGCCATCAGAGCACTCTGGGGCCGCGCGGGACGGGTGTCCCCGTGGGGAGGGCGGTGGCTGAGGTCTGGGCCGTGTTTCCCGCAGACGGGAAGAGCCGCTCGGCCGTTCCCCGGTGCGCCCTGGAGGCATCCCTGCCTTTTCCCAGAGAGTGGGAATCTGAACTTGCACTGACTGTCTGCAGCCGAGCCCCGAGCAGACATCGCAAGCATCTGCTCCGCTGCCCTGCGTGGCTCTGGCTGAGGTCACACTGAAGCATTTTTTCCTTTGCCTCAGACCATTGTTTTCTGCTCTGCCATCTTTCCGAGCTCTGCACAGTCTATTCTCTTCTTCGCACTGTTGTCTTGAAGATATTTAAAACATGTACAAACTCTTTCCGTGCAGATGCAGAGCTCAAAGCACAGTGCATGTGCAGAAGGGCCCTGGTGCAGAGCGATGGGGCCGTGGGCTGGACCAGGGCTCCAGGGTGGCCCCGGCCGGTACTGCACCCAGCCTGAAACTTTCACATCTTCCTCTCCATTCTCCCAATCTCTTCCTCCCCTCTTTCCTTTTTCCAGAGCCCAAACCCCAGCTTTCTGCATCAGCCTCCTCCCCACGCTCCTGCCCAGCACAGGGCCTGGACGTTGCTCTTTCTCCATATTTATAGAATTACCGAAATCCCTAGGCAGAATTTGCTCCTTGCAGAGCATTGCACTCAATTAATTATGTAGTTTAAAACACAATACACAGACATATCCCCGCTGCACCAGCAAAGCTCATGGCTCCACTGGAAATCTCTCCAAAGCCGCAGCACAGCAGAATTGAGGCCGTATGCGCAGCCCTTGCCGCGCTCCTTCAGCGCGCTCACAGGATACGGTCTTTAATTATAATTAAAATAATTACAGATGTACTGCAAATGTCTCAGGGAGCGAGCACGCTTCTGCAGCTTTTGTTATACGGTTACAGATGATTGACTGACGCCCATTTCCACACAGCGATAGCTTGGTGTCCCCCAGGTGCGGGGCTCCCATCACAGGTGGGGATGCGGGGCAGGGCCCTCCCGGCAGCCCTGGCCCTGCTCTCACACCGCAGGCTCCTGTCGCCAGCACTGGGGACTCCTGAGGTCACCGCCTGCGTCCCCGTGCCGGGGTGGGAGCGCACAGCAATTACACGCTTCCTGCGTGTCCCTGCTCTGGGCTTTGTCACACACTGTGCCTCACATCTGGGACACGGACTCTTGGCGGGGACGGCTGTGCCATTTCCAAGCCGAGCCGTTGCTCTCTTACCCCTGGCCATTTCGGGGTATTGTGCTTTTTGTTGGTTGTTCTTGATTTTTTTTTTTATGTTGCAAGAATTTATATTGGGAAAAGTGTGTTGTTTTTTTTTTCCCTCTTTTCTCAATTCCCTGGGAAATGTCAACCAGCAGGAATGTTCCCAAGAGCTGCCCGTGGCCAGGGGAAGAACGGGCTCTGGCAGCTCTTGGGGCTGCCCAGGAACCCGGGGAGGGAGAAGCTGCTCCTGGGGCAGCCCCGCTGCCGGGGCTCCGCGTCCTCCTGCTCCCGGTTCCAACTCTGGGCAGAGTTACACGACGTGCTGGAAGTCCCAGCCCTGTGGCCTGTCATCATTTTAGCTTGACTTTAACAGTGCCCCCAAAGCAACTGACTTTTCCCGAACATCAAAGTGATGCTGGGGGAGGCAGGGCTGCCCTGCACGGCTGGCCTGGGGCTGGGAGCCAGCCCTGCTTCAGACAGGTGGGAGCGCGATGGAGTCTGGAAATGCACTGACAGGGGATGGAGATGAGGGCTTCTGTGAGCCTATGAATAGTTTGACCTTAATCCTGGAGCATCACAGACAGGGGAGATCAATGCGAGGGAGAGCTGGGACATTGCACGCGGGGAGAGAAGGGAGTGAGAGCACAGGCTAAAGCACAAGGGAGGTTCAGGTGATCACCCCGCTGCAAAGGTGCTGGAGGCCTTTTCCTGGAGCAAACCAGTCTGGGTGGAAGCATTCAGCGCAGGGGGGGTGGGTGCTGCTCTGGCACAGCACTGACACCCACACAACGTGGGTGGGAAGGGCAGCAGCGGGAAGGTCCCATCTGCTGCACTTCTGCCCCGTGCAGGGAAGGGAGGGCACGAAGGAGCTGTGCTGGAGAAGAGCTGAGTTTGAGCAAACAGAAGGAAAGTGATAAACTCAGAGAGAGCCAGCAGAGGGCAATGCATGGGGCGATGCAGGGGTAATGCATGCGGCAGTGCATGGGGCAATGCAGAGGATGATGCCTGGGGCTGTGTCCGTGCCATAGGGAAAAATAATGAGGAGAAATAAATAGCGAGTTGAGGCCACTCTGCATTGCCTTCGCTTCTGCCCCCCTCCCTGCTGAGGGATGCTGTCGGATGCAGGGGGAGCAGCTCCCTGCTGGGACCACCGTGTGTCCGGAACTGGCCCCCAACCCCCAGCGCTGCCTCCTCCTTGGCCTCCTGAGTTTTGTAGAGGAAATTTTATAGAAAAATTGCAGAGGCTCCTGCCTCCACAAACACAGCGTGCTGCTGTCCCTGCCAGAGCGCTGGTTTGCCTCAAGGAATCTGCAAGATCTGTCCTGCTGTGATCTGTAACAATATTGGGATTAAATTAGCTTCCCTGAGCTGCAGAGGGGTCAGCGTGTGAGGCCCCCTGGTTAATCCAGCAGGCCAAAGAGAACAGAAGCCTCCCTGCACCGGGAAAGGAAAACAACGGGGTCTGTTTGTAATCCATGGAGCTAATTCAAACAGCATTCCTCAAACAACAGGGGAAAAGGCCCTTCGAAGTGAGTGAGGAAGGAGCATTTCCCAGCATGCGCGTGACACCACTCCTTGGGCAGAGGCGAAACGCCCGGCGAGATGCTGCAGAGCAGGACAGCCTGCTGGGTGCATGCACGGATGCTGCTGGTGCATGCAGGTGTGCTGCTGGTGCATGCATTTGCCACCTGCACGCTGCCTGGCAGGCGAGCACAGAGCCCACGGGATGCTCTGGTCGTTCTGCCGGCACCAAGCAGCCCTGCAATGCTCGCTGTGCCATGGCACAGAGCGGCACGTCCCAGCGCTCCCAGCAGCAGGGCAGCCGTGGCCGTGCACAAGGAATGATCCCACGTGCCCCAGGGCGTGACCTCCGAGCGCAGCTTGTGCAGGCTGCTCTGGGAACTCGATAGTTGTCTTTGCAACCAGAGCAGTTGTTTATCCAATAAGTTAGGCACTTGGGATAACTGTATTACCGGGGACTGAGGACTGCAGGTGTTCAGATATTATTAAAAACAATCGCCTGGGCTATCAATCATCCTGCACCAGATAAGCCCTCTGAGAAGCAGACCTTTGTGTCACAGAGGAGTGCAGAGACACAGCACAGGGAAGGCCTGGGGCTGCAGCACTTCAGAGGTGCTTTCAGAACATTCTCTTTCCTTCTGGTGCCTCAGTGAGCGTCTTTTCTGCTTTTTGCTTATGCTGAGATGTTATCAAAGGCTGATGAGGCACTGACGATGAGTAATGCATCCTGTGTGCCAGCCGAGGGCTTGTAGGCACTGGTACCTGAAGACAGGGTTAATGCCAGGCAGAGCACAGCCCCAGTCTGCCCAAAGCTGAGGTGCTCAGCGCAGGAGCTGAGGGTGGGGATGTGCCATGCCCAGCGAGGGCAGCGCAGAGACAGCACCAGCCTGGGTGTCCCTGGATGGGAGGGGAACTCTGTGCAGGGAGTGCTGGCACCTGGGGACATGGGACAGGGGATGCAGCTGGGGGAGCTCAGTCAGAATCAGGGCAGGGATTTAATGGGAAGGGAAACCAGGTCCTCAAAATAAGGGCAGGGTTTTAAAGGAAAGGGAAATGAGGTGCTCTGGGAGCAGAGTGGAGCTGCTGTTTTGTCTTCAAAATGCGAAGGAGTCTCCTCCTTGGAGCAGGCGCAGCATTGCTGTGCATGGAGTGAAGCCTGGAGCCTTGCAGGGAGGTGGCTGGAGCAGGGCCACCCAGGCTAGGAGGCACTGCTGGGTGAGCATTAGACCTGCAGACTGCTTTTCTACCTAATGCAGCAAAACTTGGTGAATGCAGGTGGCCTTCACCTGCTGCAGAGAGGTATCTGTGCCTCCTTTCCCACACAGCTTGCTTCCTGGGGTGGGGTTTGGCCGTGTGTGTGGATGGCACCCACCTCAGGTCCTGCTGTGCCATCCATCCCCCTGCCCATGGAGGGGCATCTCTGCAGCTCTGGTCCATGAGACCTTGGACCTCTTTGGGGGAAGAGCCCAATGCATCCCCAAAACAGGGAGCACGTGGAGAGAGGTTTCCTGAGCCTTTTCTGTCTCTGAGTTCAGGTGGGAGCACCAAACTTGCCATGCGCTGGGCAGGGTCGGGAGCAAAGGCTTTTTGTGTTGCCTTAATAACGTGAGAAAATGTAAGGGGGTGGAAGCCTGGCCAGCAATCCTGATGCTCCTGTAGGCAGGAGCGTGGTGCTCTGCAGACATCCTTCCTGTTGGAGGAGCAAATCTGGCTAGCTCTTCCTGCAGGAGCCTCTCCTTGATCGCATGTGGGCAGCTTCAAGCGAGAGGAGATGATGCTGGGAGCACAGCCCCTGGGAGCTGAGCAGAAGGAGCAGGGGCCCCTAAACCCACCGCCCCAGCACCTGCACAGTCAGGCTCCTGGGATGGAAACCTCCTGAGCCAGTGCTCTGCTTCCAATCTGGAAGGGCTTGGTGTTTTTACCCTGTGAAAATGTGGCATTCCATGTCCTTTTGTACAAGAGAGAAGCAGCCTGTTTAGGATTAAGTTAGGATCAGCCTCAACAACCATTACCTAAAGAAAAACAAAACAGTAAATTAGCTGTCTGTCAGGAGGGGAAAGATGCAGGATTCGATGCTGGATTTATCATGGAGGGGGTTCAGGCAGGGTTTAGTGTGATTTACTGTCCTCTGCAACAACACCTCCAGTGCCAGGAAGCTGGCGAGCACCTCTTGCCCTCAGCCCAGTGCTGCCACTGGCTGTTGGCACGTCCAGGAGCCCCGTTCCCGCAGCTGGGTTTGTCAGCATTGCCACTATAAAGCTCTGTCTTCAGGGGTTTATTGCTCCATTATAAACATTTGCTCCACGCTGAAACTTGATCTACAGCTGTCAACTGGGGCTGCAGTGCTCTGAGAGAGATCAGAAAGAAAAAGGTTTGGCTTTGCAGCGTGATCACGGAATCCAAAACCTTTCGTTCGTGGGATTCTTCACTCTTGTGTTCAGTTATGTGATTTTGTCTCAGAGTAGTGTGTGATGTCACTTCAGAGCTTCCTAGAATAGAAAGTAGAAAAACTCCAAATATAAATAGAAAAGGTCTTTAATATGGAGATTGGCAACGTTGTCCTCTTAGCGTCTGTGCAATACTCAAAGCACATTCACCAGGGCTCCTGCGAGAGGGATGAGCTCAGAAGATGCTGTTTGCAAGCAGGAAACCAGGGACATCTAATGAGGTGCCGAAGAAAATTCAGGACAAATAAAACTTCCACGTGCAGATGAGTACATACATACATTATGCAAAGGAAAAGCTGCTTGAAGGGTGAATTTTCCTCTTAGTGTGTTTTGGGTTATTTTGTATCTTCGTCTTCCTACCTGAAGGACACAGACCCCCAGTATCCTCAGGGCTGTCTCCATGCCACGTCCACTGCAGCACCCCTCCTCTTCCCCAGCCCTGTGAAGAGCTCCAGGGCTCCGTGCGAGGCTGCTGGGGATGCTCAGAGCCACATCTTAGAGGTGGCTGTGGGGCACCACTGCCCCAAACCTGAGCCAGGGCCAGGCAGGATTTGGGACCTGCGGGTCCCACAACAGCGTGGGAAGAGCCTGTGCCCCCCAGCCTTCTGGCAGGAGCTGTGGAAGCTTGGGAAGATGGAGCGAAGGTAACACAGCTCCCTGTTTCTTCGAGACTTGCAGAGTGCATTGTCCTGCTTGGGATGGGTGACACATCAGCACATGGTCCTGTGGCATCCCTAGGAAAACTTGGAGGCTGAAGCAGAATTTTATTCATTGCAGAAGAATGATGGCATCTGCTTGAGTGGCTCTTACACCTACGGTAGGCGCTGCCATGTGCTCGGATGGCGGGGACGCTGACCTGACTCCTGAGGGAGCGGGGCTATCTGGAGCTTCTGCAGCTGCTGGTGAGGCACCAGGGGTGTGCAGCACCCGGGCAGGAGCAGGGGCTGTGGGGGGACCCTCCTGCCAGCCTTACCCACACCGAGAGGCTCCAGCCCAGGGGCAACATTGCTTCTCGACCTCATTAGCAGCACTGCAATCAGAGCAAGCATCACATCCATCTCAGCCACAGCAGAGGTGAGGCTGCACTGGAGATGTAGCGCATGGAGCAGGAGTTGGGAGACTGCAGAGCTCTGCTCGGCCACCAGCCCTGGAGCCCCGCATCCTCCTCCCCTGCCCCCTGGCAGCTGCCACTTTCCCCTCGCAGGACCCTGCAGCGTGAGCCCTTCTGCCAGGGCAGCCTCCACCAACAGCGGTTTCTGGGGTAACCTCCAGTCTTCTGGTTTCCATCAACACAGTGACACAGAAACAATGGCTGGAGGAGGAGGAACGAGAGGCAAGAGGGGGAAGGCAAAGATGGAGCATCTGGTGATGGTCTTCCTCAGCTCCCTGGACCGCTGCTCACTGCAGATCACACTTCAGGGGAACGGCTTTGTTGGCTCATCCCCAACTGACCTGCACTTAGAAAAATTCAGAAGATGTCAGCACTGATACCACCTCTCAAAAACCACAACCTGCAAATTACCCCCAGAAAGAGGCAGGCGGAGGCGGTGCGGAGAGGAGAGCCTTTGGCAGGGGCAGGTTTGTGCCTGGGAGTCCCAACGGGGGAACTGCGGAGCTGTGCAGGGAGCAGACACAGTGCTCTCACGTGCTGAGGCTGATGGATCTGAATGGTGAGGGAGGTGGCATGGCCATTGTTGTCCCCTGTACTAGCCCCATGTGTCCTCCCAAACTCACCCACAGGTGGCGGTGGGCTCAAGACCCCAATTTCTGGCTCCAGGTGGCAATGGAGTGTTCTGCTCTGGGATGAACCCAGGGTTGTGAGCACTGTGTTTGCCCCATGGGAGCTGGGATGAGGGTCAGGGGCACTTGGAGACAGCTGCAGCTCTTCCTCTCCCGGTGCCCTGGAGCAGCAGGCACACCTGGGTGTTGGGAAGGTGGATGCCTGGGTGTTGCCCGGGCCGGATCCTGCTCAGCCCGCTGGGCACGGTGGCTCTGGGGACGCCAGGAAGGTGCCTCACCTCGCCCTTCCCCACACGTCCTGTGCCCCATGCACAGCAGTGTCAGCATCACTCCCGTCCTGGGGAGGTGAAGGGCAGCAGGGATGAGCGTGGCAGAGAGCAGAGGGCTCATGGGGCAGGGAGCAGCACGGCCCCGTGGCAAGGACAGCGCTTTCCCACACATGAGCGTTTCCTCCTGTTGCACAGCCAGGGATGGAAAAACAACCAGGCTGCAAAGCTCATCGCCTCGCTGCCTCCCCCCCTCTGGAGAATAATAAGCTGCTTTTAATATTTGACATGTTTATTAACAGATGCAGTTGTGACAGCTGATGACTTCATATGCCAGTTACCACTGAAATGTTAGTAATAACTTGGAATTAACTGTCATAAATAAAAAAGACTACAAAGAGAACGAGATGTTGTGTCACTCTGCAGCAATTTACTGAGACCCCGTTGGCTCTGGATGCAACGCTGGAAGGTCCTTTGTCGAGCTCCAGTCCGGGTTTTGCAACAGTCACAATATTTTGGCTGGATAGTGTCTTAGGAGGTGGTACTAGTGGGGTGGAATTCCCTCATGCAGGAGTTTGCACTAGATGCCTTTACGAAGCTGGATACTCTGGTAATAATAATAATAAAAAACCTGACCCAGTGGATGGGGATGGAGTCTATGGCACTGAGACCAGGATTTATTAATGTGCAAATTGCTCTGATATGATCACATACTTTCTGCTTTGCATACACAGGGAGCAGCGTGGGCTGATGGAGCACGAACTAGCCTGGGCGATCGTTACGAGCTGAAAGCCTGCACATCACAGAAGGGTTTGTTTCTCTGCGCAAAACCTGGGAAGCTGTTAGAAACCTGCTTTAAGAACAAGTGAACAAAACCCCCAGCCCCAAACGCACCAGCCTTCTCCATGAACTCACCATGAAAGTATTTTTCATTTTTTTTGACAGAAACGTGCATGTAACTTTCTCTGGAGGAACTGAGGATTTTTGTAAATGGTTTTGTAGTGCTTTAAAGCTGAGCAACCAGTAGAGTCTTTGCAGCAGTGATGAGGGAGTGACAAGTCAGAGGTAAGGGCTTCAGAATGCATGTTTGTTTAGATGAAGCTTTTGCAATGTGGGCTGCTAATGAGGAACGCGAGCCTTGTCAGCATCCGACTTGTGGGTTTGCCTTGTGCAACGCGGATAATGAGTTCAGACAATGAAAGCTGTGAGAAATCACAGCCCGATCTGTCGGGATCCCCCACCCCCAAGGTGAGCGGGGCTGTGCAGGGAGCCGGGCTCCGCGCAGACCTCCCCGAGCCGGCAGCGAGCTGGTGCCGCTCGACAGCTCACCGCAGCTCGCTGGGGGTCTGGGAGGCCGTGGGGTCCTGCGGTGCTCGGGGAGCCGCAGTGCTGCTGTCCCAGCGGCTCGGGGGGAGAGGAGCGCGCCCGCCCTCGGCAGCGAGGGGACCGGTGGCCCATCCAGGGATCGGTGCCTCGCTCCCGTCCCTGCTGCGTGTACGTCAGCCTCCTGCAGAGGACGGCACTCATGGGGACACGGCAGGAGCCCGAGGAGTGCGGGGTAAGTGCGTGCTCCTTGGACTTTTGGATGGGGGATCAGGAGGGAAATGGTTAACGGTGATCATGGGAATAATAAGACATCCGTGTTAACACCCCGTGCTGCTGTGCAGAGGAAGTGCTGCTGGGGCTGGGACGAGTGGGGGTTAGCGAGGGCTGTGCTGTCGCGGTCCCACAGCCAGGCAGGGGCACAGCTCCATCCCTGGGTGTCCCTGACACCAGCCCGGGCAGTGGCGAGGTCTGACCTGTCCTCGTGGTCCTGTGCACCTACGGAGCCAGGGCGCAGCATGATGCAGGCACTGGGGAGTTTTAATCCTTGGGTTCCTATGCTTCCTATAGGCTCAGTCATGTGTGTTTCCCTTGAGAAGAACGAGGGGTTGTTCAGGTGATGTGGTTTTGGTTTGAAGGAGTGTTTTACAGCCGAAGGCATTGCAATAGGGCAATACTGGCACAGGCAAACACGGTATGGCAGGGATGGAGCCTTTGCTCTCCTGTGCACAGGTTGGTGGGCACCAGTGCAGGAAACCTCACAAGCTGAAGGTCCGGGATCTTGGGGCAGTGCTTCACAGCGCTGCTTGGTGGCCAGGCTTCTGCTGAGATCCATAGGGACCCAGAACTTGCAGCAAAACCTCTGCCTGCAGCACAGTCTGGCTTGAATTCTTTTGCCCAAAGTCCACCTGTGGCCCTGAACTCCTCCCTGCCATCTCACCTCCACCCTGGCTGCTCCAGGCTGGGACGCGGAGCTGCGCCATGCCTGGAAGCCACCCTGGGGATGAGGCTCCTGGCGGCGGGACCCACGCCCGGCCCCGGCTGCGAGAGCAGCAGCACCACCCTGAGGGACGTGAGCAGAGCGTCTGCTCCGCGGGGACAGGGCTGTGACCCCAGCAGCACGTCCCACAAAACGCGGCCGTGTGCAGGTAGCTGCAGGGCTCAGAGCAGAGCCCATGTTCCCACTGCCCCAGCAAGACCTGAGGTGCACAGACACTGTTCTGCCCACACTGTGGGGCTGCTGATAGGGCAAGGAGTGGAGGGGATGGGGCAGCCTGGCATGGGGACAGCAGTGGTGGGAAGGCAGGGCCACCCATTGCCCCCCACAGCATGGAGGTGGCTGTGTCAGTGGGGGCCCTGGTGCCAGAGACAGCGTTCCAGCCCTGCCCGCAGCCACCTGGCCATGGGATGAGCCTGTGTGACCGCAGGAAGGCTCTTGCTGCAAACCGCCCCGAGCCGTGCCAGGCACATGGGGCTCAGTGCTGGTCCCTCTGCCTTGGGTGCAGGCTGCTGTGAGCCCCTCAGACACAGAGCTCACGCGCATTTGCAGCCAGGCTTGCAGTAACAGCAGCTCAGGAGAAGGCTCACACTGCTCTGCTCACTGCCTCCCACCGACACACCAGCACCGATGCCCAGCGCTGAGGTTACCTTTCCCAGTTGTGTTTTTTGCTCTGCTCCTGAGATCTGTGAGGTTCAGGTTTCCCAGGCAGTGCCATTTCGGAAGGGCAGCCAGCCCCGTGCGAGGCCCTGCAAGGAGCCCGGGGGATGCTCCCTCCACATATAGCCAAGCAGAAAGCCCCAGGTGCTGCTCAGTGTCTGTGCCATGGGCTCCTCTCTGTCTCTGCCTGGAGCAGCTGCTTACACAGTAGCACGTGACTCATCGGGCTCCTGTAAGCCCTGGAAGTTTGCTTTTGAAAACCATGTATTTCAAGTCAATTGTATGACGTTGCTGTAAGCCCTTGCTTGGCAGCATTTACAGTGGAACGCTGCATCCCACTGTGCAGCAGCGCAGTCTCCAAGGGCTGCTGAGGAGCTCGTGGTGGAAGACTGGGGTGGAAGGCAGCACACGGCCTGTGCTGGCCCAAAATGGTCTGGTTTGAAATGCCTGCTCTGAATTTTTCTTTGGTTGTCGCTGTTGTGCTGTATCTTGTCACTGGTTGGCACTTCAGGAGTTGTTGGACTTTAAGAAGGCTTAAACTCATGTAAAATTGTGCCTACATAGTGCAGGTTGTTTGACCCCAGCTGAGCCCCCCAGGCTGGCTCTGCTCTGTGCTAACGCAGGGACTCAGTGCACCGTCAGCTGCTGCCCCACTGCCGTGCGCGAGCAGCCGCGTGGCACAGCCTGCCATGTCCTGCTAGCGGGAAGGGCCGTGGAAATCCCCCACTAAAACATTTCCTGGTGTTTTACACTGCTGAGCACAAGCACTCCCATAGAGCAGCACGGGCACCACAGCTGCTGTCACTCTGGAAGCCGCTCCTGTGCGGGCACTGCCGGAGGAGCACAGCGGGCACGGCCCTGCTCACCGTGCGCCCATCCACAGGGTCACAGCACGGCCCTGCACACAGGGGATGCAGTGCAGAAGCTGGTGGAAGGAGTCAGACCTCAACAATGCTGCGCAGAGCTCTGCTGCCAGATTGGTTTTTATTATTTTATTTTTTCAGTGAAGTTTATGGGTTAGAGATTTTGCAGAGCTTGGCACTTGGATATAATATCAAATGAAGACCTTCTGGTTCGGAAATTTGACTTGATGCAGCCTTCTTTTATTGCTTCAGGGATTAGGCAGAACAAAGTGGCTCCGCAGGCGCTGCGGGGCTGCTCGTGGGCTGAGCTGCGGTGCCTGCGCGTGGGCTGCTCCAAACGCTTCTTGTGCAGCATGTTGGCCTCTGCCTTGCTGCTGAAAACACTGCCTTGGAAAAGCAGTACAAGAGAGACGGTCTCACCAGCGAGCACAACGTGTTCTTGGTGGAAATGGTCCTTCCTGTGCTGGTTCTGCACTGTGCCTCCCTCCTCCCCCCCCTTCGGGTGATGGGCACGAGCTGCCCGAGGGCTCTCAGGCGGATGTGAGGTTTGGTGTCATCGCAGCGTCCTTGCAGCCCTCCCCTGCCCTGTGCACAGAGTTCTGCATGTGCAGGGTCTGAGTGCAGGGAGCAGGTGCTGCCCCTGGCACTCAGCCCTTCGCCCCGCTCCCTGCAGGGCTGGGTCCTGGCCTTGTGGCCCAGGGCACCCCAAGGGCTGTGGTAGAGCTGCCCAGCCCCACCTCAGCTGCGAGCGTCAGATGTCTCAGGCATCTCTCCCTGCCAAGGGAGGGCAAGGCAAGCAGCGAGATAAGTGTGTGTGTGGGCTTCTGCCTGTTTGAAAGATGCGTGACTCCTGCTGGCTGTGTCCCACCTGGTGGGACCAGGCTCTGCTGCAGAAATTGGTAAGAAAAAAAATTGGGAAGAATGAACGAACTTAGGAAATCTCGGTTTCCTGGTGTATTTGCACCCCCTCAGACAGGCTGCGAAGGTGAAATTTGAATTCTCTCTCTACCCAGCTGCAGAATGTGGAAACGAATCCCTGCACACCAGGGCTGTGCCCAGCAGTGCGGGCAGCCATGGGCATGCTCTGGCCATCGTCCTGCCTCCAGCCCTTGCCCCAGCATCTGGTCCTTCTCTCCCAGCTTCAGTAAACCTTTGGAGAGCCCGTTTACATTACCAATAGCCCGATACATCCAGCGAGAGGCAATACATCAGCAATTTCGTTATTGCGGATTAGGACTCGAATAACCCGAGGATATAATGTTGGTCTTTCTCACCTTGTGTGTAGGAGGACTAATGGTGAATTATCTGGATGGTTTACATTTTCTAGTTTGTATTGGAGCTCCCAAGGACCAATTTATCCTGATTGAATTGCAAACAAGGCTTACTGTCATCTCAGATGCTGGGGCCAGGTCTCTCCATAAATGAATTCAGAGCAATTCAGGTTACCCCAAATTCTTCCTGTCAATGGGATAATGGCATAAATCCTGCTAATGTTTAGACTGGAAATTGTTTGCAGCTTGACTGATGCCTGCAATAGCATAGAGAGTCATAACTTGTGTCCTGAGGGTGGGGAGAGCCGGCAGCCCGGCTCCTCCCTGGTGGGCACGCCACGGGCAGATGCGGTTCGGGCACTTTGCTGGGGGTTGGACGTGGAAACTGTGCTATGCAGACCCGCCCTGGCTTCTCACATCTGGGATACCAGCAGTTTTCTGTGCTGAGTGAGAATCTGTTAGTGGAGGCTCAGGCTTTCTTTAGGCAAGACCACAAGGAAGTAAGGAGGAAAAAGTGCTCGTGTTCAGAGTCTCATGGCAATCCCTGCCCTGTGCTGAACAAGCCCGGAGAGACGGGCTTGCATGGCCAAGGCACAGCCTCACGCTGGCTCTTGGCACATGGGCAACGGTTTGCTCCCTGAGAGCATCCCTGCTGCTGTCCCTGTGCTGGGAGAGCTGTGCCTGAACTGCGACTGTTGTGTAAACACGGGGGGACGCGGAGCAGGTTCAGCGTGTACTCCTGGGACACGTGTCACCCGCAGCCGGCGGGGATCAGCAGCAGGGCAGCCAGCATGGGTAGCGGCAGCACTCTGCTGGGGCAGCTGCAATCAGTTCTAATGTGGGGAGAGTTTGGGCTGGGTGGTGCTGACAGGGCACTGCTTGTGTTGGTGAGCATCCCTGGGCTCCTCCTGGTGTGCTGCGCCATTCCATGCTGTGCCATTCCATGCTGTGCTCTCCAGAGGACCCAGGGTACCCCACCGCTCCGTGCAGGGTGCCCCACGCACATGCCCATGAATGCTGTGCACAGAGAAGCTGCAGCAGCCCAGCAGTGTGACCTCTGCACAGGTCTCCTCTCTGGTAAACACTCCCAACAGCCCAGCTTAAGCACTTGACAGTGTTTATAAAGCAGCTTGCAGCAAACAGACCGGGAAGTGCAGAACAAGTTGGTGTTTACACAAGCGCCTAATTATTTATTTGAAAATCCCCTGGATGATGCCGTGGGCTGTAACGACAAGCACATGGGCAGCGCTGCGCTCTTGCCCCAGCAGTTCTCAGTGGAGCTGCAGAAGAAATACGGT
Source organism: Penelope pileata (assembly GCA_013396635.1). Classification (NCBI taxonomy): domain Eukaryota; kingdom Metazoa; phylum Chordata; class Aves; order Galliformes; family Cracidae; genus Penelope; species Penelope pileata. The sequence continues at coordinate 33,406 of WBMW01000229.1, read as the reverse complement.
GAAAAGTTCAAAGCCATGGAGGCGAGTGGATGCCAGCAGTGCCCCGTGGTGCTGCGTGCTTGCACCAGCGCTGCCCCAGAGCTCCCTCTCGTCTCAGCACCAAGCTGCTGTGCTGCTGCAAGGGCTGGCTATGCACGGCTCCCATCCTGCAGCAGCTGCCCCGCTACTGCTGCTGCGAGCAGCAGAGGTTTGCAAAGCTTTTCTACTGTATGTGTGGCTGCTCAGGGTCTCTCAGTGCTGATGCTGGGGTGCAGGAAGCACCTTCCTGGGCACATGGCTTGCTTCCAGCCGGAGCAGGGAGGGCTCCCACAGTCTCTCTGGCCATGGGGTACCTGTGTGCTTTGGGATAGGAGTGACCTCCTGGCACAACTGAGTGCTGCAGACATGAGCAGTGGGGTCCTGCACCTCTTCCTGATGCCCTGGGCTGCAGCCAGGTGCTGTTCCAGCCCCATTGCTGCTGCCCATTCGGGGCATCAGTGGCTGTGCAGTTATTATAAAGGGATTAAAACCATTTTCTATCTCATTTGACCTCGCCGAATGAATGTTGTCACCTTTATTCTCGCACAATGGCAGCAGTTGGTGGGGCCACGCTTTGCCAGCTGCACACAGAGGAGTGCAGCCCCTCCGTGCTGTGTCAGAGCTCTCTGCTCAGCCTGGAAGTTGTGCTTCTTCTGCTCCCAATGCACACAAAGCCGTCTCAGCAGCCATGTCCTAGAGCAGAGCACGGTGCTGCTCCTGACCGTGTCCCTGTACACCTTGGGTTGGGTCTGGCATCACTGCTGCAGCACTATCTCAGTATTCTGCAGCCCTCTGCGTCAGACTTTTCTTTCTTCTCCCGGATTCTAAGCAGAGCAACACACTGCCTGTCCTCCTGCAATTCCCATCTCGTTGCTCTGTGCACGTTTGCTGGTAGATTCACTGCATACAGCAGCAGTGGTGCTGTTCCATGGGATGCTCAGAGGCTTGCAATTTTTCTCAGAGCTGAACCACAGCATTTCAGCAGGTCCAGGACAATCCCAGCCTGTCTCCAGACTGCCCCATCTCTGGCTGGGGTCTGCAGGGTCCCCCTGTGCCCAGCTCTACTCCCAGCCCCCAGAGGTGCCCACTTAATGGGAAACATCCTGCGCTCCTGGCAGCCTGCAGGGGCCATCTGCTGAGGAGCACTGGCACTATAATAAACACGTTACAGCTACACCCGTGTGCAGCATCGGCTGATGGCATGACCATGTCAGGCATTCCATGGGAAAGCCATGTGCTGTTATTAAGCCGAGCAATGACTTGCAGGTGGGGTTGGAGGGGATTCCCTCTGTGCACTGCTCCCCCCGGTTTTGCTCAGTGGCTCGCTGCAGTGCTGATCTGATCCGTATGGGAACGATGGAGACCGGTGTTTATTATCCAGTGGAGTTAATCCCTTCTCCTCTTCCTTTCCAGTTCCTGCGCATGCACTTGGAAACTACGAGCAGCTAACGCTGACTGCCCGAGCCCCCCGATGGGACTAGACCCAAGCTCCTGCGCTCCATATGGGGATGAAGGTAGAACCATGTTACCTGCTACCTAAGGTCTCAGCTGCTGCAGTGGTTGCTGGTGGATATGGTCCTGCACCAGGCTTCACACACAGACTCTCAGCTCTGAGCCAGCCCAAGAGGTGGTAGCGGCTGCTGAGACCCCCGGCCGTGGGACGGACGCCGATCACCCTGCGATACAGGGCTGCAGCGCTGGAGAGTTACTATGCAGCTTGGACTGTTTGTGGTGGTGGTTTTTCTAAGCTCAATGGATCTAACAGGCAGCAGCAAAGTGGTGAAGGGCAAGAGGCAAAGACGAAGTATGTATGAAACGCTTTCCTTCTCTCCTTCTTGTGGTGCTGGGCAGACTGGAAATGTTTGCCTGTGCATGGGGCTGCGCAGAGCCTCTCAGTGAGGTCTGGGTCCTCCCCTTGTCCCGCGCTGCTCACAGGCTCCTGCCCGCTGAGGTCCCCGTCCCCGTGGTTGTCCCCACGCAGCCCTGCTGCAGCCTGAGGTGCCAGGGAAGTGCAGGATTTAACTTCTCCCTGCAGCCAGGAGGGGTTTGGGCAGCCCCACCCAGGGACTCTGTCAGCTCGAAAGGCACAAGAGCGTCCCCATGGGTTTCGCCTCCTTTATGTAAGCCCGTTTTAGAACTGGTTTACATTAAAACTGATTCAAATTAAATTATATAAAAATGATTTTATGTTAAAACTGACTGCTGGAGCTCCATGAGAACCGGGAAAGCTCGATGTCGGGGCTAATGCTATTAAGCACAGCTCCCAGCAAGTCTCAGTTCATCCATTCGCCATCGAGGCAGACTTTGCCCCGTGCAGAGGGATGGGGCTGGATCTCCGTGGGGCCCTGGGGGCTGGAGCCCAGAGAGCAGCGGGGACGTGCAGCCCAGCCCTGGCCCAGCGTCCTGGCAGTGGGCACCACAGGTCCTGGGGTGGGGATGCCCTCTGCTTCCTGCCTCTTCTGCTGAGGCTGCAGCCACCCCTGCACCCTGCAGCTACCCCTGCACCCTGCAGAGGAGTGGGGACGGTGGCAGAGTGGGGACAGGCAGCGGGGGGCTGCTGGGTCACTGCGGAAGGGAGAGAAAAGCTCTCCTACCTCTTGGTCTGGCATGTGAATGGTGCTCCACTCTTGCTTTTGAAGTGTAGTAAACACAGTGTTTAAAAGAATGCATTTTGGAATATGCAGACTTTCTATAAACAAGGACACTGCTTGCATAATAAACTAATAAAAAGAACCTGCATTCTAGCCTGCAAAGAATGCTATTGGTTTCAAAACAATCAGTGTTTTATATGATAATTAAAAGCAGAAAACTCTCGAGACAAAGGATTGAGAATTTTTCTTGGACTAAACTTAGGAGCTGAGAACACATCTCTATTTTGGGGGCAGAGAAATCTCCTACAGTGCCAGAGAGAGTGAACGTAAGAGGGGTCCTGCTGGGAGGGAGCTTGTGCTCAGCCTGGCTGGAAGCGCAGGGCAGTGTTCCTCGGGCAGTTTCCCAGCAGCACCACGAGGCTCTGGTCCCTGTGTGTCCTAGAGGTGCCTGGAGCAGCACCAAGGTGCGGCCGCTGCTTGGGTGATGTGCTGCTCCAATAGGCAGCGTGCTGCAGGACGTTGCTTGCACCTGGTCACTGCTCCTGGGTCCTGGTCCTGGTGGTGCTGGAGCTGCAGCTAGAGCAGGGGACCGAGGCATCCCCCAGGCAAAGCCACGCACAGGGACAGGGCTAATGAATTATTGAGCTGGATTTGATTTGTTCTCTCTGGGCAGCACTTATGTCAGGCCATGAACTCATACTTTGCATCAAATATTTATGGCAGCTTTCCTCAGAGGGGGATTTGTCTCCAGGAAGCTGCTGGCTGCCCTCCAACGAGCTGCCTCTCACTCAGTGGTGATGCCCCATCTCACGCTGGCCCCAGTGGCACGTCCTCTCTCGGGGACAAGCCCGAGCGCTGGGGACCGTCAGCATGGGCAGAGCTGGGGGTACTCCGTGCAGTCACAGAGCTGCAGTGCCGTGGGTGAGCGCTGACCACTGCCTCTCTCTGCTCCTGCAGTTAGCACCGAGCTGAGCCAGGGCTGTGCCAGGGGCTGCGACCTGTGCTCCGAGTTCAACGGGTGCCTGAGATGTTCCCCCAAGCTCTTCATCCTTCTGGAGAGGAATGATATCCGGCAGATCGGGATCTGCCTACCATCCTGTCCGCTGGGGTACTTCGGCCTTCGCAATACAGACATGAACAAGTGCATCAGTGAGTACAGCTCTGAGAGCCTCGCAGGTCTCTCTGTGCTACAGGCAGGGGGTGGCAGTGGGCACCATCCATGAGAGCAACGTGCCACCAGCAGAGCCTGCAGGGCCGCGCTGTCCCACAGCAGCACACTCAGCCCCACGCAGGATGCTGCGGCCATGCCACCCTGCAGGAGAGCGATGCTGGCACCGGGGCTGCCAGACCCACAGCCCTTGGCTGTAGGAGGGGCAGGAGCAGGGACATCTCCCCAGGGTGTGCACAAGTACCTGCTTTTCTCCCTGCCCATTCGGGTAACGAAGCATTTCTCTGAATGAGATCCTCAGCCTGGGTCTGCCTCCTTCAGCCAGAGCGCCAGGGCTGGGTATGGAAAAATGCAATCACTTTTCTGGCAGTTCTGTGCAAACCACCCTCGTGGCCAGGTTTCCATCCAACTCGGCTGCTCTGCGGCACATGCTGGAGCTGCAGCTGGAGCGGGTGACACTGGCCTTTATTCTTTGCACTTTCCCACTTTGGCCGACTGATGCTCAAGCTGAACGCAAGCCCAAACCTTTTCCACCCCGCCTGACTGCCACCTGGCAGCTGCTGCGGCACAGTGGCTGTGTCCTGTAGCAGGGAGCAGCTCAGAGAAAACCAACATCTGTGCAAGCAGCACAGCCAGCCTGGCAGGGCACCCAGGGACTAGCCCTAGCTGCTGGCAGCCCCCTTGGAGCCAGGAGCAAACCCTGGGGGGCAGCTGGGAGATCCCTGAGCTGCTGGGGCTCAGCGATGCTGCTGCCCACGCCTACTCCCTGCCCACCCGGACCCCCCCTCCCCTGGCATGGCTGCAGCCTCAGCCCTGGCACACACAGCGTGGATGGCTGCTCGAGGTGCTGCTCTGCCAGCCGAGCCTGCGGTGGTGGTGTTCATGTCAGGCTTTGTAATGGCTTTGTGCTTTTGTTTCCCCCAGAATGCAAAATTGAGAACTGTGAGTCCTGCTTCAGCCGAAACTTTTGCACGAAGTGTAAGGAAGGTTTGTATTTGCACAAAGGGAGGTGTTATGTCACATGCCCTGAAGGCTACTCTGCTGCCAATGGCACCATGGAGTGCAGCAGTCCTGGTAAGCAGCGCTCAGGCACTGAGCTCCCGATGCATCCATTGCTGTGGGTTGGGTTAGGAGATAAGAGCAACCCTTTGGCTGCTCATACCCAGCCCTTCACAGGGCACAGCCCGCTGGGCACCAGCCTGGATGGGGAGGAGCACCACAGAGTTAATGCAAACTGCTGGTGGAGGGTGTGGGGAGAGAGGGGATGCCGGGAACACTGGGGAAGCAGCTGGGGAAACGCACACAGTGCTCCTGGCTCTGGTGGGGAGGAGTGGGGGCTCCTGCAGGTGCCGAGGCAGCAGCAGCGAGATGAGAGTTACCCCCCACCTCTCTTGTTGTCTGGCAGCACAATGTGAAATGAGTGAGTGGGGGCCCTGGGGGCCCTGCTCCAAGAAGAGGAAGCTGTGTGGCTTCAAGAAGGGTAATGAGGATCGAACGCGGCGGATCCTGCAGGCTCCCTCCGGGGATGTGTCCCTGTGCCCCGCCACCACGGAGGTGCGCAGATGCACCGTGCAGAAGAGCCAGTGCCCTGAAGGTGAGCACACTGCATTGCCCCACCTCTCCCCAGCACCCCTTTGTATGTCAGTGCTTGGCCTAACTGTCCAGCACCATAACTGTGCATTTCAGCACCCCTCTGCAGCATAGGTGCTGAAAGACTCAAAGCTGCTTTGTGTTAGGGCGCAGACAAAGCTGCCTGAGGGACCCGGTGGGACGGAGCAGCTGGGCAGCCCCATGGTGGCACTGGCACTGAGCCCCAGTACCACTCACTGCCAGCACTGCTTGCTGCAGGCCTGCAGGCTTTGGGTATTTTAGCAAACACAGCAGCTGAGCAACCTCTGTGTGATGCAGTGATGGGAGTTGTTCTCTCCTCCTTGGGAGTGCTTAGGTCTGTGCTTTCCCCGGGGATTGCAGTGTCCGCAGGATGAATGGTGGCTTCGTCATCCCCTCATGGGACGGACAGGATTGCAGCTGGGTTGGCTGCTTGGAGGGGAACCAGTTCTGAGCAGTGAGTAACAGCAGGGAGGGGGCCAGCCCCGCCTGGTTGCGACCGATGCTGGCAGCGGTGTGCGCAGCAGAGGCTGCAGCAGGGAAATGCAAGCGTCAGAAGTCCCGCTGGAGACGGGAGCCTGCAAAGGCAGATCCAGGTCTGATCCTCCTCTGCTGCCCTTTGCTTTACTGCAGGGAAAAGGAAGAAAAAGGACGAGCAAGGAAAGCAAGATAATACAAATGGGAACAGAAATCGGAAGGACACCAAAGATGCTAAGTCAGGCACCAAGAAGAGGAAGAGCAAACAGAGAGGGGCCGTGGCCCCCGCCACATCTGCCAGCCCTACCCAATAGCTGCCCCTTTACGTCACCTGACGGCAAGACTTCATTGCTGCTATGTATATGAAAGCTTTATTGAACCAGAGCACTGCTACACAACATTACACATGTCAGAAAGACAGACCTATACTCCTAGACTAGACCCGACGGAAGCCACAGACACGGTACTTAAGGAGGCTGCACCCCAGGCCCGCGGGTGGCATCCCTCGGGGCGGTGGGACGCTGCGGGACCGGAGGTGAGGAGAAACCAGCGCCAGGGAACAGGGCACGGGGCCTGGTGACACTGTGCCTGGTGACACTGTGCCTGGTGACACTGTGCCTCGTGCCATGGGGCCCCGGCACAGCGCCTGGGAGCGGATTTCTGCTCTTCCAGACCAGGGAACTGGACTCACGCAAAGGCAGTGGCCTCTTTCTCTTCCCCCCACCCTTTATTGTGTGTTTTAAGCTGTATGACTTTATCACTGGGAATAATACACGTTAAATGTTTGTGGTAAGAGGTCAGTGGTATCTGCCCTGAATCTACTTCAAAGAGTTATTTCAAATTAAAAACAAAACAACAACAACAACAAAAACACAAAAAAGCGAAAAACCAAGATGACAACCAGCTTCCTGAGTGTGTGGTTCATGCCTTGGCCCCTATGGAGGCTGGTGTCCCACAGGACAGAGACTCACTTGTGGAAGGGAACCTGACAAAAGCTTTAAGAAAATCCCAGAAAACGCTGCTGGCTGCACTGCAGCCAGGGCCCAGCCCCGCTGCTCCCCGAGGAAGCCCCCGTTCAAGGTTTTCTCAAGAAAACGAGAGCTTATAGCAAGCTGCAGGCTGCCAAAACGCTGTGACTTTTCTCACAGTCACAGCTACCAGGCTCTGCTCCTGGCCGGGACAGGCTCGTCCGTCTGTCTGTCCCCCCAGCACCCAACGCACAGTAGGAGGAAACGAAGGTGGGAGGGGGAAGGCACAGCTCAGGCTCTGCAGAAGCAAAGCAAATGTTTAAGTTCGACAGGAACCAGCGGTCCGTGTTGCCAACGGGAATGTCCTGGACTCGGCACAAACTCCTGCACTGTGGGAGTTGGCCCCTGGCAGAGGAGTGGGGAGGGCAGTGCTGGTGGGGACCCGAGGAGGCTGCAGTGGGTGCACTGCCCTGCCCTGCACAGGGAGCCTTGCCCTTCAGTGTGCCATAGCATGGCCCATTGCTGTTTCCCTTATATTTTAAAATGTGATTCTTCAGTACAAAAATGTGCAGACACTTAATTCCTCTAGAATTCAGCAAAACCCCTCTGGTCCCGAGGGACGGAGCCAGGGAGGTGCCACAGTCCCCAGCACCATGCCACGATGTGCTGAAGCTCCTGGCTCCCCAGTAAGGCAAGGGGCAGGGAAAGGCTCACCCCAGACAAACCCGGTCCCACTGCCCCTGCTTCTGCACTGCCTCTGCCTTCTGGTTTCGGAGGTGGCTGCCTGCCACCGAGTCCCGGCGCTCTCCCATCACGGCGGCTTTGGCTTAGCTCAGGACGTGGGAGCTGCAGAGTTGTTCCAGCTCCAGGGCTGTACCAAGCTCTCCGCGACTGCTCTGCTGGCAGCAAAACCTTTCAGCCCATCATCCACTTTGTGTTTAAGTAAACAAGGAGCTGTTACATCTTTTCAAGGGGATTCCATTTCAGCACAATGATAAACGACCAGCATACCAGGCAGAGAGAGAGAGGTTCTTAAAGTCATCCTTCGAGTTGTTTATGGATCATGTTCAGACGATTCCTGAAGGCCTCCCAGTTGAAAGATCAGATCTCACTTCACTTCCTAGCCTCAGCCAGCCTGTGAGATAAGTATTTTGTTTGTGACACGGTGCTGCGTGTAAGCAGGATCGTTCCTCCCTTCCACTTCCCAGCAGCAACGATCAGTAACCCTCTCACAGACCTCAGCTTGCTGACTTGTGAGCTACTCTTTCTTCCCTCCCGCTTCAGTATCTCAATCCGGTTCTCAGCAAGGATTAAAGAGAAGAGAGAGTGCATTAGCGAGGTGTCAGACGCGAGGGCTCTGTTAACTGCCTGGATTCCCTGCAGTAACTCGTGGCAATATCAGCACAAATATTTCAAAACTAAACAGCATATAATAAATCAAGACAACGTATCTTGTAGAATTTTCTAGAGTTTTTTAGAAAAACTGAACTTCTTTCTGTTGCACCTTTTTCCCTTATTTCTTCCTTTTTCATGGCAAAATGGGAAGAAAAAGGGAGAAAGGCAAAGGAATGTTTAAAATGTGTATTAAGAAAACCCAGGATTTTTCAGTAGGGATGATTGAAAAAGAAATTTAGAAAAAATAGAAGGAAAATATGAAAGCCAAATCAAATTTCTTGGTTTTAATCAGCTCAAGAATAGTACTTATTCCCGCTCTCAGAGAGCTGGTTCACTTCAGAACTTGGAAACATTTTGCCTTGTCTCTGACCGTGATTTGCACGCTGAGCCCAGCAGCCCCCCCAGAGATTTCCTTAGGTAGGTTGATGTCGTCGCAACTCATATGCACGTGACTGCTCTCTTTCAGCCCACCAAGTAAAATCTGTTGTGGTGTTCTCCCTGCGGCATCACTGTAAAATATGCTTCTTTAAACAAATAAATAAATAAATGGGTTTGCCGAATGAGCTTTGTTTGCTTTATTCACCAAAACGGGCGTCCAATCTCCAATGATCAAAAATAGCTAAAAAGTGAGCATGAGAAAGTCTCTCCCCAAGTAATCTGCCCACCCACTACCATCCAGAAGCCATTTGTGCCATGGCTCATGGCACAAAGTGTTAGTGCTCTGGACACTGCACATAGCCATGCTCTACACTCTGACCGCCTATTGCTGATCAGGAGAAACAGCTGATAGGTGTGACAGACAGGTTGATCCTTCACCAGAAATTCCTTTGCATAGAAAAGATTCACACCCTTGAACCAAACGATGTTTATTCATTGGACAGACCTACTCAAAACTGGCAGGACAGTTGCTAGGTTGTCCACTTAGCTCACGGGCAACTCTTCCTAGGCAATGGGGAGCAAAGGGCAGGAACAATGCATTAACAGCTCACCGTCACAGTTTTGGAACTGTTTAATTTCCGTCTCATTGGCCAAGATTTAGGAGCTGTGGCAGACAAATTTCACCAAACACAGGTTGGTTGTATTATGGTCTTATCCTCTCTGTATAGATCTGTATTTTCCATCAGCTAAGTCAAGTTAAATGTGTGCACACACTCGTCAAACAATAATTAACTAGCTTTCTACCCCCGTGCAGATGGACACAATGTATACGCTTTTTGGTTCATGTTTGTGTTAAAATGATTTCTCACTCCAAAAAAATCATAGCTTTGATTAAAGGAAATACAGCAGGATGTTGAAACAGGTTGTCCGAGAACATTAGAAAAAATATTTTATACATATTTATTTACAGGTTTTATTAAGTGAATAGCCTCCATAGGATGAGATGTTAGGTGTAACATTTAAAAAAACACTCTATTAAAATTACACAATTACCAGCTCTGTATCACCAGTCACCACAAATAAATCACCCCAATGGCATTTATAAACATAATAATGTAATATACTCAACCGAATGCCTAACCATAGTACAGATGGAGCTGCTTGCCAGAATCCATATAATTTTGGAAGAGCAGTAGGATCTTTCTTAGTGAAAAAAGAGACAACCAGGTAGATAACATAGCTATTTACAGCACAAGCAAAACATCTGGTTAGAACCTTGCTTGCCATCCCCTCTGAGGTGGCCTGCACAAGGCCATGGGAAAGCTAGGGACACACAAGGCTAAACCAGACGATGCAGCACGTGCAGCTTCCCAGAAGAGAAGCCGTTTTTCCTGACTATCAAAACCAAATCACAAAAGTAAAATATTTATATGCAAATGCTTTAAATTTTCGACTGCTAGTAAACAATTCCTGTGAGAGATCTGCAGCACTGGCCTACGTTCAGAGAGCAGTGCAGAAGGCTCTGTAGGTCTGCACAGGATTGAGCACCACTTTCGCTCTGAGGGCTCGATTCTGGGGGCACACAGCAGCCTGGCTTCTCCAAGTCCCTTTTCACCTTTTTGCCTTTTTTCTTGACTTCAGTTTTCTCCTCCCTCCTCCCTCTGGCTTTCCCCTATTGCTTGTAGTTGCCATGTTAGGAACTCCAAACCCAAGGCAACGCTATCTGGGATCGCTCTTGTTTTTTCAGTTAAGGAGCTATCAAACTTGAAGCCTCCTGCCAAGGAGTCCTGCCTCCCACTCCTGTGAGTTATATTCTTGAAAACTAACTTCTGAGAAACTGAGTTGGGAAAATGATTGTGGTGATAAATAACCTAAGGTATCTCCTGGCAGCGTTCTGGATGATTTTGAAGGCTAGCTATGAAACTCACTTCTGTGCTCACACTCTGCAGGGAATCACTGCAACAAGGACAGTAAGATGGCTGATATTGCTCTTAAGCAATTAAATAAAGCAAAGTAGGTCAATACCACACTGAAAGTGCTCTAAGCACAAGTCCAGTCTTGTTGTTAAGTCTTGAAAATCTATTTTTCCTTCATTTAATTGACAAAATCTGTAGATCATACAAGGAAGGCAGTCCCTGCCAAAAATCAAGCATCACTAGTTTTTAATAATACAATGGGAATAACCCCTTAGAACATATGCAATTATGGCAATGAGTCATTCTGATGGCATCACATAACCACATTCACTGGGATTTTGACAGGGAAGAGGCCACAGAAAATTCCAAATGATTTCAATTCAGCAGTGATCAGGCAATTGTCAATGAAAATAAAGCCACGGCAGATCCGCCGGGCCTGGCGCATGCAGCAAGGATAACATCCCACTGCAGATAATTGAAAAAGAAGAAGGGAAGACCTGGACAGGCTGGAGAGTTGGGCAGAGAGGAACCTGATGAGGTTCAACAAAAGCAAGTGCAGAGTCTTGCACCTGGGGAGGAATAACCGCATGTACCAGTACAGGCTGGGGGATGACCTGCTGGAG
>WBMW01000229.1:4239-21168 GCA_013396635.1 Penelope pileata | reverse complement strand
AAAAAAAAAAAAAAAACAACAATAAAAACGCAGAAATCTTAGGCTTAAACAAAACAGACCAAAAATTCGAGACTGCCATCTTACAAAACAGCTCACAACTCTTGACTAATTAGGACAACTTTGTACAGCAGGGACTATGCGCTACCTAAAAGCAAAATGCTGAAAATCATTAAAAGAACAAAATCTCAGAAGCTGTGTTATTGTTCTGGATTTAGAAGAGCATCAGCATAGCTGAGGGGAAATGGAACCAGCCGTGAGTTCTCTGCCACTAATCGGTGTTCAGAGGTGATGGGCCAGACGTGTGCTTTGGCGAAGAGCTCAGTGGTGCTGAGCAGCCTGGGCCCAGCTTGATCTCTGGTATCAATTAACACAGCTCAGCAGAGTTTCATCAATTCCTCCTAGGTGAGGATCTGTCCAACTCCTACTAAAACCTGGAGGAAGGCAGGGCTGAGTCCTCAGGCCTGTGCAGGGCGTTGAGCTGCTGCGCTGCCCGTGCAGCTCCACAGGCGCATAACAAGGGTGCTGCTCTCCCGCTGAGGCAGGGCCGGGCACCCCGCGCCCCACCAGCACCCCGCACCAGTCTGCTGGCCGTGCACATTCATCTGCAGATGGAAATAAGCGCTAATGCCAAGCTCCCAAACGATTTGTATTATGTTTCTGCGTACAAACAGCATTTCAAAAGCAACGAGCGTTCCAGTGCCAGCACCCTCGTTATGACAGCCCTGTGACACGCCTGCGGTCCCACCGCGGCCCGGAAAAGAGAGCTCGCGGCAAGCCCGGCGGTGGGTGCGGGCACAGGCCCCGGAGGGCGCGGCATCGCCTGGCTGCGCCCGCGGGACGGTACCGGCGGGTACCGGCGGCCGGGCCGGCCCTGGGGCGGCGAGGCCCACGCGTTGCCGGACCTCAGAGGAGGCCCCGAGCGGTTGCCACAGCAACCTGGAGGCGCCTGCGCAGCCGGGAGCTGGAGCCCGCGGAAGTACGTCACGCCGCTGCCCTCACGCCGGAAGTGCTTGTGCCGCCCATTCCTTTCTGTGTAGTTCGTGTGGCGGAGCGCTGAGCGCGCCCGGCCTGGCCCTGCGGCACCATGGTGAAGCCACGCTACAAGGGCCGCTGCTCCATCAACCCGTCCCGCGCCAGCACCAACCCCGGTGAGTGTGGGGCCGCGGGCCCTGCCGTACTATATTATATTATATCGTATCATATCGGGCCGGGCCGGGATGCCCCGGGCCGGGCCTAACGCTACCTTATCTCCTCAGATCGCGTGGCTGGCGCGGGCGGGAACAACATGCGGGACCGGGCCACCATCCGGCGCCTCAACATGTACCGGCAGAAGGAGCGCAGGTGAGCGCAGCCCGCCCTGTCCGGCGCTGAGGGGAGGGCCGGGCTGGGCCGGGAGCCGCGCGGGGCGGCCGCTCGGGCTCCGCGTGGTGGCAGCGCGGGGACGGAGCTCCTTCGCGTTCTGTGTGAGGGCGGCTGGGAAGCTCCGTGGTGAGCCCCAACCGGTGAGCGTCAGGGAATGCAGCTGGAAACACGGCACAGAACAGCTGAGGTGGTCTGACTGGAGTGTCACAAACCCGAAATGCGCAGACTTCTTTCAGGTCCAGCCCCAGTATCACTCCCGAGGTCACCTCAGGACGAAAAGCCCTGAGCTCAGAATGAAGGGCCTGATGCCTGTCCGGCCCTTACAACCCTTGCTGAGACCCTGTGAGAGCAGCAGCTGCAGCGCAGCCCCCCCAGAGGACAGATGGGTGCCTGTGCCGTGGTGCAGGTGCTGCCCAGTTCTGAGGGTGCTGGGTCAGGTTACCAGCTTTGTTTTACCGGATTTCACCCTCATTTGAGGGAAGACTGGGAAATGAATATTTCAAAAAATTACTAAATTTAAGCCAGGTCTCAAGGTGGGATTTTATCTGGCTGTCAGTGTTCAGCGCAGGCTGATGGCTAGAACTGATTAAAAGCATTCCATGTGAGAGAAAAAAGTGGTGTTCCTTTAGAAATCATACTTAAAGAGGTCTTTGCATCCAATAAGACACTCGTATGCAGCCTTCTTGAAGAGAACGATCAAGCTGGAGTGAGAATTATGAGTTTTGAGGTGATTTGTTGGAAAACTGGAATCATGTTTTCTTTGCATATGGCACACTAACTTCTGTCCTTTATCTTACAGTACTAATCTTGTCCCCAGCCAGCTCTTATAGTAAGTACAGAGTTCAAAAGACAAGAATGCATAGTAAGGTGCTTTTCAGAAGCATTGCTCCATGGTTTGACACAGCAAACAGAAAATATTCAGGCTGGGACCATCACAGGGCAGCACATGCCAGCAGGTGTGATAGATCTTCCAACAGACAGTGCTGCGCTGCCAAACCTAGAGCCTTTGTGCCAGCACAGGCCTGGATGGGCACGGAGGGCAAAAAGCCAGCTTCCATCCCTCAGAAAGCGCTGGTGTTAGCATCCCAACTTGGACAGGGGCCGAAGCAAAGAGCTGGGACACCAGTTGCCAAGGAGATGTGGCACACTTGGTAAGGACAGCTGTGACATCGTGACTGCACGTTCAGCATCAGTGTGTGTGACTGGTTGATTACTTCCATTCAGTGTTTAAGGTAATTGGTCTTTGCAGGCATCACTGTCACTGCTAGTATGTCCAGGGTACCAGCTCTAGATAGAGGGTCTTTCTGGATTTTATGAGTGTACTTCTGCTCTACGTGAACAAAAGTGCTAGAGGGATGCGTGCCTTCATGGTGTATTTACACTTGTCCTCATTTTTCACTTAGAAACAAACGTGGCAAAGTGATTAAACCTCTGCAGTATCAGTCAACGGTGGCACCTGGCACAGTTGCGAGAGTGGAACCAAATATTAAATGGTTTGGTGAGTTTCCTCAGCTTTCACACTCAACAGGCTTAAAATCTTTTGAACTCTGTGTTTTTAGAGTATGCTTATTTCAGAATTGTGGTTTCAGTGCTGTCTGGCACAGATGCTGGAGATGAAGGTGAAGGACCCCCACCACGGGCAAGCGTGTTGGCTCAACACTTTGCATGTACCTATAGTTTGGATGTTTGCTTTCCATGCACTGCTGTCAAGTGCATGTTGTAGCCTGTGTATGTTAAGTGTCCGAGGGGTACTTTTAAAAATTTCTTTAAATGGCAGAAAGGAAAGGGATTGGCTTGTATATGCCAATTTTGGATTTGTCTCAAGTAAAATCTGCTTTCTTGTCACTAGTACTTTTTTTATTCCAGATCAAGTATTAATATTTTCTTAGGGTACCCTGACCTGAAGCAGTTAAGATGGGAAGTGGTGTAGATACAATACTTATTTTTACACGCAGGAAATACTCGTGTGATCAGGCAGTCATCCCTGCAGAAGTTTCAAGAAGAAATGGAAACTGTCATGAAAGATCCATACAGAGTGGTCATGAAGCAAGCCAAGTTACCAATGTCCCTTTTTCATGATCGGATTAAACCTCACGTGAGTATCATTCATGGTCATTAGGGGAAGGCTGGGTTACATGCACAGAGGTGTCCTGAATGTTCCTTATCGGTGGGAGATGTGATGTCTTCATAGAAGCACTGGAGGGGGAATTGGGACTTTTGAGGTAGAATGTTTCTGAGAAGATATCACTGTGGATGTTGAAAGTGAAGGCAAAGAAACTGTATTTTTTCCCCTTAGTTTCTGAGATATCTACTACAGAATTCTCTTTTTCTCATAGGAAATCTACTCTAAAACAACCTAGGTTAGAATAAGGCATTTAGAATGACTGTGTCAGCTTGCCACCTTATGTTCTAATGCTTCTAATAGCCCATGTGACAAACAGACCTTTTCTGAGGAGGCATTGCACTGCTAGAGTGCATTCTCTTGTGCAGTGAATCTGTCTGAATGTGTGCTTTTTATCTTGAATTAGAACTTCTCATGCATGCTGCCTTCATTTCAAGTAGAATCAAGTTTCAAGTGCATAAAGTTCTCGTTATTACCCGACTTCTTTCATAATGTCTGAAACATTTTGGATTATTGTTAGATATTTTTTCATAAGAAAAGTTGCCAGGTTTATGTCATAACAATGTTACCTAAATTAAGGAAAAAATTACTGTAAACTAAAATAAGTGTTATAAAAACAAATTACTTCTTTCAGCTATGAATTGTGTGCAGTTCCAAGAAAAGTTGGCATTCATTACAGGCTTAATTTCTACAATTTTGACTGTAATTATCCCTGACAAAAATCTGTGAATTTGGTGAGATTTGTACACTTGTTAGAAAAACAAGAAATGATCAAAGATAGCAGCTAAATTTTCATCATTGTAGCCTTAATTACTTTTGACATCATTTATGCAGAAAGAACTGAAGCATAGTTCTTTGGCAAGTGCAGTGTGTTTTGTTGCTTATTAAATATCCAACCTTATGCTTCTCAAAGGTTAAGCTGCAGAACTCAAATGTTGTTAGGAAAGTGCTTGTAACTCTTGTTATAGGTTGCAGAGTTGCATCGAACTGTAAGGTGTTGTATGCTGCATGTTGTGAGAGATGAGAAAAAAAAAAGTTTCTGTTTTTTGATATATTTTTTAACCAACCTGTCTTTCACTAGACCTCCAGAGTTCACATTCTTGACACAGAAACATTTGAAACAACATTTGGCCCCAAAGCACAGAGGAAAAGGCCAAATCTCTCTGCAAGTGATGTGCAGTCTCTGCTGGAGAATGCTGAAGCCTCCTCAGGATGTTATGATCAAGGCAAGGACCGAGACCTGGTCACAGAAGACACTGGTGTAAGGTAAATAGAAAGGAAAAATTATTCTTTATTTACATCTTTTAAAAGTGAGCTTTATTGATTTAAAAAAAAAAAAAAAAAAAAATCTACCTCCTCAATGCTGTTACTGTCTGACTGGTGAGTAAGCAAAGAGAAATTAGCTGAGATTGAGTTTTTTTAGTCTTGTTTTGTCCCAGTATTTTTAACTGAACTTTTACTTCCATGGGACCCTTCTGTCTTCGTTCATAATTCATTTCCTGCTGCATATCTGAAAATCTGCAAACTCAGATTTTGGATTAAATAAAGGACTGGGCCTAATCTCCTCTTTTGTCTGTAAATGGCTAAATGGCTTTAGAGAAGACAGCACTATAGCCCTGTTATCATGGTTGCTGATATCTCTGGTAATCCACTTCCAGGGATGAAGCACAAGAGGATATATTTAAGAAAGGACAGTCCAAAAGAATTTGGGGTGAACTCTACAAGGTAAGCAACATTTATAATTTGCAACAACTATTTGTCTATCTTTTAGCCTTTACAAAGTCCAGAGTTGCAACACAGCCTTGGAAATCTTGTAAAGCAATAAACAGAAGAGCTTTGAAAACCCTTCATTGATCTTGCCACATTAGGGAAGCTTTGCAGCTGAAGTTTATTAGTAAAGTTGCTTAGAAGGAACAGAAGTGTCTGTTTGTGCAGAGATGTCCTGAGTGTGTAATTCCCTTGCTTGTTTTCCTGTCAGCCTAACTGACCTGACTGACTTGAAACTATACACCCTTTTCTGACATCAGTCTGGTATTGATCCAGACCATCAACTAGAATGGGAAAAAAACAGCTGTAGAAGAGAGTAGAGGTTCATTTTCAAGTCTCTGCCTGACTGAGCTTGATTTTTGAACTCTTGTTCCACTGGGACAAACATCTTTCATATACGTGATCCAGAGATGGACTGGCAGAGTGCAAGATTCTTGGGGGTTTAGCACAAATAAACTAGTCAGATGCCATTAAGTTTCTTTGTACTAAGTACATCTGTCATGTTAATAGGGTCTTCTTTGGAGTGTTTTGACCCTCAGTTCCCCATGAGTCACCTTGACTGCCAGAGAAAGAGACTGAGAATGAATTAGGTTTGTAAGTGCAGTTTGTGTGCTCTCAGTGACTGCTAGATGTGAAATTGCTTGGCTTCTTGTTCTGAATTTCTGAATGTAGCTTAGAACTTTCTTATTTAGATCTAAAAGTGCTGGGAATGATAGAGCAAAACATTTCAGTAAGATTCTGCCAAAAATACAGGAAATAGCTTTGAAGCTTGAAGTAATAAAATGACAGCTCCCTGCTGTAGATGCTTAGTGGACTAACAGCAGGTTCCTGCTTGGTTGTGTGTTTCGTACTGATCCAGAAAACACTCTTTATATCCTGATCATTTATGAGATGCTGGGATTGAAATGGATGGAGAACACTGTATTTGTCTGCTAAAACAAATAAGTTTGCTGTTTGGGTGCAGTGTTTACCTTCCCAAATGCTGCAAGTGAAGCTATAGGAGATAGTCAGGTGTCCAGTCTGAATTTGGAGAGGAGTAGGGAAGAGGGGAGTAGAGGGTAAATAGGTGTTAGTCTGAGTTTGTTACAGGGAAGTAACAGTTGTTTGTGAAGGATATGTTTTTTAAATTAGTGATGCTGTTTAGAAAATTACTAATTTACATTTTGGAGGTGTATATGACTTTCCTTCTGTGTGATTTTTTTTTTTTTCTCCAGGTGATAGACTCATCAGATGTCGTTGTTCAAGTTCTTGATGCCAGAGATCCTATGGGTACTCGTTCCCCTCATGTGGAATCTTTTTTGAAAAAAGAGAAACACTGGAAACATCTCATTTTTGTCCTGAATAAATGTGATCTTGTTCCTACCTGGGCTACGGTAAGCACAGTCTTGCCTGTTGTCTCTTGAATGTTCTTTGTTCCTTTTGTAGCCTTTAGTCTAATTCTGTTGCCAGTCCTTGCTCCAGTCTCTTAAGGGCAGAATGTAACGGGGTCAGTGGGAACTCTCTGCTTGCCTGCCATAAAGGTAACAATTACTATTTAAATCAGCCCAAGCTTGGCTCAGCTGAGCAACAGTCACCAGCCACAAATTCTCTACTTCATCTGTCTGGATTTAACTGTTTAGCTGATATCTCCAGAGTATGCTAAGTGTTAGTGCATTTAAGATCCATATCCACCACAGCTGGTCTGTTCTACATTGTTAAACTAATTAGCATTAGCTAGCAGTGAAGGTGTTTTTGGGAAATTGTCTTTTTAAAAGCACTGACTGTTGTTTTTCTAGCTATTGGATTGATAAAATGCTTCAAAGGTTCTTACATGGCAATTTTTGTAGATAGTTGTGTACGTGACTCAAATGAAGTTGCTGTAGTTCTTGTAAGCAAATTCTTTCTCTGCAGCACAGAATCCATAACTGAGCAGTATCTTCCTCTTTAGAAGCGCTGGGTTGCTGTCCTTTCCCAGGAATATCCAACACTGGCTTTTCATGCCAGCCTCACAAACCCTTTTGGCAAAGGTGCCTTCATACAGCTTTTAAGGCAGTTTGGAAAGGTACAGAACAATTTGGTGGCTTTGTATTGTTTGGGGTTGGGGGGAAGGGGGGTGTTAATGTGGGATTTTGTTTATGTTAATGTTTAGGGTTCAGTATGTTTTCCTGTGGCCATTCTGTCAGTGAACAACAAGCTTCGTTCCTTGGTGATCAAATGGAAAATATGCCTTCAAATATGTTCAAAATGTGCATCAAGTAGAGATCAGAAAGTTGGTTTGATCGTCAGTCTCTGGCCTAGGTTTCTTGTAGACATAGATACTCTTGGTCTGATTCAAACACGTAGAAGAAAGGAACATGTTTCAGGCCTGTTCACGTCCTGCATATATGCATGCTCTGTTAAGGTATTCTCCTTTTAAGTGTCTTTGTTTTCCCTAGAAAGATATTTTCTCTTGTCTGGAGATTAGTTGCTGTCTCCAGACCACATCCATATGCTGTCCCCAGCTGCTGTTTCTATGTTTGTATTTGCTTTTTTTTTTTTCCCCAACCTGAAAGGTTTCTTATTTAAGGCATTTACAAGTAAGTTTAAAGCAGCAAGGAGTGCATGGCGTTCACATCTTTCCATTTCAATCTGGTGTATTTTGTGCCCCCTTTGCTTTCCTATACAGTGAGAACAGAAGCTGCTAAAACTGTAATAGTAATTCTGCTGTTTTATGTGAGGAATTAAAACAATGTGTTATTTATTAACAGTTACACTCTGACAAGAAACAGATCAGCGTGGGTTTCATTGGTTACCCAAACGTTGGCAAAAGCTCAGTGATCAACACACTGCGGTCGAAGAAGGTCTGCAATGTGGCTCCTATTGCAGGTGAAACTAAGGTAGGAGGAGATCCCTGTGTTAAAAGATTTGGAGGAAAAAGAAAATCTAATTGCATTGCCAGAGGCAGAATATATGGAAAATTAATTCAGTAACGTTTTCAAGTCCAGCACTGAAATTGTACAGGCTATGTGACCCTGAGTCTTGGAGGGTGGCTGATGAACCGGGCATTGTTCTGGAGCACTGCTGCTGGAAGCACTTCTGAGTTTCTCTCTGTGCCACTGTACCTGTACTGTAGGGCTGTGATCTGAATGCTCAGCTGCCGTGACTTAGCGTCTGTGCTCTCCTGAAGGAAATTATTGGGTGTATTTGTGCTCTCAGTGCTGGTTTTCTAACTCTGTTCTTCAGGAATGTGACAGGAAACAAGGAGGCAGAGTTACAGAAATCTCCTTTGCTAGCCTGTTCCTTTTACTTAAAAATATCACTGAAGTTAATGATCAGGGAAGAGAAAAACTCCTGGATATCAGAATTTGTCATCAATGTAGTTCCCTCACCTTGGTCCTGTGAGTTAGTAGTTTAATGAGAAATCTTAGGGACAGCTTTGGCTGATACAGGAGCAGCAAGGTGACAAATATCTCGACTAGCTAACAAGAATGCCAAGTTATATTCTGCTTCTGTGTGTTAATAATACCAGGTTTCTAAGATGACTCCTGTATATTAGAACCGTGCATTTAAAAGCAGAACCAGTAGCTGTGCATGAAAGGAGGTAACACAGGGAACTACTGATTTCTTTCAGGTGTGGCAATACATTACCTTGATGAGGCGGATTTTTCTCATCGATTGCCCAGGTGTAGTTTATCCATCTGGAGACACAGAAACAGACATTGTGCTGAAGGGAGTGGTATGTATCTGCACTAAATGCTGGGAAATTTCTTGCTGTTTTCAATGCGGTGAGTTCAAAGAAGTGAATGCACGCTTTCCAAAGGGTTGATGCCTACCATTCATTTTCAGGTTCAAGTTGAAAAGATTAAAAGCCCTGAAGATCATATCAGTGCGGTGCTGGAAAGAGCCAAACCAGAGTACATCAGAAAAACATACAAAATTGATTTCTGGAAAGATACCGAAGACTTCCTTGAGAAGCTTGCTTGTAGGACTGGAAAACTACTAAAGGTGTGACAACTTCCTGCATTTGCAGATTGGAAGAGTGTGTGGGTCTGTCTGCACTGAACATGGGATATGTTTCAGTTGCAAAGAGAGAATATAAAGGTGATATGCCTTGCAAACATGGACAGAAACTGTTACTGAATTCTTTCAGGGTGGTGAGCCTGACGTGCAAACTGTCAGCAAGATGGTTCTCAATGACTGGCAAAGGGGTAGAATTCCATTCTTTGTGAAGCCACCAAATGCAGAAGCAGGTCCCCAGGTGAGGATGCAATGCTCATGTCTCTTCTTGGGTATTATTCCGTTTTTCTGATGAGATTCACTGGTGCTTTTCCTGGAGTGCCGTGTAACTTGGGCAGTGCATATCTTGGGCTTTTCCTGATGTGTGATTCAGATGACATTAAATTAAATTTGGTAAATACATGGAGAGGGCCCACAGAGACGTCTGAACTGTTTTGCAATCATCTGACTAGTAGAAACGTCAGTAATTATCATGTCATTAGTTGTCTTAGGCTTCATAGAAAAAGATGTTTGGACAGACTTGAATAATATCCATTACGCTCTTTCTCATAGGCACCTGTGTTGGAAGGATCAATTACATCAAGCCAAGATAATAAAGAGAAGGAGATTTCTGAGTCAGTTGCATCAAGCATGGAGCCACCAGAAGAGAAGAGTAATACAGATTCTGAGATTAAGCAGCTCATGGCACATGTTCGGCAAAATTTTGGGAGGATTAATGTGGCACCTCAGTTCTCAGAAGAAGACCTAGTTCCTGTAGATGTGCCAGGCTTTGATGAAACAGACAGTGATTCTGCTGCAGAAGAGGAGCAGGAACAAGAGGAAAAAGAACAACATCAAGATTTGGTAGAGGAGGAATCAGAATTGAATGTACAGGGTGCCAAAGAGAGCTCTAAGGCAGTTCTTAAGGCTTTGGAGGAGAAGATTGCAAAATGCAAAAAATTTCTGGATAAGGCCAAAGCCAAGAGATTCTCAGCTATAAGGTATCTGAATCTGACTCAAGTATTTTCTTGGGGGAGGGTGGGAAAGGGATGATATGTTTCTGTTGTAATATCACTCCATTTAGGATTTGTTGTCATGGCTTCTCTAGTTTAGCTATAAACATTTGAGCTTGGGATAAGCAGCAGAATATTCTTTCTATTTGAAAGAATATTCTAAGAAGTCCTATTGGCCATCATAACTAAAGGGCTTCTCACTTTTGGAAAGTTGCCTCTTCAGCTATGGTTTAGAAACCTGTGGGTATTCTGGGTAGCAGCATTTCTTTCTTATATGTTTGCCTGATGTTGAGTTCTTTCTTGGACAAAACCAAGGTTAACATCCTACCTGGATATGAGTCTCCATACATTTACAGGGGTTTCCTGACTCATATAGCAGGCCCACTTTTAGCAAAGTTCATCCACCAGGTTTGTGAGGATGAAAATACCAAGGTTAAGTGTTAATTTCTGTCCCTTTGTGCAATGCACAAATCTAGTAACTCTAGAGACAAGATTACTGGAACATTTCTTCCATGCAAAGGCTGCGGCTTTGTTGATGACAGGCTGCTGGGACCTACTGGAGATTGATCACTTATTAGAGATGGCTGCATTTTGTATTACGACATTCTTTTGTTGCCTCCTTTATCTTTTGTAGAATCCCTAAGCAGCTGAGTGAAAAAGTGTTTGCAAAATCCATGCAGAAGACTGAAGAACTTGAAGAAAATGAAGTCAGAGGTAAAACAGAATTAGTAGTTCCTGATCTACATTTGGAAATCCAACTTTGCTGTAGCACTTTTATAGAACTGTACCATTTGTATAGTAAAGCATATCCTCTGCTACTGGGTGAAGGTAAAGCAAAGACAAATGCTGTACTGTCAGCAGAATGGTGCTGTGGGCGGTTTGCAGTCTGAGCAACATCCGTTCCGTGTGGTATAATATTACACAGCAGGGGGTGGAAGCATTTTATGACATTATAAAAACACAGAGCTACTTTGGGCTATAGGTTTTACTGTGGTCACTTCTGAGAGTCTGTGCCTTTGGTTCTTAAAGCAAGTTTGATTAAAGGCAAAATAATGTGGAAGAACCTTATTCTAACAAGACTGACGTTTTACTAGATTTACATAAAGCTTTAAGCAATCTGCTTACAATGAGTGTTTTTTCTAATAATAGTGATTTTCTGGTAAGAGACGTGCATGTTGTTTTGGTAAAAGCTATTAAAACATCACTAAAGGATTGCTTTGCTGAAGTAGATGGGACAGGGACTCCAGCCTTAAGTTCTGTACGCAGATGGGTGTTTTGGGAGTTGCTTGAGTATGTAATCTCTGCTGTTTGCAGGTGGCACACAGAAGAAAAGAAAAAGGAACATAGAAGAGGAGGATGATGATGACCATTTGAGTAAACAGCCTTGCAAGAAACTTACATCCAAAGAAGTAAGTGTGATCTCTTGTAGTTTAACAGATGAGTAGAGTAATAGAGCTGGCTTTTTTTCTACATAGATTGCCGAGTATCATTTAAGAGCTTTGAGACCTGACATAAGTAGCAGAAAGAAAGCCCAAGGCCTGTAGGTGTGAGGGGGGGGGGGATGCGAAGATGGGGTGACCTGTTTCTGAGATGAGATCTGACAACAGTATGTTCCTGCTGGCCATGGACCCATTAAAGGGACCAGCAGGTAACAGTGACAGTGTTGAAAGAGGGAATCCTTTGTAGATAACTGTTTTGCTCAGTGTTAGTTTACCTACTGATGCTGGTAAGAGAGCAGGGATGTAAATGCTGAGGGATGGGAGAATTTGGATCTAGCTGGGCAAAAGTAAGTGGCTGTTCTGCTGTCTTCAGAGAGCTGCTGCTCCTATTTCCTGTTCATATTAGTCAAGTCTGAACAACTCTTCTAGTGTAACTTAAACAGACTATCTCACTTAGTATTTGTAGGACTTCAAAAGTGATTTGTAAGCAAATCTTGTACAGCAAGGGTTTATTTAGAGCATTACTACGTATGGACTGTTAGGACTGTCAAAGGGCAATGGAAGACTGAATTCTATTCATGCACGTTTGGTCATCTTCTGTTAAAGTTCTCATACGTGACTGTGCACATCAGCTTTGATTTCTTTACTGCCTTTGCAAATACTAAACCATATTCTCCTGTGTGACATTTTAAGAGCATGAGTGGATGGATTTCATACAAATGTACATATACTCATATCAGTTATGTTTTGTATGAAATTATTTATTTCATGTAAAGTATGTAGAATGGAAAATGAACACCATTTCAAAAAAGAATGCAAATTCAGGCAATGGATACTGTGGGCTTGCTAATATGTTTTGTGTGTATTTACAGAGGAGAAGAGCTGAGAGGCAGCAGCGTTCCAAGAAAGTTGGAGTCCGGTATTATGAAACTCACAACGTGAAAAATAAGAATAAGAACAAGAAAAAAAGTGGCTTGGAGGCACAAAGATCAAAGCACAA
Source organism: Penelope pileata (assembly GCA_013396635.1). Taxonomy (NCBI): domain Eukaryota; kingdom Metazoa; phylum Chordata; class Aves; order Galliformes; family Cracidae; genus Penelope; species Penelope pileata. Next base: position 8,511 of record WBMW01000229.1, on the reverse strand, counting down.
AAAATACAAACATAAGCAATAACTGCTTATTCTATTAAATTTTACATAAAACAACTCTAGTATGCAGTGGCTTTTTTTAATATAAAACTTGTAGTTCCCAGTCAAAGCTGAGTTTGACTTGTCTGTTTCGTTCCCAGGAGTAACATCTCGTTCTTTTTCTGCATCATCTGAAAATTCTTTATGCAACTGGAGATCATGGTATTTCCACATCACCGTCTAAGGCCAGTAAACATTGCATTTGCAAAAACACATCGTGAAATGTTCTTCAGATCTTGTTTTTCTGCAAACTAGCTCTACAGAATTGTTCAAACGACTACAGTGAGTTATTTTTCCGATGCCTGTTTGCTATATATAAACTGGCTAGTTAGACAGGTACCTCAGGTGGAGTTTTCGTTTATTGTCCCTGAGAAGTGATGCTTGGAGTGGTATCCTATCTCTTTGTTTCATTAGAAGTAAGCACACAGAGAGCTTTGGTGTTGCTCATCCTGGGTTACTACAGCTGGTTCTGAAAAAGGATTTTGATGTGTAATTAATACCAACTTACACATACTTGGGAAATTCCCTTCAAACAGAAATTCTCTGAATTTTCTACAACATTTTCAGAGTAATAAATTTAAAGATTCTTGTGTGTAAAAGCATTTATAAGTTTACTGCTTTGAAGATCATCTAGCATATTACCAATAGGCAACTCCGATTCAAGGAGCTGAATGCTGAAATGGCACTGAAAGAAGGCACAGTAACTACTGAAGCTTTGAATTTCAATTCTTCAAGGAAAAAAGGGAGAAGTAATACAATTACGCTGCCTTTGGTTACCGGTAAGTGAAAACTCAGAATTGCTTTATGAAGACAGATCTTTGTCACTAATTGCAAACTTCTTGCTCCGACAGCTCTTTTGGGCGCTGCCTGGAGGACAACAAAAAAGTTACTTATGTGATGCAATGATGCTTTCAAGTTGAGCCTGAAAAATAAATGAGAGAGTAAGTCAAATTAGATTTAATCTAAAAAGTAAAACCTGCATTGCTGAAAAGTGGTATCTGAATATCTGTTAGATATTCAAAGGGGAGCTGAGGGATACTGCAGTACTTCAAGAGAAACAGGACAGGGGTTTCTCCCTAGCTATTCCATTCCTTACTACATGTTTTATAAATTAGCTTTTCATTCTTGGCATACACACTTGTTGCTTTCTGAGAAGAAAAGAGCTGGCCTTGGTTCCGTAAAATGAAAGGCTCATTTTATAATGTAAAGCATTGAAGAGGAAATTAAATAAAAGTTGTTGAAACAGTGGTCTGAATTCTCTGATTTCAGTCTGGACTATGTTAGCTAAATTAAATTTTTGGCTCTCTAGGGTTTGGAACACAAACTGACTCTGGGACAAAAGTAGCTGGGAACAGCAAGTTTCTCAGTTACTGAGACGAGTTGACGCCCAGTTAAGAGTTTGATCGGGGAGCTTAAGGAGCGTGTAGTGTATGAAGCTTCCAGGACTCTTAGATTGCTCTCTTCCTCGAGCTGCCATAAAAATAAACTACAACAGTGGTATGTGCGCAGCTGTTAAAATACTTGCAGTTCAAGGAAGAAACCTGGTTTCAGCGGCTGCACATAGCTGCTCTAACAGTTACTGTATTTTGTGCCCTAAAACACTTCAGGATGGCCTGAGCCTGGGATTGGTTTAGAAAGGAGAAACTGTAGCAATAGTGAAGATCAGGAAGGCAGCTTGGAACATAAGAAGTATTTTCGCTCTAGCCAGAAACATTTAGGGTTGTTTATGATAACGTTTTATTTTTTTTTTCTTTTCCTTCTGAAAGCAAAGTAATTTACAGAAGCTCTGTTTTCATCAAAGTAGCATGCACAAAATTACTCCTGTCAGATATGAAACAATTTCAGTAATCCAGTCAAGATCACCATAGGACAAATTGCTCCACCATTTTCCATGAGAGCATGTTAGCAAGCAACAAGTGAATAGGAAGAATGCTTTTACCTACAGTGCAGTAGTTAGTTACACTTCAAATGGGATGCAACAGATGTTTAGAGGCTATGGAAGCCAGTAATGTGCTTGCCCTTCCTAGGTTTTGCTGTTGTCTGTAGCTGTTAAGTGGAGATGGGAGGTCACAAGAACATGTGATGGCACTGCCACCACACTTCAGTTCTGCTGCTAAATAATTCTCTTAAGGGTAAGTATGCTAACTTCATGCTGTCTTCCCAGTTCATTGAGAATTTTAAGAAAGTGGTTCATTAATACAAATGCATCATAAATGTAACTACTTTTGAGCTGTAAAGAGAAAAATTAGTTAGATCTTCGTAATTACAGAATGCTAAGGTTTACCATCGCTGTTCAGAGTTACATTTCTTTACCAACCTTCAGCTGTTGATTTGTTCGTTTCAGGAACTGGACCTCTTCAGCGTGTTTCTTTTCCTCTGTCTGTCGCTTCTCAATTTCCCGTTTCTCAATGGCATCGCATTTAGCTTTATGTTCATCCACTTCTCTTTCCAGCTCCCGCTTCTCCTCTTCTAGCTCTTTAATCTTGGGAAATAGTACGCATCTCTCAAGTTTTGTTTGTTAATAATCAATTTTCAATTATGATGGGACAACACTACGTTGTACAGTCTTTAAAATGCTTCAGGTATAAGCAGATAATTTATGAAATGCAGTTCAGCCTTAGGGAAACAGTAAGACAAGTATTTTGATGCACTTCACTGCCATCCAGTGGAAGTAGAAATAATTGATTTTGTTAAATAAATAAATCTTTATGCTGTATCACATGAAGAAAACTACATTATGAACTTAACAGACCAACTTACTCTTTTTTCCAAGTCAGATTTGCCTTGCTCAGCTTGTAGTGCCTTCCGCATGCCAAATCCAATGCTGCTCTCGTACAGGGTCTGGTAAGCAGCAATTGTCATTTGGATTTCATCCCTGACTCGGAGCAGCAGCAGTCCTCGCTCTGCACAGTTAATTGTGATTTCACGGATCAACTCGTCTTTAAAGAAAGGGTACAACAAGAGAGAGTTACATGCATCTGGGAATGCTGGATGTGCACAGGGTGCAGGGCTTATCTTCCTACCTCTGCTCTGCACCACAAAAGCAGTCATCCACTTACGGGAGCTGATCATGATTTTGTTTTTGTTAAATTACAGCTCTACCATCAAGTACTGCCTAATAAAATCCCAGGCATGGAGCAGTGGGATGGTGCAGAAACTGTGGTAACAGTGCCATTAGCCCACCCTAGGTGTAACAGCAAAGCCCCTAAAACATCTAACAGATGTGTGCAGCTCTCAGAAGAGGCAAGAACAGCCTCCAGAATCATAGAATCATAGAATGATTCAGGTTGGAAGGGACCTTAGAGATCATCGTTTTCCAACCCCCTTGCCATGGGCAAGGACACCTCCCACTAGACCAGGTTGCCCAAAGCCCCATCCAGCCTGGCCTTGAACACTGCCAGGGAGGGGGCATCAATGACTTCTCTGGGCAACGTGTTCCAGTGTCTCACCACCCTCACCGTGAAGAATTTCTTCCTTATATTTAGTCTAAATCTACCCTCTTCCAGTTTATAACCATTACCCCTTGTCCTGTCATTATCTATCCTTGTAAAAAGTCCCTCCCCAGCTTTCCTGGAGGCCCCTTCAGGTACTGGAAGGCTGCTGTCAGGTCCCCCCGCAGCAGAAGGATTCTGCTTAACCAAAGGGCAACTGGGGAGGGGGTGGGGGAGTCCAGGGCTGCGTCCTCAGTGTAAGAGGGGCTAGGAGTTCTACAGGGTGTATAAGAGTATGCAGGAGTGAAGCAGTGTTTCAGGGTGCTTTAAGTTATGTATAACGGATCCACGGTTAGCCCCTGCACCGTGTCTGTGTCCGGGCAGTGACATGCAGCCGCGGTGCCCGCGGCACTGACCGAAGCACTGCGCGTACAGCTCCCTGCGCACGGGGCAGATGCCAGTCTCCCGTGCCTGCCGCTGCCGCAGCTTCAGGTCCAGCTGCTCCTGCAGCTGCACCACGTCCAGGCGAGTGCTGGGCGCGCTGGACACCTCCTGCACCCACAGGCGGTTGTCCTCCTCCCAGGACCTGCACGGAAAGCGGCGGTGTCAGCGGGGCCGCCCCGGGGCACGGTCTGCCCGGGGTCCCCCGTTGCTCACCGCGGCGGCAGGATGGCGTTCAGGATCTCCTGCGGCTCCTTGGCGGAGGCGGCGGCGCCAGTGCGGGGCCGGGGCGGCGGGACGGGCCCTGGCGGCGGGACCGGCTGCGGGACGCCCCTCAGCGGGAGGGCCTGCGGGGACAGCGCGG
>WBMW01000228.1:15027-29962 GCA_013396635.1 Penelope pileata | reverse complement strand
GTGTCAAAGGCTTTGCTGAAGTCTAGGTAGACTACATCAACAGCCTTTCCCTCATTCACCAGTCTGGTCACCCAGTCATAGAAGGAGATGAGATTGGACAAGCACGACCTGCCTTTCATGAACCCGTGCTGGCTGGACCTGATCCCCTGGTTGCCATGCATGTGCCGTGTGATCTCCCTCAAGATGATCTGCTCCATAACTTTCCCTGATACCAAGGTCAAACAGTGATGAGTTTATATTTATAAGTTTATACCGAGGTATAAACAGTGATGAACTCTCCTCTCAGTCTTCTCTTCTCCAGGCTGAACAGCCCCAGGTCTCTTAGCTTTTCTTCATAAGTGAGACACTCCAGGCCCCTGTTCATCTTTGTGGCCCTCAGCTCAATTCTCTCTAGAGGATCTCTAACCTTTTTGAACTGGGGAGCCCAGAACTGGACACAGTATTCCAGATGTGGCTTCACTAGGGCAGAGCAGAGGGGGAGGATCACCTCCCTCGACCTGCTGGCCACACTCTATTTAATGCACCCCAGGATACCATTGGCCTTCTTGGCCACAAGGTCACGCTGCTGGCTTGTGGCCAACCTGTTGTCCACAAAAGAAAAAGCTATATCAGTAGTTAAGTAATCAGAGAAACAGAATGGCTTGAGTTGGAAGGGACCTCAGAGATCATTGTTGTAACTTCCCCTCTCCAACGAAAAATTTCCCCCTAACATCTAAACTAAATCTCTCCTCTTTCAGTTTAAAACCATTCCCCCTTGTCCTATCACTATCTCCCCATGAAAAAAGGTTGTTTTCCCTCCTGTTTATAATCTCTCTCTAAATACTGGAAGGCTGCAGCTTTCTCTTCTCCAGGCTGAACAAGCCCAGCACCCTCAGCTCAGCACTCTCAGCCTTTCTTTGTATGAGAGGTGCTCCAGCCCTTTGATCATCTTCGCGGCCCTCCTCTGAACCCATTCCAGATGCTCCACATCTTTTTTTTGCTGCAGCCCCAGGTCTGGACACAGTACTCCAGCTTGGGCCTCATGGGGGCAGACTAGAGAAGGACCATCAGCTCCTATACTCTGCTGGCCACCGCTCTTTCAATGCAGACCAGGATACCGTTGGCCTTCTGGGCTTCAGGTGCATACTGCTGCCTCACATCCAATTTTTTTCACTCACCGGAGCAGCTCTCCACCAAATAGTCCACGCTTCAAATCCTTATCTCTCCAATATAGAGATAAGGATGTTGTGTGGGACCGGGTCAAAAGCCTTGCAGAAGTCCAGGTAGATGACATCAGTTGCCCGTCAGTTGCCCTTCAGTTGTCCACTCATGCCATCACTACATTACAGAAGGCTAATGTAGAAAATCTGTTAGCTTTGTGATGCTGGATTAACCCTATATATGTGTATATACATGACAATGACCTTACTTATTCCTGCTGGAAAGTTGTGTAACAGCAGCTCTCAAATTCTGTGGAGAATTATTATAGCAATATTTAGTTTTTTAAAAGTTAACAACTGTTGCAGGATTTTTTCTTTCTGTCTTTTTATTTATCTATATTTTTATATTTGTAACAGAAGAATTTCCTAACTCTCGTGACTACACCATTTGTCTTGTCTGAAGCTGGGGGATCTGCTCCACATCGTTTCCTCCTCTTCAGATCCTTTCTTGTGGTGGTAGTGGTGGTGGTGGTGATGTGCTGCCGCCACCGCTGCTGCTGCTGCTGCTGCTGCTGCTGCTGCTGCTTCTACTTGCTTCTGGTTCATTCCAAGCTCCTGATCTGTGTGAGCTTTGCCTGGCAACCCTGCCCCAGGTCCACCCACCTGGGCACATGTGAAAGTGATCTATCAGTATTCCCAGGCCAGTCACACCCCTCCATCACAAGCTCAGTCATCAATTCAGGCCATGATCAACAGTTTCCCTACAATATTTATTGTATTAATGTAATATATATTATACATATTTATTATATATATATTTATATGTTTTTCCCCAATGCTTCTGATCCATAGGATGAACTGGAATCTTCACTTTAACTTCCATTTCTGATCCCTAGCATAATGTAGAGTTTGGAAATATATAAAAAGGAGATACCGTCCCATTACTCTAAGCATCAAGAAGGGTATGAACACAATAATTCCAGGGATCCAAATAGAAACAGATGTCCCTTGTTACTTCTGGAAGCCTTTTTCTTTTCTGTTTCATGTTTTTATCAAAATATCGTTCATGTTCATTTATTGATAAATTAGAAAACAATTTTTATATCTTCTACTTTCAAGCCCACTGAAGACCTGGAAAAATAACAATATGACACTAGTTTCTTGTTACCAGTTGAGGTTGGCTTTTTCTGCAGCATTTAAGTATTGGAATACACATCAATTAGTCACCTTGAATTCATGTTAAATTTGTCTTTTCCATTAACCCACAAAACATTCTCCTTTCTCCTCTGAACTAGTGTTATTAAACAGTTAGAGAAAACATGACTCAAGTACATTATCCATAGTAATAGAATTTGCACTCCTTATGTTCAAAGTGGCAATATGGCTTGTGGAAAACACAAACCACCTAAGATCTAAGCAAGAATCTATATTTATGGGGGCAACTGTGCCAAAAGATTTTTAGATGTTTGTAGTCGGTAAATTAACAGAGAAGGGGTAGGAGATTTTCAGAAATCTATTGACATCAGTGGGTGATTTCTTTGTCATTTAGAAAAAGAAATTAATGAAGAATTTGCACAAACACTGTAATTGCAGGTAAGTTTTTCCAAAATTACGTAACTAATGAACCAAACATTAAATAATTCCTCCATTGATACTGCAGTGAACACAGATAAGAATATTTTAGTTGAACTTGATAATTTTTTTAACCCATCTAACATACTCCAAATACATAAAACAACCTAGGTCACCCATTCACTTTCATGCTATGTATGTAGGTCACTCTGAAAGTAATGCTTCTTATTTATTTCCATGGAAACTACAACAGACACAAAGAGCACAATAGCAGTATTTAATAGAACAAATTCTTAGCTACAGAACACTATTTTTCAACATAGTCACCACCATTAGCTAAGTGTTTTTACCAGCAATGCACAACAGCTTTTATGCTGCATTCATAAATATCTGCACCAGCGGAGGTGACCCACTGTTTTACAGCTGCTATGATGGTGTCTTTGCTAGGGCAATCTTGCCCAAGCAGTTCATCTTTTATCGGCCCAAACAGATGGAAATCAGAGGACACCAAATTTGGATTATATGGTGGGTGTGATAGGGCAGTCCAGCCAAGATTTGGCAATGTGTTCTATGGTCTTCAAACCAGTATAGAGCCTGGCGCTATCATGTTGCGAGAGAAGGGTTGACTTCCTCTCTGACCTGACTCTGGAAGCTCAAGCCTTCAGCTTAGTCAGCATTGTGATGTAGCAGTCAGAGTTGATGGACTGTCTGGGTTCCAGAAAATCCAGAAGGATCACCCCTTTCCCAACCCAAAAGATAATGCACAACACATTACCCAATGAGGGCTGTGTCTTGGACATTTTCGTTGATGGGGAATTCACATGTTCATTCCAGGGACTGCCCTTTCGACTCTGGCTCATAGTGGTGACACCATGTCTCATCACCAGTAATGATGCAATCTTGGAACTGCCATCTTCATCTTGTATTGTTTCAATAGGCTCTGACAAATTCACAGACGATGTTATTTCTGCTTCTGTGTGAGCCTTCGGGGGACCCACCTGGCAAAAACTTTGCAATATTCTGGCATTGCCAGTATTGTTTCCACTGCATTGAAGCCAATGTTCAGCTCTGTTAGCACTTCTCTAGCCATAATCTGCTGATTAATGCAGATGAGCTGGTCGAGACATTTTTGGTTTTGTGATGTGCCAACTGTGCATGGCCACCCTGAACATGACTTGTCTTTCATGTTGCTGAAATGTACCACTCACCACCTCACCATGCTAACATCCACTATTTGGTCTCCATGACTGCTCAGCAAGCATCACTGAATGTCAATGGTTGCAAATTTCAGCATGGAGGAATTCAATTACACAGCTTTGCTTGGATATGCACTTCCATGTGAGACACCATTTTGTCAGATGGACAATAATGGAATATAGATAGCAAGGTTCGACCTCTACTGCCATACCACCAACATCTACTTGTGATATCATGAGCCAACGTAATAAAATAGGAGGCATTACTTTCCAAGCTGCCCTTGCAGAATGGAATGATAACGTACAAAAAAATTTACTGTATGCAGGAAAGTGGATTAAGACATAAAATCTAGCAAATATCATAAATGTAGTAAAGAATCATGATCAAAATTTTTTTCTTTTAAAAGAACAAACCATTATGGAAGGTGATGTTTGCTCTGTAAGTGATAACTAACATATTAATTATTTTACTTATATTTAGGTACCTTCTTCCCTCTCTGCTTAGAAAATACTGCAGTACTTCTGTTCTCTTCATATTTTTGTACATAATATCAACTGTTTTATTACATAATTCCTTCTACTTAATAAGGATTATTAAAATATATGAATACAAACTATATATTTATGTCTAAAACTCAAAAGATTATGAGTAGAGGAAGACAGCAATTCTGTGTTTGTTTCTCAGTGCCAGATAGGTGGCAGATATCAAAATACCGCTGTTCATTGCAATACATCATTTATAAGCCTTGTGAAGAAGACTTCAGAGTATTAGTATGTCAAGAAGGCACTTCAGTCTTAAAAAAAAAAAGGCACCAAAAGTACCATGCAAGGATGAAAGACTTTTTGAATATAAACAGGTTTATTACTGAAGAAAAAATTATTATGTACATCAAACCAACAAAGTAAGGATTACAGTACAAATGGCTACGTCAAGGCAAAAGTTAACTCTTATTTTGGTAGAATACTACTGTGAAAACACATTTTAATGGAGAATGTTTATCAATTCCTGGTCTTTATTCTATGAATATTTTCTATCCCCCATGTCAATAGCTGGTGAGTGTCATGAATATTTTGTGTGATGTCTTATTCAAAATGCAAAAAGAAGGTATATGCAGAACCATGTGCCTCTGTAGAACGACAGATTGCTTTTTATATTATAAATCTCACGTTAATTTTATGTGCACATACTATACACATGTGCTTGTGCGTTTGCATACATGTGCAAATTTTAATACAGAAATTTTTATATTTCAAAAGCAAATATGAAGACAGGGTTCCTTCTTCAAAAAATGTACAATCTTCAAACTGAACTAGAAATCCTTTTATCAGAATGAGAAACACAACTGTAACCTATCCCACTAATCTCAGTAGAGTTGCCTATGCATGCAGCTGTTACTGAGTGAGTAAAAACTTGGCTTGCATGGCATTAAATGTACTTATCATGTCATCTGTGGTATGTTTTATAGGAGATTAAATGCAAATTTGATTTTTTTCCTTAGCCTTTGAAAAGAAAACTTAATAATAAATTATAATGTTGTAAATAATATTGCCAGCATAGGGTATGTTGAAAAAGCTATTTGACCAGGTCAATATGTTAAGTACTTTTAATATATAACATCAACACCTGAATTTGCAGCAGTATTTCTCTGCATTGCCTTTATCCTGATTTATATTCAAATTAGATGCTATATCAAATGAATAGATTACATTTTGGGAAAAAATACTTAAAAATAAAATTAGTATTGATCAATGAACAGGGATCTGATAATCACTCAAACAACAGGAAGGAATGAAACGTAACATTTGTTAACAAACATGAGGTTAACTTTTGGGATCTTCTTTCTCCTCATCATTGTTTTTTGTGCATAAACAGATCCTAGATTTTAGGAAACTTCATAAGTCAAACTCTCTTCATTTTCTTTTCTAAGACATTTATTTCATTCTTCAACCATTTCTGTTTACTTCTGTGCCTGTTCCATAAGAGTTCATCTGAAAAATAGTATCCATGCGATGACATCATTCCTAGAGATGTCCTTATTTTAGAGGCATATTATAGTGAGGCAATACAAATTCCCATTCAGGTATTTGCTTGTTGACTGATGATTCTGTGTCTATTCTTTTAACACCTGATATAGAGATTATCTCATTCTCTTTACTTGTGAACATTAAAATTCTTGAGTTCTTTCTCCTCAGTAATGTGATTATTTCCACTTAACTTTTCTTTCCAATATGTCTAGCCTTATCCTTCATCATAAATAACCTCATAATTACGCTCATGACTATTTGTTTTGTTTGTATTTTCAAAGTCTTTCATAATCTTTGGAGATAGAAGAGATCTGTATGAAAAGAGCAAAACAATTACAAAATCCAGACATTCATCATCACTCAACAGAGGCAAATGCAGTGACAAATGTTCATAGAATCAGTATCATAGAATCATCATAGAGCCACAGAATATCTTCAGTTGGAAGGGAACTTAAAGATCACCCAGTTCTAACTCTATCTGCCATGGAGGAAGCTCTAAGTCCCCCTATCACCCACTAGATCAGGTTGCCCAGGGCCTCATTCAACCTGGTCTTGAACACCTCCAGGGATCTGGAGCACAAGTCTTATGAGGAGCGGCTGAGGAAAACTGGCTTTGTTTAGTCTGGAGAAGAGGAGGCTTAGGGGAGACCTTATCGCACTCTACAGCTTCCTGAAGGGAGGTTGTGATGAGGAGGGGTCGGCCTCTTCTCCCAGGTAACTAGTGATAAGGCTAGAGGAAACAACCAAAAGTTGTGCCAGGGGGGATTCAGGTTAGATAATAAGGAAAAACTTATCCAAAAGAGTGATCAGGCACAGAAATGGCCTGCCCAGGGAGATGGTGGAGTCACCATCCCTGGTGGTGTTCAAGAAACATCTAGATGAGGTGCTAATGGATATGGTTTAGTAGTTTAGTAGGAAATATTTGTGGTAGGAGGAAGAGTGGACTAGATGATCTTGTAGGTCCTTTCCAACCTAGTGGTTCTGTGATTCTGTGATCCACAACTTCTCTGAGCAGCCTGATCCAGTGCCTCACCACACTTAGAATAAAAAATTTCCTCCTGTCATCTAATCTAATTCCCTTCACAACATCTAGTATTATGCTATGTTTTGGCTTTGGGAGAAAAATAATGTTGATTACACAACGATGCTTCTAGTTGTTGCTTAGCAATGCTGTACGGAGCCAAGGATGTTTCATCTTCTCAGCTTCTTGTACTGTTCTGCCAACAATGGGGGCTGAGGAGGTACAAGGTTCTGGGAGGGGACAGAACCAGCACAGCTAATCTAAACTGGTCAAAGGGATATTCCATAACACGACATAATGTAGAAAAACTTTAAAACTGTAGGGAGCTGTCCAGGGGGGAAGCTGCTGCTCATCACTGGGTATCAGTTCGTGAGTGGTGGGCAACTGCATAGTACATCACTTGTTTTGTAAATATATATTAAATTATTATCATTACTACCATTATTTTCCTTTTATCTTCCACTTTTGTCTTGGTAAACATTTTTTTTTCTCAACACATAAGTTCTATTTTACTGTACTTTCTTCTTGATTCTTTCCCCCGTCCCACTGATGGTGGGATGCTGTGGTTCTAAGCTGCCTGCTGGGTCAAACACTTTCTTAAAAATGTGAGTGATGTTTACCTTTCATCCAGTCACATAGGAATTCACCTGACAACCGCAACTTTTTGAATATGATGGAATATGATGTCAGTTTTTCAAATCAAGATTTCCTGGAGATATTTAAATAAACATAAAAACAAAAAAGAAACAAACAAACAAAACAACCCAAGAATAAAGTCAACATCTATTTCAGTGCTAACAGTCATCATGGCAATCATCGTGTAGTAATAATCCAAGGAATTGTTCCCAGTCTGCCTCGTCTCTGTGCTTGGGCCTACAAGACAAGCTGGAATAGCCAAATTTATCAGCTAAAATATCTGGATATTTTTCCCTTGTTATTCCATAGACGTTTCATATAGATTTTACCTGAATGCCTGTTACCATATCTCAGAGGCTGACTTCCACCAGTAAAGGGATATCTCACTTAATTTCTTTCATTTATTTTATTCTTTGATACCTTTCCTTCAGTGTTCACTGAAGTCCCAGTATACACAGGGCACAACCTTTCCAGCTATGAGTGACAGCTATAGAATCAACTCTCAATTTAGAATACTTCTCTTTCCCTTTCTTTTTCTGTTGCCATGACATTCAGGATTAATTGAACAGAAGCTTCTTCCCACTTGAAACAAGATGTCCTTCATGAGTGATCTAACTTTCACTACAGACAGTATTTTGTGACCTTAAAGACTTGTTGTAAGGCTCATCTGTTTGCTGAAGCTTTCAATTTAAAAAAAAAGAAAAAAAGAAAAGAAAAGAAAAAGAAATGAAAAAAAGTGATTTGATTGTCAGGACTGTCTGGAAAGCTGATTGGAGTTACCTATGATTGGAGGAAGGACCTGCTGTTTCAATGGGAAGAATACTGCAGAGGATACAAAAGAAAAAAAGATAATTCATAAACATTTTATGCTTTCTTTTGTTTCTTTTTTTAAAATTGTTTTATAATCATTTTACTGTATGTATGGAGCCCTAAATAGGTACTGTGAATAAATCTATGTTAACAAACATTAACGGTTTAGAACAGCCTCATAAAGTCCATCTCAATGTGTCTTTGTCTCTTTGACTTTGGATCTTTGTCTTAGTCAAGATGTCTTATTCCTTGAATACTCTAAATTGAAGAACTTCAAATTTGAAAGCTGGAGTTAATATGACTTGACCTAGAAAGCCATCATCTTGCTTTATCAAGGACTTCATCTCTCTAGCAAACAAGGTGTTCTGATTGTCTCTTTCTGAAGCACAAAACTCTAAGCTACAATTTCGTGGTATGAGACAATAGGAAGTGTAATTTTCAGTTTTGTGGGAAGAGATTTACCTGATCACGTTTACAGTTCCCTCTGATATAATTCTCTTTTTTACAATCCCTGAAGAATTTTACAGTCTTAAAATAAGGAAAATATTGTCTCCCTGCATTTATTCTCAGGTATGTGTGAGCCATATGAGAGTCAGTTTGGAAGACTGTGTTCATTACAGTGTTGTTTTAATCTTTAATCTGCTACTGCTTTTGAGGAGGATAACAATTTTAATTTAACACCTACTTCTTTCTTACTGTTGATTTCAATTCCAAACTCAGCCAATAAGAGGTTCCTTTGCACAAGTGTATAATCTAATACCTCTCTATAATTTACTATATTGAGACAAGAATCTATCTACTTACCTAGGGAACATGTATGAAAGGGAAGTCATTGATAAACTTTTTAGTGACCTTAGAGAAGTATGTTAAATATTCAGCATGATGCCAAATTTATCCAATAATGCAGTAGCTTTATGTTATCATTTTGCAGATTTATTTTGCAAAGCTTCGATCAATGCTTACCTTTCTATTTGTTGTTCCTCTAAAATGTCTCTGCATCAATCTCTTTCTATCATCTGCTCATCTTTCCATCATCTTCTTGTACTGAATTCAGGGAGTCAAGATATAATCTGTAGCAACAGTACACAGATTATGCAGCTAAAAGTAAATGTCATTAGTTGCATATGTTCCTTGTCTAAGTAGAATAAATAGAAATGATGTTCAAAGTCTCATCTATCTTACATAAAAAAGGTTTCATTTTTTTTTTTTCATCCATAGTATCTTGCTATAAATTTAATTGGGCCATGAGAAACAACCATGAGAACACACTATCACACGAAACAATTCTCTTTGAGAAAAAGAAAGACTCTTGTTAACTTCACTGGAAGGAAAATGAAGTATTAAAAGTTCTGCAATCCTCACTTCAAAGTTTCAGACAGACTCATTTGGCTATTTCAGGTTTCATAACCTGGATAGTTTTATAATCAAGATATTGTTTTGTAACTATACCATGATACTCATTTTAAATTCCTACAGAGCCTTAGCCACGTGAGTCCACTGTGGGTGGTAAAGTTGTCCTGTGACTAATGAACAGAAATCTAACACAGTAACTGTGAATCAAGACACAGCTGTTGTAATTATTGTAGCTATGCTGGAAATCAATGAAGATGCAGCCTTTAATATCAAGTTTTCCTTTGTATCTTATTTCTAATTTCATTATAAAGTTTTCATGTAATCTGTGTTCTGCCACTTACTCTGTGTCCCTTATCTTTAAATAGGGTGGACAATATTAATTTCAAAGAAGTATTGTGAAACTTAATAACATTTGCAAGTTCATCTGAGAGTGAAAAGTTCAAACTGTTATTCTTCATTACCCCATAAGGTATTCTCATCTGGTTCTCTGATAATGTCATACTAGGCCTAATCTCCTCTAGAATTAAATTCTGAATGTAAAGCTGTACAGCTATAATATTTAAAAACTGTTTCGTGTAGAATCGGTAGGGGGAAAAATCTTCCTACAGAGATATCATCATAGAGTACTTTTTTTTTTTTTTTTTTTTCCCAGTGGAAAAGGTTTGAAAGCCAAAAGCAAGGAGTTGATCATCAGGAAGTAAACTGAGATTTAGATGTCACCATCTATTTCAACAACAGAAAGTTCCAGACTCAGAAAATTTAAGAGTTGATACTGATGTAGTCTAGAGAAATCCTATGAAGAAGAATGGGAAGAAGAAAAAGGAGGAGTCCTATCACTGCTATATATAGCTGTTACATTGACTTTGCTTATCTGATGGTTTAAAATATATTTGTTTCAAGACTACTGATAGATTATCTTCTCACTGCACGGTTATCTTTTTAGTTATTCTGATTTAATGTTGTGCTCCCTTCATACACTACTTTGCTTTCCCCATTTTATGGTAGAGAATATTCTGTACTTTTTAAACTGTTCTTATAATTATTGTATATATATAACACTCCTATGAAACTGTAGTGCCTATTTTTATACTGGCTCTAGGAATAGCACCCCAGGAGTGGACTTGATCTTTGCTCCATTCTCCAAAAAATCTTGCTGACCTTCTGGCTGTAACAGTAATATGACATTATAAATATTGATGTTGATAAAATACTGGGTTCATAAGCAATTTTGCTTTTATGTTCTTTATCATTTTCTGAGTCTAATAAATAGATATTAGGCATAGACAATTTTACACTACTTTTCATCTTCTAATTACTTCAATGAAACTGCATTTTTCACTAGTGTAATAAAGAGTTGGGAAGCTATTTAATATTCCTTCTTTCTAATCTTTTCAAAAACATCCAAATGCCAGCGCATGTTATCATACTGCTACTTAAAGAACTACTTCCATGTTGTAGAAATGTCTTTCAACATGAGACCCTGAAATGGTCATTCATGCTTTAGTTATTTCAAGAATAGATTATTGCAATTCCCTACTGGTTGCTTGCCCAATAGAATGCTGCATACACTCCAGCTAGTGCAGAAAGCTACTGCCGGGTTTCTGATGTAATAGGGACAATCCAAACATATTTCACACTTTGTGAAATCTTTGACCATATTGCTGGTTAAACAATATAAATTATCAAATAATCTTTGCAACAGAAGCATGACTTTGGTCTAAAATACTTTATCAATATTTTCAGTTCATGTCTATGAAGCAAGAGCCCATAAGGAAAACAGTTTGTTCCAAAGTCAATTTATAAATTGTAGTGAGGTTCTATATAGACTTCTATGTAGAACTACATATTTTAGTCAATGGAATGACAGTTTTCACCAGTTGAGAAACTGGTCCTTGATTTCAATACATTTTTAATTGTATTTTGTGTTTCATTGAACTAATTACAAAGAAACTGTCAGTCCCAGAAAATGATCCTTAACTCTAAAGCGTGATTGTACATCTCTAGTATTGAATCTCCTAGCAGTGGGCTGCATTCACAGCCATGCTGTCTTAGTTTCTAACTGAAACTTTCTCTCTCAGTGTCTGCTACAAAGTTGTGTTTTGGAAAGCACGGAAAACAAGGCTGATAATACCCAGCAGCGCTGAACAGAACCGAGGACATTTGTATGTCTCTGCCAGGAGAGTGAAGAGGCTAGGGGGGCTGCAGGGAGCTGGGAGGGGACAAGAACGGGGCAGCTGACCCAAAATGACCGAAGGGATATTTCATACCATATGACATCATGTAATATAAGGAAGGGAAGTGAGCTGGGAGGGCCTGTTTTGCTTGGGGATTGGCTGAGCACTGGTCACGGTCGGTGAGCGATCGCTTTTTACAATCACTTGTTTTGTATATAAATATCATTCCTGTTATTTTCCTCTATTTTCCTCTTTCTGTTAGTAAATAGTTTTTATCTCAGCCTACGAGTTCTACCTTATTTCTCGATTCTCTCTCCCATCCCAGGTGGGAGGAGGGGGAGGGGAGTGAAAGGCTGTGTGGTGTTTCCAGGCCTGCCTGCTCAAACCACAACACATCCACATACCTCAGCACAAGTTTTCACTGAGTCCATAATGTAGACTCAAAGGTTCAGTATGTATGTATGAATTTATGTATGTATGTATCAATGCATTTATATGTGTATTGTTTTATTTTCTTCAGTGCTTGCCATTTCAGTTAAAATGACAGTGAAGACTATGTGGCCCTCAGAAGAGAAGCTTTTTAATTATACAGGATTGAGTGCACTGAGCACATGGCATGCACTCACATACACAGTGTGTAGTTGTAGAAGGGTATAGTTAAAATCACAAGATACGATATCTCAGCTAGGCAGCAGAGAAGTGTCTATGGATCTGTGCATGTTTCATCCTGAATTTCTTCTAAGAAAGAGAATATTGATGACGTCATATTGAACATACACATTACCATGGACTCCAGAACGGATCTGCACCCATGGCCTCAGTTGTTAAAAAGTTTTAGCTACTGAGATATCCAGATTATTCACAATGGGTTTTTGTTCATTTGCTTGTTTTTTTAATAAAATCAGTTTATGTACTTTGTTTTCATTGTTCATATTTGGCACTTTAAATAGGACTAGTTGCCTAATATGTAAATCTGATTTTGATATTTCTTTAATTTTTCACTTCTCACTAAAACATTTTTTCCGTGATGGTCTGCTTTCCTCCAATAAATATGTGAAAAAGAGGAATAAATGAGGCTCCCTGTGAGTTCTTCATTTTGTTTTTGCTGTGATTAACCAGAAAGTCTTTTCAAGAGAAGATTGCACTTGTTTGTTTCAAAACAGATTTTTAAAGACAAATTCTCTGCAATAAATTAATATGACAACTCTTATACAGTTCACTGCACAATTTTACAATATCTTGCTTGGCAGGTTTACGGAGTGTAAGATACTTATTCAGAAAGGGACAAAGCTGATTGTTGCTTCTTGTCAACAAGGTGAGGTATAAGAATATATAAATAAGAAATGACACCTACTGCTAATAGCACTCATTTCTCTAGGCAAATTACTAGTATCAGAGTTTTATTTACATTCCATGAAACTTCTATTCCCTTTAATATTCGCAATAAATTATACCATGTTCTTCTCTAAAATTATTATCATGAATTTGAATTACAGAAATAAGGACGCTTTTCACTATTTCTTGTGTAAGAACAATAGAGTCTCTTCCTGCCTACCAATTCTTTTTTGGATGATTTCTTTTTTTGGGGAGGACAGATCACAAGGAGAAAGACAATGCACCTCTTTCTGATCACTTCTCTCAGTAATTTAAGCAAAAATGCATTTTATTGCTAATGAAAGATTTAATAATAATAAAAATTAATAAAAAGATTAATGTGTTACTTAATTAGGGAAGGAAAATATTTAATTAAAGACATAAATTGAGAATAAAACATGGTAGGAAAATATTGAAAGTGGTAGATGTACAGCATACTTTTTAAAGTGTTCTGTGTATGTGTGTGCATATATGCATTTTTACACACACTACACAGAGAATGCTACTAATACATGGTGTATTTTTTTTCTAGCATTCTGTTATGGACTATATTTTTTAAAAACATATATTATAGAAATTTATCAGATAGTAGTAAAAAGTGTACTTAATGAAAACATCCAAAATATGACCAAATATGTAGAATATTTCTGAGTATATTCTGAATATATTACTAAAACTGTGAGAAGGATCAGATTTTGCATGTTTTCAGTGACAGAAATATGGATTATCAGATAGCTTAAATCCAGATATATTATTCTACAGAAAACTACAACTGTATACCAAAAACAAAAATGCACTGCCCTTTTTTTTTCAATCTCTGAAAATATTCTCACGGTATGTTTTCCTGCATCATTATTTCACTATCAGTCACAGATAATCTATATGGCCTTTGCCTTACATTTTTTTCTTCAGCTCTACAGTGTGTCTCAAAAGAATGCTGGTTTTATTTTATCCTCACCACTGAAGTCATTATTTGCCTTCATGCTTTGTATGAATCTGAAGGATTTTGTTTCAGAAAATCTGATTAAATTAATGAATGTCTTTTCTTGTGTTAGGTTAATAACAAGAAACAAAATAAACTGCTTCTTTCTTGCAATAGTAGAGCACTTAAAGTAGAGCACTTATCCATACGTTTTACTGATGATTTGGTCAGTTTCAGAGAACTTAACAAAATGAACTGAAATTGTGCATACACTATGTTAATGCACAATTTATTTTTATCTGCATGTAACGCAATGCCCATAAATTTACCATGTGGCACCTAAATACCTAATGTTATTCCATTTTTTTCACTTTCTAATTTTATGGAAATTGTTACATTAATATATATTTTCTGAAAAATCATTCAGAAAAAGACTATAGAAGCCAATCTCAAGATGTGATAACAGTTTTGTCTTCTAAGACATATGTTACCCTCATTCTCATAGCATTAATTACACCCCGTAACTGTCTTTGTTTAGAATGTCATGGGAATACTAATTAGATAGCAGTTAAATTACAGTCAGTCATCTCATAAACGTAATAAGTTATTTGCTGGATCAATATCAGAACTATTAGCCAAACTGAGAATGAAATATTCATTTGCTCTATAAGAAACAAAAGAGGTCCTTGTATCGTAAAAAAAAAAAAAAAAAA
>WBMW01000227.1:198333-212221 GCA_013396635.1 Penelope pileata | reverse complement strand
GTACTGGTACATGCGGTTATTGCGGTTATTATTACTTTCCTATTTGGATTGTATTATTTATAATATTGTTGAGGCACAGTGTCACTGTACATTTTCTGCTGGTCGGAATAGTGTAATTCCTTCCTGGGTTTCTGTAAGAATAGAGTCAGTATGTAGCAACAGCTACATCAGTATGTAGCAACAGCTTTTGTTTGTCAAGAGCAAAGAGCTGATGAGATGTGAACTAATGTGTGTTTCTCCAGTAATCATTAAGGACTCTAAAATGAACTCTACAAAAACAAAATATCATGAAAATGATGAACAGCGCGTGTTTGATACACCACTTATTTCAATAACATCTGTACAAATGTAATAATAGTTTTCTAAAAAATAATTATAAAATAATTGACTACTTAACTTTTTTTTAAACAAAAAATTTCATTGTTTCGACATAGAATCTTTTATATCATGAATTTTATACCAAGCTAGTCAAATAAACACATTTTCCTATTTGACAAAAAAGCATATTTCAAATTGAAATAAAACATAGAAAAGTTTCTTTAGAAAGGAAAGGCCATTTTCAAATACGTAACACCAAAAAACTTTTTCTCATATTGAAATATAGTTTCTACAGTGTTATTTAATTTATATTCCACAGATTTAGTGACAATGATTGTTTTTTATAAGTCTTAGAGAACTGCCTTTTACACGCCTTTGTAGCATATCAACATAAATATACAATTGTACATATTCTAATCCTTCAGCCTCCAGGCTACCCAATCTGTAGTATTTGAATGACTTCAGCAGGGTTCCTTTTAAGCAGAATATTTTCGTTGAGAATAGCAAGTTCAAGGCCTTAGGGAGAGAAATCTAATATACAGTGTGACCGTTGGGTGCCAATTTCAACTTGGATATGACAGAGTTTGTCACATAGAAGACTCCCGATGCATTACAATAACGGTATATCCACTCCTGCAGTTATTTAGACATAGCTCATATTTGTTACAGAAGACTTTTTTCCACTAAGATAAGTCATATATTTTCCAACTAATGGCAGCTGGGATGAGGTGAAGTAAAAGTAGTAGATTATAGAAAATATAATTCTATTGATGTTACTGGTACATTAAAAGGATAGTTATGTGTTGTATCTATGCATATATTATTCTTATTTCTCCTTCTTTGCAGATGGGATTTATCAGATTTAGGATATGAATTCTTTTGCTTTTTTAAATTTGTGTCATACCTTTCTGAGTGATATGAGAGGTGTCCAGTAGTGTGAAAAGGGCAGTGGCTACAGTGGGAGTTTTTTCTAAGTAAAAGAAGTATCATTATAGAATGGCTTGGGTTGGAAGGGACCCCAAGGATCAAGTTCCAGCCCCCCTGCCACAGGCAGGGCTTCCAAACTCCAGATCTGGTACTAGATCAGGTTGCCCAGGGCCTCTTCCAGCCTGGCCTTGAACACCTCCAGGGATGGGGCATCCACAGCCTCTTTGGGCAGCCTGTGCCAGCATCTCACCACTCTCTCAGTGAAGAACTCTCGCATAAGTAGGCAGGCAGAACTTCCCCCGAAGTATAAAAGAGACTTCACCAGTGTTGAAAATTATCTCCCTTTTGTTTGGAGTTTATTGAAAGCAACTATAGAATTATTCGTTGTCCAGTTTAAGAAAATAAATTTTATACATCAGAAAATTGAGGAAAAATAGTTGACCACAATATAATGAGTTTATATACAAATACTCTTCCTTTAGCTTCTACATTTTTAGGGCAGTTTATTGATTTTGTATCCTATACTTCAATTTTATTTGTGCGCTGAAGAGAATTTATATATTTAACAATAAAGACAAGCTTTTTTCCAACTAATTTAACTTACAAATTAGGAGTAATTTTATTTTTCAGTTAATACAATTATAATCAGTGCTTTGCAAAAATGTAACATTTTAAATAAATTGTAAGTTTTAGTTACCAAAATATAGTGTTGCTTTTATTAGTAAATATTCTGAAAGTTTGGAAAATGACTACTGTCTTTCAAATCTTTATATAAGTGGAGATAGCATAGTATTTAATATACAATATGTTTTTCCAAATCAGTGACTACATTTTTTTATTCCCTTGGTATCTGAGTTGGATTTACAGTGCACCCCAGCATTAGAAAGAGTTGGTTTTGTGTTTCTGCTGTTGATTTTTAATATGACTAGCACTAACTTCCTAGAATTAGGTAACAGTTCTAAAAAATCTATTTTAATACAGTGTTAGCAAAGAATTTGTTTTAATTTCCTGTCACACCTTCTAACCTAAACTTTTATGGCAGTTCTTGGGTTTGCTGATAGTACCGGAATGAACTCTGTTTCCTCCTGGTAGACCAGGCTTCTTCAGTGAGCTACTTCTGAGTTTGCACGTCATCTCCGTCCTCACTCTACTGCTTTCATTTGTTTAGATGCAAATTATTCAAGAATTTGCAAATGGTAGAGAGTCTGGAAGAGTGGGGATCCCTCTCTATCTTAATGTGGCCCTTGCTGAAATACCAGGACTGACATAAAACTGACAGTAACCATTTAGTTGCTTTTCCCTTGTTGTTTGACTTAAAGATTTCCTTTTATTTTTCAACAATACATTTTTATTGAATACATATATTTATTTAGTAATATATTAATACATTTTATTTTTCAATAGTACATTTTACGAATAATACATTAGTAATCATGTTTTATTTTGTTCTGGCTAATAGAAACAAATTACTTTCTCTACAAAGAGAATTTTAATAGGAATATTTTAATGAATCTTTTTAGTTAAAAAAAAAAAAGAAAAAAGCAGAAGAATTTTAATGGAAGATAATGCTCATGACAAATGAGCCTTGCTTGTATTTTCTTTAGATACACACTTATACAAATGCTGGTTATATGCCATGGAAGAAGAAAGGCTCTAAGTTACACAGAAAAGGATCACAGCTTTATAGATCACAGCTTTTTGTAGGGGTATAGAGTGGTGAGGCACTGGCACAAACTGCCCAGAGAAGCTGTGGATGCCCCACCTCTGGAATTGTTCAGGGCCAGGCTGGATGCGGCCCTGCACAGCCTGATCTGGTGGGAGGGCCCATGGCAGGGGAGTTGGAACTTGATGATCCTTGAGGTCCCTTCCAACTCAAGCCATTCTATGATTCAGTGATTGCATGCGGTTTCAGCATTTACCATACACTCTTAAGAACACATTGATTTTCTAGCAACTTCAATACTAAAGTAGGAAGCATGAGATGGAGGATAATAAGGAATGACAGTAGAGGGGATGATTTAGTCCTGTCTATTATAGCAGTTATTATCTTGGCCATCAATATGTCCAGAACTACCCAAGCAAGGATGTGTTTCAGACACATGGTTGTTACCTCTCAAGGTATTGCTCTTGGCTTTGAACAGCTGAAGAGCAGTTCTTAGTGCCAGCCGTGTGGATTCAGCCGCATATGGGTTTTAGGTGCCATATCACGTTACTCTTCTCTGTTTGTCTTTGGCGAGAATCCCAAAGCCTTGTTGGCCAACAAGTATATGATTAATATAGAGATTTTTCGATGTGCTTGGCAGTCCTTGTACAATTACCTCACACTGACAGCTGTGTCTGATCTTCAGTCAGTTGTGTTTTTTCTGTTCAATTGGCACTCCTTTATTTTTGCTGTGTTCTGTAGCTGCCCAGAAGTGATTCAAAATGGAGCCTTCACATACTTTTGCATTTTTTTGGATCTTTTTTGTTTGCTTTCATGATCACAGAAGGAGATGGTAGACCTTCAATGGATGTGGATGTGAAGTATAAAATGCAGTTGAAGTGCAAACAAAATTAATAAGTATCTGAATTCCAGGTTCCACATTCTTTGAAATGGATAAAATGAAAAAATTCAAGAAAACTTTTGAAAAATAACTCCACAAATCAGTGAGAAGTAAACATCTTAATTACCTAAGTCACACACTAAAGTAGAGATGCAAAGTGGGGAATTATACCTCATAACTGTAGTGGAATTTGTTCATTGGAGAGAAACGTAAAAATGAACAAAGATGAGACACTAAGACATCAGGAAGGAGTCAGGTGAAATAGATGTTAGTGTCAAAATAACAGTTGAGTAGATGTCACTGTTTTAATGTAGTAAAAAAAGATAAGAATATATAAAAAGGAAATAGAAGTTCTTTTTAGAGTTCTACATTAACTGATTACGTTGCTACGTGCCATATATTACATGAACTAATGCTGATCACACTTCATAAATAGATGGAGATGTAGACATCTGTATGCAACGCAGTTTTTAAGTGGTAACAGACAAAAATGTATTTAAGCATTCACAACTGAGAAGATAATACTGTAGTGATAATTCACTGAATGGTATTTTTAGGAACTAGTGATAATACACCATCTTAAAATATATTCCAATTTCAAATATTAAATGTGAACATTATAATGTCTTAATGCATTTCTGTATTAAAGTAAGTGCCAAAAATTATAGGTGAAGTTCAATACAGAAACTGTTTTCAGTATTAATGGTAATTTGTAAGGGAAGTACAAGATACCTGTCACTAAAAACTACTGTGTGAGTGGTTTTGTGCAGCACCGGCTGTGGACATAAAATCAGCTTAACAGTACTAAGTAAATAAGTAGTAAGTTCCCATTTTTCTAAAGTTACATTCTCATGCTGAAACACTTCAAGAGGCTGGTGTTTCACAACATTTCAATAAAAAATTGCCTAAGATGAAATTTAGGAATGAAATAAGCATTGGTTATTTTTCTAAGGAGAATCTAGTTTCTTAAACAGAGCTCCATGAAGTGGGGAATTCAGTCTGTGTACTAAAAGCATATTTCTGCCTTCTCTTTGCCATATACTGTTTACAATCTGATAAACTTCATTACTAGAAAATAAATCTCATTGGTTGTAATTATGAATATACTAGAAAATCTTAAAATCTTAAGAATAGAATTGAAAAGTGAAATACATTTCAAGAAAAACAGAATCCTCTATTTTATAGTACTTTGTCACTTATTTGTGTTACTTTTATAAAGAGCAGATGGAGAGCTTCGAAGCAGACTTTATAATCAATGTGTACAGTACAACGAAAGTGAAACAAAGCCCAGATTTATTTATTTTTTCTTCTAAATTATTCACTAACCATTGGGACAGGCATTGTTTTGTTACAATATTTGAATTGTTTCTGCCAGGATGAGTTTAAGAAATAGTTTTCAATCCATTATTACAGTAAAGTTACTTCTAGCAGAACATAAAGCAGAAAAGAGATTAGTTTGGAACAATTAGGAAATACAAGAGAGTAAAAAGATGAGAAGCGTAAATGCAAATATTTTCATGAAGTGTTAACAAAGGAAGATAAGCAAGAAACTACAAGACCACATGGAACGCTAGTTAAGCTTCTTTGTGTTGTAACAGTAAAAGCTATTGGTTCTGATGTTTCACAGAAACTGTATTGTACTATAAAGCTGTAATATGTAAATTTTAAATGTTAACATGCTAGAAATTGTAGTATATTGCTTAGAGTTGAAGAGCTCTATAAGGCCTAATATTGCATATAGCAGAGAAGCTTGTCCTGTTCTCCTGAGTTTTCTTTAAAACTACTATGCTCGTACAGAAGGATTAGAATCATAGAATCATAGAATCCTTAGAGTTGGAAGGGACCTTTAAAGGTCATCTAGTCCATGTAGTAGCATTGGGTTCCCATAAGAAGTGGAAAGAAGTAATCTGACTTACTTTGTAGGAAATTTGGTCTTGTTCAGTTGATGATAAAGTATGAGACTTTGCATTTATTCCAATTTAAAATGCTTTACCTGGGCCTTTGTACTCTCCATTGCTAGAAAATGTTGAGTGAAAAAGTCTATGAACATTTTGCAGTTGTATCTGGTATGTGGATTTATTTGCCCTTGTTTCCCAAAGTGTTTAATCATCTCCTCAACAGGATTTAAAGTATATAGTAAACTGAAGTCAAGACAGCTTCTCCATATAGCGTATTCTCTTCAAGACTGTTCTGGTTTCAGCAGGCAGGCCTGGAAACCCCACACAGCCTTTCGCTCACCCCCCCCCTCCTCCCAGCTGGGATGGGGGAGAGAATCGAGAAATAAGGTAGAACTCGGGGGTTGAGATAAAAACTATTTACTAACAGAAAGAGGAAAATAGAGTAAAATAACAGTAATGATAATTATATACAAAATAAGTGATTGTACAAAGCAATCGCTCACCGACCGCGACCGATGCTCAGCCAATCCCCAAGCAAACGGCCCCTCCCCGCTCACTTCCCTTCCTTATATTACATGATGTCATATGGTATGGAATATCCCTTTGGTCAGTTTGGGTCAGCTGCCCCATTCTTGTCCCCTCCTAGCTCCCTGCGGCCCCCCCAGCCTCTTTACTCTCCTGGCAGAGACATACAAATGTCCTTGGTTCTGTTCAGCGCTGCCGGGTGTTATCAGCCATGTTTTCTTTCTAGAACCAAAACACAGCTTTGTAGCAGACACTGAGAGAAAGTTTCAGTTAGAAACTAAGACAAAGACCTATTGCATTTCTGCCTGTTAGAGGAGTGTGATTAATCAGCTGCTGAAGGGTTGGTCATGAGACATCCCTGTGGTTACAAGAGGGGTTGCTAAATCCATGGAGGGGTTGCTTCAAGTATGCTAGTATTTCAAAGGATTCTCTGATTGGTACTTTAAGATCCATAATGTTCCTTTATTTTTCAAAAGACGGTTGAAACTTTTTTCTGTTGTATTCAGCATTATATGTTTTTGTGTAGTCTGTGCTGTGTGTTACTGGGTGATTTTGATGAGTACCTTTCCTTACTTTTAGCAGATGTATTCATCTCCTTGTGACAGTAAAAAATAACAGCAAGTATCTTCAAACTGCCTTCATCAGGATTTTATTTGTATAGGTTTCCAGTGAACTAGCCTGTTCCAAAAAGCTGAATTAGGATAAAACTACTCATGTCAGTCGTGATGCTGCTTTAACTCTTATCATATTTCTTGTGTTCTCTTCATCTGTAATTCACGTTAAAATTATATCGTGGTTTGCACTTTTTATTCTAGAACATAACAGATTTTTTTTTTTTTGCAATTTGTTTTGGATGCAGTATTTGCAGCAATTCCTTTTATTAAGTATGTGACCTAGTCTTTTCAAGAGGTTAACTTTAAGTCAGTTATTTAACCAACAGGTTCTAGTATTATACCTTAGCATAGCTTCGGTTCAGTTCATCAAATCATTTGCCTAGAATTCCCATTTTGTTGGCCTTTCATGGAAAGAGAATTCTGTCCAGCTGGCTCCTTTATATTAAATTATGGTATGATTTATTAGTTGCTTCATGCACTGTTGATCACTTGATCTGTTTGCTCTGAAATCTTCCATAGAATACCATATTTAAAGTGTAGTTTGAATATTTTTTTAGAGTTTTATACAGTTTAGAACAGCTGCTGCATTGTCAAGTAGAAGAACAAGGTGGTAAATAATGAGCTATGTAATAAGTGTATCCAAAAATAGTTAAATGCATTAAAAGAATTTCCAGATCTGTAAAGTCTGGCTGATAAACATATACACTTTATATTTATCTTACAACTATTTTTCAAATCAGCAATATGCTTGGGAATGCACTGGATATGGAAAAATATACAGAACTCAAGGCAATATTGTAGATATGTGGTCAACTTTGTAAATACACAGGAAAACCTAACTTAAAGCATTAGTTTATTTCTCTATTTTTCCTGCTTTACAGTTTTAATAAAGAAGATTATTTTTTTCCTCATTATCTTTTCAAAGATCTCATAAATTCTTCAGAATTATGCATGGGTACAGTGTACTAATATTGAGATTGTAGCTGAGTGGTTAGCAATTTTAATTGCATGGATGATTAGTTTGCCTACAGGAGAGGGTGTAAATTATAAGGGATAGCTTAGATGGATGAGTTCATCTTTGTAACTCAGTTTGCACATTTTTACATTGAAATTTTCTAACATGTATTAGAAAAGCTTACTAATGTGACCCTTACAATAGGAACCATGGGAGTCATTTGCTTTCCAAAAATATATATATTTAATTAGATCTTATTACTATCCCTGTAGTAGAAGTACTTAGAGCTTTAGTCCATGCACTCAGTAATTAAACCTGAAGTTGACTGGCGTTTGATGTCTGGTCATGAAGCACTAACAAATTCTTATGTAGTCCTAGTGCTGAAACCAGCTGCAGCCTGTGTTGTCAAATTTCACCTTCATATCTACAGGAACTTTCTCCTTCTGTTAATTGTCCCGCATTAACCTCCAGTTCTTCCACAGTGGTCCTTAAACCAGTATACATATTCTGTAAGGACGTTTTTGCCAGGGCTAAAAGGAGAGCAAATTGTGAGGTGGCCTGCAGAAGATTATTTGCTCGCTGCTACTCTCTAGAGATCAGTGATGATTGGAGACTAGTGCTACAAAACTGAAGAGGGGAAAAGGGTTGTCTCCTTTATAGTTTCCTATTACCCTTTTTCTTTGCCTACCTTTCACAAAATGAATTCTGCATATGTGGTTGTATCCCAGACTTCTGGTACATTTGAGGAGTCGTATTTCTGCTGTCCTTTTTTTAACCCCATTACACTGGTTTATCTTTGAATATGCCTGAGTCATCTTTCTATGCTGAAAATCCAGGATCCTGGCCAATTTGTTGTGGGATTATTTTTTTGTTTGTTTTGTTGTTGCTGTTGTTTTTTTTTAAAGAGAGTAGTAATTCTTTTTCAGGGCTCTAAATAATCAGCTGACAAATACACTAATAAAATTTCTAGATGTTGTAGATTTTGTCTGCATTTAAACCTAGATATTATGAGCAACTAGTTGATATTAGTCTGAGCAACCAGTTTAGTTTTCCCACATTTTCATTAGTGTTAAACACGAAGAGTTTTGTTGTTATTCAAAATATTAATGATACTGAAACAAACTCAGCACAGATTGTGATGCAAATGCTTCATTGCCTTTTGAAGAAACAGCAAGAGCTTTTGCAGCTGCTCATTTCTGGAGAACAAACATTCTGTCTCGCAGCACAGCACAGTCCTTCAGAGCTGAAATAAACAAATACACATTGTTCTGCGTGATGTTAAAAGATGTTTATGATAGAAGAAGAACCCAATGAGAAATAATACTCAAGTCCTGCTGTACTGAATGATTGCCTGACATCCTGTGACTTGTGGCATGGCATGGGATACTCCAGGAGTATTTGTAAGCCCCTCTGTAGTCCCTTAGAACGTTTTTTAGTGGACTTAAAAATGACTTAATTTTTTTAGGAAAAGTGAAATTATCAGAAACTCGGCATAAACCAAAAACATCTGTTATGGAGAAATTCCATAGTTATACTGCTAATATACTTTTTGGTTCTGGACTAGAACAGTTAAGCATTACTGCTACCATGCATTAGTTACTGTTCATCTTGCTCTGTACATTGTTTACTCTGTAAGCTAAAGGAAAAGAGCTCATGAAAACTGTGCCTATTTTTTTTCCTATTTTGCAGATTGTACAGAGGAAATGTGGGGATTTCCCATGTGTCAGTACTTGAAGGGCAAGGGCTGGTGCTGTGGTCGCAATGCTAGAATGTCAGCATGCTTGGTATGATTCCCTTTCTTTTCTTTTTCCTACTGAGAGCTTTAACCAGATGTTATAGGATTCATTGTTTTTGGCTTCTAGTCCTAGAGCCATGACTTTAATCCAAGACTTTACAGAGTAACATCATTAATGTTGTAAGCATGATGAATTGTATCTAAAAAAAATAGTATTGACCTTCCAGCGTTATATATTTTGTACTTGCTGAAGGCATGAAAAAATGAGTATTGACAGAAATTTATTTTAAGAATGGACAGAAAGGCCAAACCTTTGCTGAAACCTAAACAAGGTAACCCCTCAGAGTAATAGTTCCTGGCCAAGGACTTAGAGGGGAACAAGGTAATTGTAGAAGGATTGCAATCAGTAACTCCCCCAACGCCTTCATGATTCATAATATTGAATGTTCTGACTGTTTGAAACCTAAACAAACTTGCCTATTCCAAAAACTAGAAGAGCTCTAAAATCCATGCGGCTCAACAGACTGGAAATATCTTTTTAATATTGCACCAGGAGATGCAAAGACCTAACCTCCGCAAGACAGGATGATGAACTGTTGTCTAATATAAAAGAACAGATATGTATCAAAATTTTGACCACCGTTTCAGTTAGAAGACTAATATTCCTTTCCTTTATTAGCTTTTAATTTCTTGTATCACGATGAATTATAGTAGCTTCTGGCGAGCCTCTGCTACAAGCTCTGTACCTCTGTTAAAGAGGACAGTGTAGACCAAAGAGGCAGTACAGGCTGACATATCAAGGTTATATAAATGTGAGCTAACATGATCATTTAATGCTATCGGAAGAAAGTATAGGAGGACAGTTATTTCATCAGGCTTAAATGTGTTACACTTGGCAAGGTACGAGAAAAAATCTGTTGTTTCTAGCAATGATGTTGTAAAACTATAATCACAAAAATGTTTTCTAAAAGAGATTGTCTTTTTTCTTTTTATTGTTAGTGTCATGCAATACCATTACTTCCTCGGCTGACCCATTAGCTATTTCCTTTCCCATTGCTTTTATTTTGGAAAGGGAAAGTCTGGGCTGTCTTTCAACAATGGTAGGAAGATAAATTTTGTAAGCAAATGACTCCCAAGAGATAGTACTGAACATGCCATATATATCTACTTTAGAGTTCATAGAATTCACAGAAATTTGGCAGTTAAAAACTTTTGTTTAAACCTTCACAAAGGCATAGGGTTCTTCTATGTCACTAGATACTTGTACTGTTACTATGTAATTCCCTGTATGCATTTTTCCTGACTAGATTACTCCTTGCCCTCTAGGGGGTAGAAAGGAGAGTGCAGTGCAGCTAGGTACCTACCTTCCTAGGGGTGATGGCTACCTTGGAAAAACTGAATTGCTGAACAGTGATAATATACTCAGTATTATTGCATATGTGCGTCATTACATATTGTTCAAATTGGTTAAAGGGCCAAGGGCCAAAGAGTATGGATGAGATACTCAGTTTCAGACCCTTCCAGAACACGCCTGATCCCACATCCATCTTCTGCAGTGCAGCAGATGTACACTTACACACTTGTACAACTACTTAGATTGTAGTTGAAGAACAGTCTGAAATACAAGATCAGTTCTCAAATTAGGAGATGAAAAAGTGGATGATTCAGAGACAAGCAATTCTGTTTGCTAAAGTGGAATTTGGGGATTTATGGTCTGAGGAATCTATTGTGAAAGATAATGCACAGCATTTTAAATTTCAGTCCCTCTGAAAATTTTATTTTATTTATTTACACAAGGATGTTCAATTTATCTGTATACTAGAGTCTAAAAGTATTTGAAGGAATTGACCATTGAACTAATCTTTACCTTAAAATAATTGATTTTGCAAAGTGAATTGCTTGTATTTCTGCAGGAATAGAAAATATAAAACAAATATACAATATTGCATTTAAAATATTATGTAATAGCTAATTATAATTATATAGTATGAAGACAGAAAAAATACATTTCTTTTTAGAAAAAGTAGTTCTCTGAAATTCTTTTAGAATGCTAAGGAAAAGAAACAAATTTTTCTCGCATCTCTTTCCATACATTTGGTTATCATTGCTTCTCCTATAAATAAACCAAAATAACAGGAGTGAGCTGTTTATGATTCTGTAATGGTATTAACACTTTAAAGTGTGCAAGCTCATGTTATGTCACACCATTAATCTTTTAAAACGTCATATCCTCTGACTTTTATACAATGTGTTTATAAAATGTTCTGATATAGAGTAAACATATCAGCATTTTAATTCCTTCACTCTTAAAGGCTTTGGAGCGAGTTGCAGTCGGCCAAATGGTAAGTCATATTGTTTATTTTAACCATTCTAAGATAAAATGTGTTTTTCCCCTTTGAATGCTCTTAATCCATGACCTTTTATTGAACTTTTGGATTTCTGGAATCTAAAACACTAGCATACATTACATCAAATCCTGATAGATAGCATGTGTCATCATGAAATTGCATTTTTATTGCTGCGATTGTACCTAGTGAGTCTATTTACTCTTTATAATTAAGAGTCTGAAAAAAGCCATAGCTTAAAATTTAAGACATTAAGCTACCCTCGCTAACTTCTTGCACTATCTTTCAGCAACTACATAAATTCAGTCCAACTGTCCTTCTGATATCCCTGGTTTGGATCACTCTATCCCAGTGTTATATCAACTAAAGTAAAAATAGAAATTGTTATGACAAAAGCTTAGATCTTTAAGAAACATCATAGCTCTCATTTTTAATCCCTATGTATTTTTTTTCTCTATGAATACTTTGAATTATTGTTGTGCAAGTTATCCCAGTTGGGATGGTGGACACCTACTGTGCAAATATTTAAAAGGACTGAGAACTCTTCTTTCTGTGTACAATCCCACTGTTCCCAGTAATCTTTTATTGTAGGTGCATTTTGCCGTGAATTTTAGATCAGCAAGAATTAACTACTTTTATGCAAACAGATCTTTTATATGCAAAGATATGTTTTTATGAGCATAGGACTTTCTGCGTGGTTGAGACTACAGTGTTTGATGATTCAGATAGAAAATTATTCCTTTGTCTTTAAAACAATTTAAGCAAATTGTTGTATTTATTTTGTGTAGTAGAATTTGGACCATGATCAGTACGTTTTTTTTTTCTGTTCTTTTTCCCTCTGCCAACCTTTGAACTTGTACTTTCAGAACTTTGTACTTGTACTTGTTTCTTTTTTTTTTTCTCATGTTCACAGTTGTGTTAGAATCGGACCAAAAATGTAAATTTAGCTGGATGCAGGAACATTAGTAAAATGTCCTCTTAAAGTTGTTATGACTGACTGTAAAGAATGTAAGCCAATAAGTAGTTAAGGAAGCCAATTTTGCTTTTTTTACTCTGATACTAATTTCAATGCCAATTTTAAATCCTTGCTGTTGTAATTTCTTTTCAGCTGCCTACGGAATCATTGTTTTATCGAGCTGTTCTTCAGGTTATTGTAGAAGAAATTTATGGTGTCACCAAAAGGTAGGAAGCTCTGAATTCACAGAATTCAAACCAAAGATCCGAGTCTGTGTCATCCCTGTTCTGTACTTCTTAAGAAGTAGTAGAGTTTAAGAATAAGTTTTGTTAGACCGTAGATACATATTAGTATTAAAATGAAGAATACATTTGTTCATCCTATGTCCACATCACAAATGTATTATCTTTCCTTTACCCATATCTGAAATAAGTCCTCCTTGGTACTGGCTAAAATCTATCGTCAGCAGAGAACCGATAGCTAAGTCAATAAAAGTCAACACAGTCTTAGGCTGCCTTGTTATTCAGAAGTCCTGGCAGCCTTAATGCTGCATAAGACAAAAAGATATTTCCATTTGTCCTGAGAAAAATGGCCAACAGCTAGCATGCAGTGAAGGGCTACTTACTACTGCCTACGTCTACACTGACAAGTGCAGTGCCCTTATAGAATGGGATTTGGCAAGTTAGTGCTGTGATCTTGACACCTTCACTAAACCCTTTTCTGGAGTTGCAGTTTGATTAACTGTTATCTCATTCCGTGGGATGTATTCTCGTTAGCATTTGGAGCACATCCAGAAGCACATCTTCCAGTTTAATTTACTTTTTGAGCTCTGAGCCTGTTCCACGGTGCAAACTGTGCTATGAGAGGTCAGCAAACCAGAAAAGTCACTCTAGAAATATACTCCTGCTCTAAAGTAAATGCTAATGCAGGTACTCCCAAGTCTTTTGCTGACTGTGGAGCCAGATAGCTAGCTCTTCAGAAGGTCAAACTCCTGAAAGAAGAAATACGTACCTGTTTATTTTAAAACCACAGGAAAGTTAATGCGTAAAACCATTCTCATTAATAGTAAAAAA
>WBMW01000227.1:119818-198298 GCA_013396635.1 Penelope pileata | reverse complement strand
AAAAAAAAAAAGTGTGAGATTATAGAGATTGTAGTATACCTCATTTGGAGGAAGTAATTTAGGATTATACTATTGAAATAAAACCAGGCAGGCCTATCTGCTTCCAAGCTCACTAGTGTGAGTTGTCACCAGTTTTAGCAGAACAGCTGATGTTTTCCTGTTGTTCTGAAGGCATGTGAAATTGTTTTGCAGTTTTTGAGATGTCCAGTTCCAAAATGAGTAACACTTAACAAACATATAAAAACAGTTAAGAGAATTAACTGTAAGACGTTGAACTATTATTAATCTGTTCTCCTTTTTTGAACTGCTTATATACATCATTAATCTAGTAAATATATGTCTACGCTGATTCTCACCAGCAACTCAGCACCCACCAGCTGCTCGCTCACCATCCCCTCAGCAGGATGGGGGAGAAAATGGGAAGAACAAAAGTGAGAAAAAATTAACAAGATAAAGACAGTTTGATAACTGAAGGAAAGGGAAAAAACAAATAAATAAACAAAAAACCCTAAACACAAAGGCAAGTAAAGCAAAAGCAATCACTCACCACCTCCCACCAGCGGACTGACTCCTAGGCAGTCTCCAAGCAACAGCTACCTTGGGAAGGCTACCCTCCAGTTTTATTGCAGAGCATGGTGGTACACAGCATGGAATATCCCTGTGCCAGTTTGGGTCAGCTGTCCTGGCTTGGTACCCTCCCGGCCTCTTGCCCAATCCAATCCCGCTCGCTGCGCAGCAGAGCTGTGTGACAGCAGCTGACACATCGGTGCATTACCAGCACAGTTTTAGTGACAAATCCAAAACACAGCACCATACGGGCTGCTATGAAGAAAGTTAACCTATCCCAGCCAGATCCAGTGCAATATCTTTCCCCCTTTCTGATTAGGAGGGCAGAGGCCTGTCATAGCAGCATAATTGTTACCTGATTTTCAGACTGCATCAGCCCTAATGTTTAAATGTATCTCAATATTAAATATGACTACAAAAATTCTTTCTTCTTTAAAAGTAAACATGACTATTGTTTTTCAATGAATGGGAATCCCTGCCACTCAAAACATTAGAACTGTCACGGAGTAAAGTCTTTCTGTTGACCTCAGTAGATGTTAATTCTGATCCCTGAATAAGGAGAAAGAAGTTTTACTAAGAATAAAGAGGGGGGAAAGTTTAAAACATTAAAAAAGTAAAAAATAAAGTTCTATTTAGTATTGTTTTTATTGAATGTACTTTCTTCTTAAGTAATTGAAGTGCATGCTCAGGAACAGCTGTTGTGGCTGAAAATGTAATTCCTCCACTGCAAAACTGGAAGAGGGCAGTTTTATGTTAGGGCATAGTCAAGAAAGTGAACTCAGACTAACGAAGGCTTTGTGTGTCATTTCTCCAAGATATTTTAAACAGAGAAGAGAAAAAAAACATATGTGACCTGTCAGAGTTTCTGTATGGTCTTTATGTTTTCGTGCATTATTTTAACATACTTTCTGAAACTACCTGCATTTTTGGCTGGCTTCAAAGGTAAGCCACTGTTGTAAACAGGGAAAATTCTGTCATCACTTAATTAAGCAACAGTTGTGAGGATAAGAACACAAGGTAACATGTGAAAGTGAGGTTTGACTACAACTTGGCATTTGCTCTCTCCAGTGATTCATAATAAATTATAGCAGCATTATAGTAGAAATTTCTTCAAGTATTAGCTAGTTATTTTAAGTGGAAAGGAGAAAAGGAAAATAGTAGTGGCTGTCCAACAGATTTATTTGCCCTGAACTAAAATTTCAGTTAAAAGTGATTTTTAAAATGTGTAAGTTTCTGTTGCTGGAATGCACAAGTTTTAACATTATACTTGCAGTGACCGACATGTTGGAAAAATTTTCTCCAAATCATCCTCCTTCTTAGATTATGTCAGAAAGTCTCTGAAAAAACTGGAACTGGATGATTCAAAGGTGAGTCACTAAACAGAGGCTGCATGAAATCCTTATATCTGTGTATATTCTTGAGCTCAGCACCATAATGCAGTGTTTAAACCACTGAGTTGTTTAGTTTATATATTGCCATATAAATACAAAGTATTTTTATTTTTATTAATATTAATAGAACTAATCTCTGTTTTGCTTATATTCCTCTAAAGTACATTTTGTTATTTATTTACTTAATACATTGTTATTTATTTAGTATTATATTTCTATGAAAGAAATATATCAACGTTGAATTGTTTCACGTGTTTCGGAAATTGTATGATTTCTTTGGAAGGTTTTGCTTTTTTTTCTAATGACTTTATAAAAAACAAACATTTTTTATACATTGTGCTTATGATGAGAATTTTTAAAGGCCTTTCCAGTATTTATGAAGATAGTCCTACAAATTTCTTTTGAGGCAAAAAAAAAAAAAGCACTAGATTCTTTGTTTTATACATGCAGGCACTTAGAGGTAAATATAGCCTTTTAGATGCTGAATGAAGCAGGCATGAAGAGCTTTTTGCCTGCGCTGATGCTATACATCCTGATAAAAGTGACTCTCGCACCCTCGTAAACCCAGCTCAAATAGTCCTATACAACAATGTTGCTTTTTCGTCTGTACTTCAGTTTAAAATGAAAGCAATCGAAAAAGAAAAAAAAAGAATGAATCACATAGTAAACACTTACCCCTTTATATTTTCATTTTATTCCACAGCAATATTTTCTTGATCCCCTTGGACACCTTTTGAAACTGAAAAACGTAACATTATAGTATGTAATGTAGATAATTCCATCCATAGAGTGTACTTCTTGTATGATTTGGTTCCCAAAGTATTTCCTATTGATTTTAGCCTTTAGACAGTCCCCATAAGTAGCTTTTGAAGATCTTCTCTGATACAACATCTGCATATGGAAAAGCCTAATACTTTTTTTTTTTAAATTAATAAATGTTGAGGATAAACAGTAACTTCTTAAATAACTTTCCTAGGTAGAGAAAAAGAACTACAAAACTGAGATTTAGACTTGAAAGATCTTTCAGATTAGTCTTTATGTTCTCGAGTGTCTTGTGTTAGTTCTTTGTCATACAACTGCTAAAATGGTCAACAGATGGCAACATAGGCATGGAATACGGCTGTGTGAATGCAAGGTTGTAGCTGCGCTGTAAGAATAAGTTGTGCAGCAGATACACTAGAAGGTATTATGCAGATTATTAAAAAATTAGTAAAAATCAAAGACAAAGTAACTGTGGCAAACACGTAAAATATTTAATTTGAATGTTGTAGTAGTTTTTGGTAAACCAGTGCTTAATAGCCAAAGTTCAAAATGTGTAATCAATTAGAATTTGCAGGCACATCAAACCATAAACTAGGAGAAAAATGTAAAACCAAACAAAAATGCAAACAAACAGATTAAAGGCTGAATAACTGCAAATGATCATGGAATCTTGCTTACAGCGAGTGTGAAAGCTTCATGATAGTGTGCCTGATTTTAGAAGCACTGCCTTTTGCTAGAAAGGATCTGGGCAAGGCTGCCCTGACAGAAATGTATCAGCACCACTTCAAGTTGCACGTTTGTGTGGGAGCTAAGATTTTTTTCAAGTAAATGCTTGAATTGCATTAAATGCTTGCATTTTTGCTTGTTTTTCTCCTTATTTTTATGTGCAACTGTCTGCATACTGACAACTGATTTTTATGCTGGTCTGAATGATACTATTTTTTATTTTCCAGCTATATTCAAATCTGCAGAAGTACAAAACCAGTGCTTTTTTGATGCTAGTGTGAGCGGAGTTGTTACTGCTTCCTCAACAGTGGCTCTGACATTGCAGTTTTCATGGTGGAGTCAGCACTGTATCTACACAGTACTGGAGAATGTGTTAAATGCCTCTCTTCAGAAAAAAATACTTACATAGCTAAAAATGTGATGAAGGCTAAGCACTTCCTCTCACAGACAGCAAAAATCAAAGATAAATTTATGCAGAATTTGTTTTCTAGTTCTGTTTTTAAAAATGAACAAAAGAGCAGCTGCACTGCATAGACCAAACGTCTGCTCTGTCTCTGGTGGTGGCCAAAACCTGATGCTTACAGAAAAACACAAGAGTAAGCATATATGGAAAATACTTCCAGAATAACCAAAAATGTGCCCATCATTCACAGATAAAGGAGGCAATCACTGTCTTCATGCATCAGTTTATTTAGATAATGTTCAAAACCAGATGAGAAAACTTGGTCAAATCATAAGTTTCTGTTCAATGTGTTCTCAGATCTGGGGATAAAGAGATCCACTACAGAGCACTGGACACTGAGGGAGGCAATGAGGGATGCGGTGTGCTACAACCAGAGAGAACAGTGAGAAAAAAATGTTTGCATTCTGGGATCTCTGTTTTATGAGTATAAATGATTGATATTTAACCCTCTCCCCGCCAAAAAAAGTCAGAAAGCTGCATGTTATATTAGTTGTTAATGCAGTCCTTTTACTATGAAAAAAACTGAACAGTTTAATCTCTACATGTTAATAAATGTGCTGAAAAAAAAGTGACAATGGCACTAAGTTAGTAGGAAAATCAGGTCACTGCCAGCTTGTAGCTTGGCACGTGTGTTATGGCTGTGAGTGGCTTTGATCCTTGTGGCTCAGTCTGACCTGAATCTGACCCAAGTGACATCAACGTCCTTCCAGACACCTGGTCCATGCTGAGCACCGTGGCACCTTTTTGCAGGCGGTGCCTGTGCTCCTGGTCAGGCAGCACGGGGCCATCCTGTCATTTCCAGAGGCAGGATGACAGAGAGGGCAACTGCCTGAAACACCTAACCTACCTCAGTGTTCATTTCTGTAAGCACATGCCTTTTGCTAAATGAGGGCTCATATGAGGGCTCTTCTGAGGTATCCAAGCACTAAGCTGATTTTTGCTGTTGTTTTTCAGTAAGGATAGGTACTTTTATCCTGCCAGTTCTTCATGTGAACAACCACCTCTGCCTCTTTCATGTGTGGAATAGATGTGAAGATCTTTGCTTATCTGAAAGGAGAACTGGACCCTTTCTGAAAAGATTGTCAGTCAGGGCTTAGTTGGAGTGAGACAAAACAGTAAAGTATTTTTTTCTGCAAAAAAGTAGCATTTACCAATCACCCATTCATTGTTACAAGTTTCTCTTCAGGGACTGAAGTTTCCCATTACCTTAGCCAAAATAATTTCCTCCATGGTGTTTCTTTTCAATGTAGAAGAGCCTGTCAAGTCCAGAGTACACACTGAGATATAAATGAACTTTTTCCCTGCCTCTTGGTTGAGGACCATTCTTTTCAGTAGTAAAACTGAGGCATACACCATGACTACTGAATGTCTGACAAAATATTCTCATTTTGTGAGGGCAGAGAGGGGTCTTTCAGTGTGAGCTTGATGCTTTACAGGTGTGGTTATATTGCTTCTAGATTCAGAACTAATGGAATTGCTTTATTGGCCATGAGTCCCTGCACAGGGCTTCAGTCATGGGTGTGGATACACACTGAGGCAGTACTTTATTGCAGGTTGTTTTCTTTGTCATAGCTCACCCTGTTCCCGTACGCTCCATGTTGTGCAGCCAAAGCATTCAGTGTCACTTAAATATGGAATAAATTCTTTCTATCGGGTTTCTTCTCTCTTTTATTCAGTTTTGCCTAACTTAACATGAACGTGGGACTCTCACTTGAGAGAATGAAGCGCTCATCCCTGTTCTCTCCCCTGGAGGAGCTGGCCACTCGTGTCTGTCAGTCTTGCTTCTTTCGAGCAGCAAAGGCAGCTGCTCCTTCCTCTTGCTGCATTTCTTCAGCACAATGCGCCTCTGCTCTGTTTTTAGCCTTCTTGCAGATAGATTTAAAAGTTTGTAAATTGCCAAGTGTCCTGTACCGATAGGGATAAATCAGCAAAAGGTCGATCATAGGGCCTGGCTTTAAGGCGATGAGAGGTTACAAGCTTACCACGTTAGGGCTGTGGGACTCAGGGGCCCATGGTCCAGCCAGGATGACGACTGTGCTCTTAAGTGGGAGCCTCAGCGGGTGGAGCTGCTCAGCAAACAAGCTGGCCAGGATTCGTTTAAGGACAGAATGCTATTTAATGCCACATCAGATTGCTGGAAGATATACAGGGCTGGGAGCACTCCTGAACCATCCGTAAAGAAAAGCTATTAGTCACTTTGATTTCATCTCCTGCTGCTGCTGCTGTGGGCTATGCTATTAGCATATAAGGTCTTTACTTTGTCTTAGTCAAAATATTTCACAAATCATTTAACCCTTTGAGATGCAGACATATGCTGGGGAGGAATGATAGCAGTTCTGAAGGTAGGGGCACCTGAAGCTTCCACGCACAAAGAGAAGTTTCTGTGCCTGTGAGTGCATTGTGCCAGATTTGCTTGGTTTTGCTTAACTGAGCTTCCAGGTCTCCTGTGACTGGTGTTTTCAAGTTCTGAACCACCTGGTGGCTGCACATAACCTAAAGTTGCTTCCTCCTGAAAAAGTCATTCATATGGTGAGCAACCTGAGATAAGATCTGCTACAATAAACTGATGGTTAATGCACACTTTCCATCATCCCTGTTTGCTCTAACCCCGGCCAGACTTCTTACAAACAGCTGCTGCCCATTTGTCTTTTTCTGATCCTGTGCTTCAGATAGAGCATCTCACAAAGATTTACAGCTGTCAGATCTGAACTGCTGGATCAGCAAAGGGCACTCGATCCATCTATGAGGTGTTACGCTCATCGCAGCAGCACTGAAATTGAAACAGTGGGAGAAACTCATGTCCTGTAAAAAGTTCGTTTATCATCTTAAGTGATTTAAGCAACTTTGATATTTGATATATTATGTCTAGCAATGTTAGAATATTTCAAAATCTTGATTTAGCAGTGTAGCTAAATATAGATACAGGTAACATCATCCTGTGTATGCTGCAAAGGCTATGTATTTAAAGTATATTTAATTAAATGAATGTGTTAGTGCTTTCTTTTGCTACAATAACTGATGCTTTTTGGATTATTTATAAATAATAATTGATACATAATTATATATAATCTTATTTTTCTAAGGTTTTCTCAGTTTATTGCATATCATTCATTCATAACACAATAGTCCTTTTCATGTAGTAATCACACTTGCATTTTTTATTTCATTAAATAAATCCAAAGAGATCTGAAATATATTGGCATTGCTAGTCCAGATCTTCTGGAATTCCTGAATTATTTCCTTCTTGATACATGGACATCATGCTTTTGCAAACTCAGTAGTTTTTTTATTTTGAGCAATGAAACTCGTAGAGAACACTGGAAATAGAATTTGTGATAAATTATACTAATTATTTATTTCAGTTTTGTTTTTTTTTGTCAGACAAAATTTGTTTTCTAATGTTTTGGGCATTTCTAAAATTGTTCGTGTGAATATTTTATATGTGTTTCATATAGCTGTAGGTTTGTGGTTTTTTTTTTTTAAATAAAGCTGTGCTTTTTAAGAAAACCAGCAGAAGAGCAGGCATATGTGACTTTTGCTTTCATTTTGATGAAGCAAACACCTTGCAGTAATGTTAACCTGTACATGTATGTAAAGCCTGAAAAGTAGGTAGCTGAGCTGGGTGATCTCTCAGTGATGTACCATGTAACAAAATAAGTCAAAGGTCTGAGTTTTTATAAAACTAATAAAAAAGCTTATTCTATTGATTTTTTTTTTAAAAGAAAATGAAGACGTTAATTTTAAAAATAACTAGTTTTGCATGGGTAGCATAGATGTAATTTTATTCTAAGTTTCATGTGATTTATCACTGTTTCAGAACTGCAGTTTTAATATATGTTTCCTTCTTATAATTGCTCAGATGGCAGAGTGAGCATGGATTAAGGAGATGTCTTCTCTTCTGAGCCAGTTATTCATGTTAGCTAAATCTATATTTAATGTATTGGGCTCAGTCCTGAATAAATTTTCAGCAGACATAACTTACGCTCTGCTTGCTTGCATGTATTTACATGATAACAGTGCTCTTTTGAAAAT
Source organism: Penelope pileata (assembly GCA_013396635.1). Lineage (NCBI taxonomy): Eukaryota > Metazoa > Chordata > Aves > Galliformes > Cracidae > Penelope > Penelope pileata. The sequence goes on along the minus strand of WBMW01000227.1, from coordinate 190,357 downwards.
GAATACAAAACCAGTTCCAATTTGCTGTGTTCAGGTTCCTGTAGTATTAGATGGAAACAAAGCCAAAAGCCATTAACTTAAAAGATGGGACTTTCAGAGACTCCTCCTAGGAGAATTAGATGTCCCAAACACAGAAGTGCTTTGTGAAAATACTGCAGTAAATGTACCTTGCAGAGAGCTTCACTATGCATGGCACATAAAATGTTTTGAAACACCTCTGGAGTTCCTTGGGATCCATCTCTGATGTGGATTTTTCCCCTTTCCAGACCAAACCAGGGGCTATCTGACAAGCCTTTACAAGCTTTGTGGTCCTTCTGAGCAAAGTGCAGATGGAAGCCCTGTCTCCCCATGTTTGTTCTCAGTCTAACCTGCATCATGAGCTGTCCCGGATTTAGTCCCTAACCATGTTCTACGCATGTAGTGAATAGGCTTTGAGGATGTTCTTTCCCCTTTCCACATCTGTGCTACTCATATAATGCCATTTGCAATTTATCACATCTATTTCCTAGTTTGGTCCTACATCCTGTGTTTCAGACATTCTAATGATCTTCCAGTTCATTACACTTTAACACAACTGTATCCAAATATGCTGAACAGAATGTTTTACATGATTTTTAATCATTTTAAACCATATGATTAAGAAACCCTGTGCTCTCACTTACAAACAACATTGCAATTAAATGAACAGAATGAGAAAAAAAGCGTCTATCCTTACAGAGCTTGTCAGAGCAAGTTGCATTACAGGATTTAGAAAGTTGAACTTTTTTAAAACAATGTATTTGTGAAGTTCCATCCTTCCTAGAAAATGATTACTAAGATTTCAACAGCCACGTGACAACATTCTAAAGTAACGGAAAGAACTGTAGTCCTTCCACCTTTAATGTATATGTTCAAATTTTGCGAAAGTTGTTTTTCATATGAATTTCTGATTAATGTTACAAGTTTTTGACCAAAGAAGCATGGCATTCTCTAATCCTATCCCATAGGATTAGCTGAGTTTCTAAGTTTAAATTCAACACCAATATGATCTCTTTAACCAACAGGATTTCTTACATTTCCTAAATTCAAATGACTGAATATATTATTCATTTCCCACATGTAATGTTACTCCGTTTCCAAAACTTGACCTATAGGTGCTTTCTAGGAGTCTTAACTACAAACTGACTACTTGCAAGTGCAAAAGTTTTTAGTGTGGTGTGCTATTTGAGATGCCAATGAACTAAACCAATTTTATTTTCAAGTAGATTGCTTGAAAGAATGCTAAATGCCACAGAAATGTTTTCCGAGAACTTAGTGGTTGTATGTGAATGTTTCTTCATTTTTTCATTTGTCTACTAACTTGCATTGAAAGAAGGTGCTTTCTTGGAAGTAAAATATTATGAAGGCATGCGACACAGTTGCTGCTGTGAAAAGAGTGTGTGATAAAACACATTCTCTTCCACTGTGATAAAACACATAAGAATGCCTTCTCATTTTTTGGCATTTGTTATCGTCTCTTGTAAACATCATTGTGCTGTGTTCTGATATTAAGTAAATAAATGCCTACTTGGACTTGACAGGTTAGAATATTATAAAATGCAGTTAGCAAATGAAAGGAAGCAAGAGGAAGAATCATATTGTGTCACTTAATTTTGCTGTTATTTTAAAAAAGTGTTTAAGAGCCACATACTTAGGATCGGGGAACTATCAGTAGTAGAATTGCATGAAACGTTAAAAACATGAACTAACTTCGATATATATAATTATACTTGGAAGGAAAAGGAGTTTTGCAGAAATCAGACAAGAGAGGGACTTTTAAACTGAGATCTCTTACATTCTGGAAGAGTCTTGTATCTAACCCCACCAAATTTGGTTTTGTGGTCTTTAAATGACAATGAACACCGCAAACTAGAAAGTTCAGTTGTTATATAGGGAGATATTGAATTAAGCCTCAGGTAACACTTGGATTATGGTGTATAAAATATACATTGCATATATATGGTGTGTATGCTGTTTTCAAGTACAATTGTTTTTCAAACCGGCGAAATACTGTTCTAAGTATGGTAGCACAATACTTTATTCTGACAGGAATGTTAAGCAGTGTGAGTGTTGTGTTAACCCGGCAGGCAGCTCATCACCACACTCACTGCTCCACAGTGGGATGTGAGAGAGAACTGCAAAAAAGGTAAAACCTGTGGGTTGGGATAAAGACAGTTTAATAGGACAGAAAAAGAAGGGGAAGTAATAATAATAATGATAAAAAAATATATAAACCAAGTGATGCTCAACGCAATTGCTCACCACCCACCAACCGACGCCCAGCAACTCCCCACCCCAGCCAGCTCCTCCTGGTTTATAGTTCCATATGACACCATATGGCATGGGACATCCCTTTGGCCAGTTTGGGTCAGCTGTCCTGGTTCTGTCCCCTCCCAGCTCCTTGTGCACCCCCAGCTCCTCTCTGGCAGGGCAGTACAAGGAGCTGAAATGTCCTTGGCTCTGTGCAGCACTGCTCTGCAACAACTGAAACATTGGTGTGTTATCAACATTATTCTAATCATAAATCCAAATTGCAGCACTATACCAGCTACCAGGAATAAAATCAACACTATCCCAGCTGAAACCAGGACAGCGACTCTTACTTCAGTTAGGTAGAATATAGACTGCATTCATTTGAAATGCATTTCAAACAAAGTTCTAAATAAGCATAAGTTTCACAGTAATTAGATTATCTGAGAAACAGAAAGATGATTTTTTAACTGCCTTAGTCGTGAGAAAATAGTAAAAAAGTGGCTGTATGGTATGGCCTCTCAAGCATTTTCAGCTGATCTAAGGCTGCTCTGCTACTAGTAGTCTTGCTGGTGTTCATGGTATTGCTGGTGCATGAAGAGAAACATGGGAATGTGCAGTCAGTGTGGGGGAAAATAATCTCTTGGGGCAGCAAAGAGACATCTGTTTAACCTGACTGTGGGACGGGATCTCTAGGATCTGGCTCTTCCTTGAAGGGAGCGTGTAGTGTTGAACAGTAAAAGACTTCCTTCAATTCAACCAAACTATTCTTAGCTTGGGGAAAGACACAGCTCTGGAGAAATACTACGTATGGTACTACTCGTCACCGTCTTGTGCCTGTCTGCTTTCTTTGCAATGTATGCTCTGTTGGCATGTTTGTGGCATTACAGCATAGCGCCGTGTTCAGGTGTGCAGCACATCGTTCTCTCTTGAGGATGTGCTGGCAGCCTCCCAGTGCTCCCTGCAGATGAGCCTATTGTAGGGCTCAGTGCCACCTCCACCATGTGCTTTTGTAACAGGGATGATGGAAACTTTGCTGCCCTCAAATTCCTCTTGGATGTTTTGGCTATTTCAGCCACCATACCAGTCCACAAAGAGATCATTTTAAAAGAAAGGACGCTCCACCATCATAGCGCAAAGAGAAAAGGCATTTTTGTTCACAGCCTGGTAAAGATCAGGAGATAAATCAGCAAAGTATAGTGGCCAGAGGCTCTGTATGCATTGAACCGTGCTAGAATATCAGTAGCATAAGTTAACTCTTTGAGTGCAAAATTATTACTAAGACAAAGGTATGTATTTAGGTTCCTTCATGCATTTTGACTCATGCCATGAGTTCATAGAATCACCATAATGTAAGAAAAAAGTTCTGTGCATGTATTTAATTTTTTTTATATATTCACAGAACAGTTATACACACAATTCCAGTGGCAAAATGGAGTTTTCTTTGTGACTGTAAGTCCATTTCTATTCCTGAAAATATGAACAATAATTTGCTCCTGCCTTACCTCAGAAGCACAGCTGAAGATTGTGTTGGGTGCGCTTGAAGTACTGAAGCCAGGTGGCAAACTGTCGCAGTTTCAGACAAAGGCAGCATCATCTGGGTTTTGGTCTTCTTCCAATAACTCAAACACATAGCTAGGGACTGCTTACCTTTTTTGTGCCCTTTTCTGTCAACGGTTTTCTGTGGACACTTTCTCTCTTTTTCAGCTGGCCTGTTGTATTCAAACCAACTGTTTAATTGAGGCACAGTTTGGAATATTACCTAATCTGTCCGTGACAGCAGGATGCATTCTGTCAGTGTGTGCAAAGCGGAGAGGGAGTGCAAAAGCATTTGGGCTCAGTACTCGAGTATGGCTACATTCAGGAGACATTTTTGACCCAGCTTTTTATTTGCAAAACATTTCATTGTTTGTTTTGTTTCAATTGGAATGTTTCATTTTGAAAAATGGAGAGCATAAAGGCTGCAAAAACAGAAGGGTTTCATGTTCATATTTTTACAAATACAGATCTTTATATTTTAATACCGAAGAGCCTCTACTTTCAAAAATCCATTATACTAAAACCCTTTTAATTCTGAGTTGAAATGAAAAGCTTATAGGGTAGAGGTCAAATAAACTCTTTTGTTTATCTCATGATTGATGTATTTTAGTTGGTTTGGCTCTTTAGAGAGGGAGGGAAAAAAGAAAAAGCTTTAGATATTTGCACAGCTTTACTGAAAATAAAATACCAAAGTCTGAAAAGATGAGTGCATTAGTACTGCCAGGTCAGCTTCTCAACCTTGCTGCTGTTGTTGGGAAAAAGTACTTTCTAAATTAAAATATGCATACATATGACTCAAAGGCTGCAGAATTTTTTCTAGCACATCCCTTTGTTTTAGGGCAAAGCTAGAATTTTGCATCATTCCTGAAAAATGTTTGTTTACTCTTCTTAAAGCTTCTCATGATGGAGACAGACAACCTCCTCAGTCCTGAATTAACCTCACAGAGAGAAAAGTTTCTCTAGCTTTTTTTTGCTGCATTGCAAGCTAATGAGTTCTTACCCTACCTGTGTTGTAGACACAGAGAACAACCTTCCTTGTCTGTTGGTGACAGCCTTGTAAGACTATTATTGTGCATGCTCTCAGTTGGCTCTTCTTTAGCCTGATCAGTTCCAGTTCTCTCAATCTTTCTTCACAGGCCGTATTTCCTAGATTTCTGATCTCTTTTCAGAAAGACATAGGGCTCTGTCTTAGGGCTTTTTCAGATAGCTCATTCTTTGAAATCTGGTGCCTCAAATGGATACAGCATTCCAACTAGAGCTTTGCCACTGCCAAGCAGAGTTGAAGGATTAATTCCTGCTCGTTGCAAGCTGTTCTCCCGTACACGTCACAGTACGGTGATTGCTTTTTTTGCAGTAGCACAACTGTGATTCTTGCTCAGCTTGTGATCTGCTGCATCTCCCAGGTTGCCATTTGGTGTTTCCCATCAGGAACAGCTGATTATTTCTGCCTGATCGTAGTCCCTCCTGCTTTGCCATATAGCATTTCAAACTCCTTTTCTAAGCAGTGCTCCGATCTCTGAAAATTATTTAAAGTTTTAGGAATGCTTTCCTTTTGCACATTTGCAGATTTACTGTGGTTTCTGTTCTATCATCTAAATTCTTTTGCATTTTGTAATGGGCCTCTATTCAGTATGTCTTTTCAGCTGTACAGAGACATTAATAGTAGCTCTCTGGTTATGGTTGTTCAAACAATATTCACTCATTTTATAATGCTTTAATCTAAACCTTGTTTCTTATATTAGCTTTTGAAATTGTTATATGAAACAGTGTCAAAAGTCTTGCTGAAGTCAAAATATATGACAACCATTTGTTTTTCCCTATCATGAATCCTCTCACGCGCCTGCCTCCCATGCAAGCTGACTTGTGATTTGTTCTTGACAAATTCATTACTTACCTGCTTATCATACTGTTTTTAAATTCTTTGAGTATTTGTTCAATTTTTTTCCAATGCATTGAATCTGAACAGACTGCTCTATAATTAAAGGCACACATGCACTAGCCATTGGTATAGCATCTTTGAAAACTTCTCAGTGATGGTTAGTGGTAGTTTTGAGGCCATTTCGTTCCCTTCTTGGTTGTCCTGGGATGAAATTCATAATGCATACCTGACTTGAAACCTTATAATTTACGGAAATGTTCTCTAGTTTTTTTGCCTATTTTAGGCTATTATTTTTCTTTGTGCAAAAATGTGTAAACGTTTGATCTTTCCTAGTCTTTTGTCAGTAGCATTACTTTTCTGCTGAGTGGAGGACTCTGTCCGTAGCCACAGCATAGTAGCCATGCCGCAAACTCCCAGTACTGAAAAAGCCCCTTGGGCTCTTCCAGCTCCACTCTTCCGAGCAGCCTCCATCACCAGTAGTGTTGCAGACCCACTTCCCTTTGGCAGGTTCCTGAAGTGGCCAGCTCTTCTTTAGCAGCCAGGACTGTGGACAGCAGAAGGTTCAAGACATCATGACTACAAAAAATGAACAACACTGTGGTCCAGCTGCCCTTAGAGAACACACTTTCAGAAGAGCAGTTGTGGCCATAGGCCTGGCTACCTGCTGTGGTGCAGTGGCCACCAGAAGCTGAAACGGTGCTTGGTTCAGTCGAGTTCTTGAGCTTCTTGTATCAAATTCAGCCCAAAGTCACAGCATTTGCAGTTGTAGCAGCAGTGCTGGCAGTATTGAATCAAGTAGTTGGGAAAAGAGGGGAATATGTTATAGTTCAAAGTGAATAGAGAAACTTTTATTTCAAACATGGGTTACGTGTGACACAATGAAACTAAGTATTACTTCCAGAATCTGACAGTAGATTTTGTAATGTGAAATACCATCCAGGAACCCCGACTGAAGCGTGTTATTCTGACACCAGACTCTGCTCCTCCGCTATTTAAATAAATCTCTTGGGCTGGGGGGCACAAGAGACGAGATATGTGTGCAGGGAAATGAGAATGTTATCTCCACTTTGCTGTGTAATACTCATTTAAGAATGGCTAGAACTTTCTGAATAATGAATATATGTCAGTATTTCATGTCAGTGCAAAATACTGTCTGAAGAACAGTAATTGCACATGAGAACTGAGAAACTGCAATTGGAAAATTACTATAGACCTTTCAATTATGACTTTCAATTATGAAAAACGTATTTTGTATTTCAAAACTGGATTAACTTTGGTATCTTTTTTTTTTTTTATCTCTTGCAGCTCCCAGACAGCTGTATAATGGATTACTATGAAAAATACAAGCACAGAATGAATGAGCTTGAAGCATTTAATATGGTAAAGTTATAGGATTAATACCATTACCTTGTATATATATGCTAGTCTAGAACAAAGCCCTGTTAAGTTTTATGTGGAGGTGGACTGTCTTACACTGTGGCATGCAATCTCAAAAACAAAGCAGCTCCACGTCCAAACTTTGGAGCATATCTTATTCCAAAACTATATTAGGTGTCAGTAATATAATAAAGTGAACACATGGAAGATTCTTTTTCAAGAGGGACCATTATGCTGGAAAATAAAATGTCAGTCTCCTTTTAAACCTAGACTAGTCTCCATGCAGTTATTTCATAAAAATTCTTTTTATTAAAATTCATTATTTCCCTCTTTAAAATTGTTCTGCTTCATATAATATCATTTTTGTGTTGAATAGTGCCTCAAAACCAACTAAATAACATATTTTCCTAGCTTTGTGGTTTTCCATGTATTTTTGATCTTTAATATAATCTGTTTTGAAGATGTCCATCCCACAGGGAAAGTTGGCAAGGTGGCGTTTGTACAACAAAACCCCTAAAAAATGATTGACCTTCCTGGAATTATTTTGTGGAAGTGGAGCCACTGGGAAGTGTATTGGCTCTCTTTCCCAAAATCGTAATAGTATCTATTCTTTCTTTCAGCTAAAGGTTGTGCTGGCTCCCTGCATAGAAGTTTTGATACTTCTGGATCGTCTTTGCTACCTCAAGGAGCAGGTATTTCTGCATTATACTTTATGGTACCTAAAGGCTACATCAGAGAAATGAGACTATTTCAGCCAATTTATTACTGTGCAGACGAAAGTCTCTGTTGCAGAATTATTATTCTCATATTTGCAAAAGTATAAGCATTCATTCCATTTAGTATAAACATATGCCCAACAGATGTTTTTATTTTCAGCAAAACAGCAACAGTAAAGCTTGTGTTCCTTTAATTGTAAAGTAATTACAAGTCAATAAACAATAAAAAATGAATAAATTAAATACGCAACAAATCTCATTTAATATGACATAGAGATATTTAATAATTAAAGAGATATTGGAAATGCAAAACAAACATTATACTGTATATTCTAGAGCTTCCAAAGAATATGTTTTAGAACATACAGTTCAAGAAATTTTGAATTAGGTCCCGTTAAGATCTTTTTACTGTTTTTTAATTAACATCTATGATGGGAGAGGTGCACATTTTCCAACTGTATGGATCAACTGAGGTACCTTTGACTACAATACAGCCTGGATATATTTTACAAGTATAGACCTGGGGTATAATATGCAAATGCAACTATATTTACTCTGTAATTATTAATATTACAGTGTTTCTACTAACACTAATTTTGAACTTGACCAGATTAACTCGGAAGCATCAATCACTCTTTCTCTGCACCAGTAAACATATGTTGGACAAGCAACAATTTGATTGGAGGACATGGTAGCATCTTCCAGCTCCTGCTCTGGGCCATAGTCAAAATAAAATTTTAACATAAAATTTGAACACATTCATGTGAATAACTGTTTTTCCACTATAAACCTTTCATTTTAAAAGCTCCATTTTATCGTGTGTAAAAATTCACTTTCTTCTCTGCCACAGTGCTCTTGGAACAATTGAGTTGTAGTAAATGTATGCTTTTGTTCTAGCTGGTATTTTTACATAGAGACAATTTGAAATATTTAAATAATGATGTATTTTCCCAAATGCCAAGCAGTTATAAATCACATACAGATCTGTACAATGTCCAAGACGGGAGATCTTGCTGCATTTAGTACTAATTTACCTTTTCTAAATGTAATATACCCATTGATTTAATCGTATACTGGTTGATTTACAAAGTATGTTTAGGAAGAAAAAAATAGAAATGATAAAAGCCATATGCAACATGAAGACCAGATCCAGCTGGCCTTATTCATCTCAAAAGTCAGTTAATTAGCTTCAGTAGTAGAATGTGCTGCATAAAACAAGTCGGACTTGATCCCTAATATCTTTTCTCTAGTTTAACAGAAAAAAAAATCTTTATTGATGAGGGGGGTGGTAAGCTGTCATTTGATAGTGCCAGAAATAATGTAATGACTTTAAGATACATTCTTTTTTGCATTTTCTTTCTTCACAACAAACTTTCACTAATTTTGTTGTTAGATGAGTGTTCTTCCTGCTTTGTATTAAGAATAATGGGGGGGCAATTTTGTATTTCAAAATGTGGGTCTATTACCATGTCTGAACTTTTAAGTCAAACCCATTTTAATGTACTTCAATCGTATATCATTTTACAGAACAATATTGCCTGGTCAGGACTTGTGAAGTTATTTGATCCTGTGAAGTCCCCCAGATGCTATGCAGTTATTGCTCTGAAGAAACAGTCATGTCTTTAAATGGACATAAATTGCAGATGGGTTGAAAGCTCTGAACTGATACTGCTATTTTCTCACTGTTAGTTTTAATTGATTCCTCAAGTATACTGATATGTTTGGCAACTATTTACTTTTCAGCTGCAAAAATAAAAAATGCCTCTGTGAATCATGAGAAATAGTGATCTGTACCTCCTATGTAAATACCACTGCTTCCTCATGTCAATTATTAAATAATGCTGAACATCTGACTTTATTATAAAAGTTATGATCTGTATTATGTGATTAGTATTTTAAAATAATTTTCATGTTTCTTCATTTTAAGGCACTGTACTTATCTATCAATACCTCTCCTCTTGAAATTTTTAATCTCAAGATCATTCTTCCATAGAAATTCTCTCAATTTTTCCAATGGCTGACATCAGCAATCTCAGACTAGCCTTGCCTTTTTCTTTTCTGGATTCAGATGATACATAGTTTAAACAGAAAGTTAACCTGTACTGTAGGAAAGAAGTGTGTAGACTGAGTGGGTCTTTGTACTTCACTGTTCTCACAAGTGATCTGAAGCAGCTTATTATAGAGAAATCGTGAAGAGTCTAGAACCTTCTAAGACCAGATACTAAATATCTGCAAAGAGGAGTTTTATATTGATCCCTTTTTCCTTTAGGCATGTTCTTAGCATCTTTTACTTGCCTGTCACTCTGAAAGAAACCACTGAGTGTGCTCTAATCCATTGGATTCCAGTGTTAAAGAATCAACTGCCCTGCTGTAGTTCACTCTCTAATCCTTGGGTTTTATCAGAAAGCAATTATCTGGCCCAAATATGCTGGGTATAAATATAAAAATTTTGGTACCCAAGTGAGTTGAAACTTGCTAGACAGTTCCTGCTTGGTTGTACTGACTTTAGGAGTGGGAAACTCATTTGTTGTTGGCTCATTAAACTTTCAGATATTGCATCAGTTAAAAAAGAGAAAAATCTCTATTCTGAGTCCTAGTGCTATTACTAGAACTTTCTGGTGAATATAAAAAATAATTAATTACCAGTGTACATTAAAAAAAGGACAACAAATAAAAGAATGAAAGTGGAGAATGGAACTTTGATAGGCAGCAGATGAGAATAACAGAAAATATTTTTATATTAATTGTGTAGTGACAATAATAGACTAGGAAATCAAACTGAGATTCAGATCTAAGTATCAATAAATCTTATGCAGTTTCAGATGGCAAAACATAACGTGAGCTTTTGTAAATGGCCATTCAGGCAAAGAGGAGTAAGATATTTTTCTAACAAGCCACATCTCTCTTGCTGTATTTGCTTGGAAGAAATATTTCTTTTAGCAGTGTAAGTTCACTGATGTCTATTTTAGGATTCTAAGTCCTCATTAGCTCAATGGATCTGCTGAATGAAGTGGCTGCCCTGCTAACGAAAGACAGAGAAGGCAGAGTAACTGAAGGCCTCCTTTGCTTCAGTCTTTACTTCTGAGACTGCCCCTCAAGAATCCCTGGACCCTGGAGATAAAAGAGTCTGGGGAAAGGGAAACCTCCCCTTGGTCAAGGAGCAAGTTATCAGAGATCATCTAGGCAAACTCAATGCAAAGAAATCCATGGGCGCTGATACGATGCACTCATGGGATGTCAGAAGCAATTGCCAAGCCACTCTTTATCATCTTTGAAAGGTCACGGAGAATTAGATTTGTGCATGAGGACTGGAGGAAAGCCAGTGTCATTCCAGCCTTCAAAAGGGCAAGAAGGAGGAGCCAGGAACCTTCAGGCCAGTCAGCTTCACCTCCATTCCTGGGAAGGTGATGGAACAGCTTATTCTGGATATCATCTCCAAGCAATTGGAAGAGAAGAAGGTTATCGGGAGTAGTCAGCGTGGATTCACATAAAGGGAAATCATGCTTGACCAATCTGGTAGCCTTCTGTGATGTCATGACCGGCTGGGTAGTTGAGGGGAGAGCAGTGGATGTTGTGTACCTTGACTTCAGCAAGGCTTTTGACGCTGTCTCCCATAACATCCTTGTGGGTAAGCTGAGGAGTTGTGGGATAGATGAGTGGATGGTGAAGTGGTTTGAGAACTGGTTGAATGGAAGAGCTCAGAGAGTTGTGATCAGTGGTGCAGAGTATAGTTGGAGGCCTGTAGCTAGCAGTGTTCCCCAGGAGTCAGTACTGGGTCGAGTCTTGTTCAACATCATCATCGGTGACCTGGATGAAGGGATAGAGTCCACCCTCAGCAAGTTTGCTGATGATCCAAAGCCAAGGGGAGTGGCTGACGTACCCGAAGGCTTTGCTGCCATTCAGTGAGACCTGGACAGGCTGGAGACTTGGGCAGAGAGGAACCTCATGAAATTCAACAAGGGCACGTGGAGAATCTTGCACCTGGGGAGGAATAACTGCATGCATCAGTACAGGCTGGGGGATGACCTGCTGGAGAGGAGCTCTGTGGAGAGGGACCTGGGTGTCCTGGTGGACAGCAGGTTGGCCATGAGCCAGCAGCGGGCCCTGAAGGCCACAAAGTGCCATAAGGGATGCATTAAAAAGAGCATGGCCAGCAGCTTGAGAGAGGTGATCTTCCCCCTCTACTCTGCCCTGGTTAAGCCACATCTGGAATACTGTATTCAGTTCTGGGCTCCTCAGTACAAGAAGGAAAGGAATCTTCTGGAGAGGGCCCAGTGGAGGGCCACAAAGCTTATGAGGGGCCTGGGGCATTGCCCTTATGAGGAAAGGCTGAGAGACATGGGGCTGTTCAGCCTGGAGAAGAGAAGATTGAGAGGGGATTTTATCAATGCTTATAAATTTCTATAGGGTAGAAGTCAAGTGGATGGGGCCAAGCTCTTTTCCACAGTGCCCAGCAACAGGACAGGGGGCAATGGGCATGAACTGGAACTAATAGGAAGTTCCATACAAATATGAGGAAAGTTTTCTTTACCTTGAGGTTGACAGAGCGCTGGAACAAGCTGCCCAGAGAGGTTGTGGATTCTCCTTCTCTGGAGATATTCAAAACCCACCTGGATGCTTTCCTGTGTAACCTACTGTAGGGAGCCTGCTTTATCAGTGGGGTTGTAACTGATGGTCTCCAGAGTTCCCTCCCAATCTGTATGATTTTGTGTTCCAGTAGGAACTTCTCACATTTATTGAGCCCCCGTAAGTTTAATTCTTAGAGCTGCTAAACACCTGCAATACCCAAGGAGATCAACTAAGTTGAGGTCCTCACAGCATCTCCAGAATACAAGTAAGAAGATAAAATAGGGCCTCCCACGTACGAGATTCTTTGTTATATAGGGAGTCCTGAGGAAACTAAGAAGGTGGTAGATTCTTTACGCAGGAGAGAAATCAAAATAAATAAAAATCTTTTCTTAGTCTCTAAGCATTTAGAAGGAAAAAATGAATAGTATCCAGTATAGGGAAGCAACCTAAACTAAATAACGTTAAAAAAAAGAATGAACAGAAATGTAAGTAAATAGGCTTGTTGTATTTACTTTGCTAAAGCATGATGTCTAATTTTATTAGTGTAGCATTTTGTCGTGCCAACCTTGTGTGCTGGTCAAAATTATTTGGGGCTCAAATTGCATTTTTTTTTGTTATGAATTGTTTTTTTCTGTTTTTTTTTCAGACCAATACGAAAAACTGTGTATATATAATGTCCAAACAATGGTAGCACAGTTATTCACTGAAAGGAAGTGTTTAAAAGTTGCCTGTATTTGGCAAAAAATAGTTCCTTCAGCAAGTTCTGCCTAATTTAATTTGAACACAGTCCAAATTATGTAGGATATATAGACTACTGCTTATTTTGTGTGATATTTTGATGTGAATAAAGCTAATTGAATTCAAAGTTAAATTCTTATTACTATTTTATGGGGCATTTGGAATAGTTTAGAATAACAAGCACATCTCTAGACCAAACACTTTTCCACTGATTCAAAAAGGTCTGAAAAAAATTGCATGCCCCCACAGCAACTTTTCAGGCTTTTTCAGCACTTTTCACACACTTTGTACTCTATACAGGCAAAGATAGAGGCAATGTGCTAATAACTATCAAGAGTTTTATATGAACAGTTTGCATTCAACCAAATCAGTTGCTGTCTGCTCTCAAAGCTGTTTCGAAGTTTGAGATGCATGAATACCTGTGAGGAGTTGTTTACATGATGGAAAAATCCCTAACAGTTATGAAATTGAATAAAATGATTTTTCTTCATGGTTATTGCCAGAAGTTCTTCCATACTGTAAACAATATCTTAAATATGATGAAGTCTTTTGATAGAAAAGAATCTCCATTTTCTTTCACTGTGGCAGTGAGCTATGCATCTTGATATATTCTCTGAGGAACTGAGGATATACCAGCTTTCCCTCAGGTGTTTTCCCAATTCTGTTTGTGGCACATCTATGCATTGTGTAGCAGAATTTGTGTGATTTATTTATTTTTCTTAGGGCTGAAAGCTTGGAGGAACAAGCAGATATGCAGGATATGTGTGCAACCTTAATATCCAAGAGCATGTAGTAGCCGTAAGATCCCAAAGCCTGCTTTTTTGACAGTAAACTTTAATTCTGAAGTCCTGAATCATGCCTTAGAACATCACCTCACAAAATATTTTGCACTAATCTAGTTTCTGGGATTCGGTTTCAAGTCTTTTTCTGATATTTTTTTTTATTAAAACAAGTTTTCTTCATTGACGTTATTCATTAATTTACTGTTAAAACAACGGCTATTCATTAAGTGTAATAATTCTTTTGTTATTTTGTGATGGAGTTAAAATCTTGAGACTCAAAATCTATATGATGGCTTAAAATCTTCACAGGATAAGCACACTGAAAGTATCTGCCTTGGTGGCAGCTGTATGTCCTTTTCATGATTGGAGTATTCTTTCCTGTCATTACTTACTGGTACAGATATACTTTTTTCCTAAAAGCCTTTCATAACTGTGTCATTATATTGCCAGAGATCTCTGACACTAAGGGTGAGTGGTAAAAAAAGAACCAGCACCAAGGAAGTCTTCCCTGCTTAGGTGTGAAATAACAACTGAGTATAGTGCTTCAGACATCCTTTTCTCTAGGAAGTAGCTGAATGCTCAGTCTTTGTTAACATCTTTAAATCTTTTTTTCTCATGTGCCTTACTGATGCATTTCCTCCTTGTTATTGATACATATCCTAGTGCTCTGAAAGAAGTATAATTCATGCTGGACAATGAGCCATGGAGAATTTTTAGTGTCTGCAATCAAATCAGAAGTGTAGTTGTTCAGACATTTAAATTAGCCACCTAACCCTTAGAACTGTGACTAGCTTCCTTAGTTTCTGAGATCTGTTCAAATTTTCTACTTTTCAAGATTCTTGTGCTTCCTGCTGAGTGGGAATATGGCCTAATTCTTTGGGATCCACCTGCTGGTCCTTCAACATGTTCATCTGAAAGAACCAACTCTGTTTGGTGGCTCTAAATTCTCTACTTCCAAGCAGCTGCTGAATAAGCCTTAGTTAGGCTCTTTGAATTTGCTTCTCTGTGGTTTTTATCTTTGTTAGTGTTTCAGAGTACCTTAAGAAAAGAGTGAAATCCTTCTGAGACTCAGGATGCCTCGAGGAGGTTGCACCACTGTTAGGCTTCTTGTTGCTTTCTCCCGTAAAGCCTGGAAATAAATTCCTGAAGATCAGACAGATTAATAACCATCAGACAAGCTGAGAGGCGTAGAGTATTAAAAATGCTATGCACAACATCTTACTTCTCTTCAAAAGTCGTTTTAGAATTCAAGAGCTCTGAGGCGTCTTCTACACAGAAATCCTAGTGTACAGCCTCATTAAACTGAAGCCTCCAAGGAAACCCACCAACATAATGAAGATTTGCCTCAAGTGGTTAACACGTTGTACACCAACCTTCCCAGTATTCACCTACATCCTCCTCAAGGCTGTCTTCAATGTTTGTATCAAACTGGAGAGGAATGAATAGACGCTCATCTCACCATCCCCGTGTGCGTGTGTGTGTGTGTGTGTGTGCGCGTGCGCGCAAAGGCAACATAACCCATAGAAAGGGTATATTTAACATTGAAAGGCTTCCAGATGTCTGGATAGCATTGTTGAACTCAATTTAACAGACTTCTTCAGTTCAGTCTATTACTCCTACTTCAGTCAATATTGACTATCATTACTTTGTGTACAAAATTTTGTCTTCTGATTTATGTTCTATAGGTGGACCTTTTCATAATACAGTTCACTCATCAAAACAGTAAATGACTTCAAATAATTGAGGATTCTAAGGAAATCAGAAAATTGTTTGTGGATTACAAATGAAATTTAGAAGAAATTGTAGTTTGTTCTTGAGTGGGAAAGAACAGTATATGTATATGTTATATCATAAGACACACTGTTGGCTAGAATTTGTTGGAGTCATGAATACAAGACACATAGGCAAGATAATATGGGCAAAATATCTCACAGACTTGCAGCTCCTTTGAAGTATATCACCATTCTTCATAAATTGTAGGAAGAAGTGGAATTATCTATTTCAATGGAAATGCAAGAAAGCATGAGTTTTTACTAATTAAACAGGGAGATGTGATTTTAAACTTGCCTTAGAATTTAGGAACTTCAAAAGTGAAAAATCCTTCTAGGACAGCAAAATACTATTCACCCCAGAAAATCAAGCTATTTTCTACAAAACATTTATATAATTTAATCCATAGTTCTGGTTTACTCTTCCTTTTTGTTGTTTTTATGTTTGCCATTAAATTATCTCTTTCAGCCTTTTGCAATGGTACTCACAGTGGCTCCATTTCCTTTTGTGTACAGCACATGCTAACTAGTTACAATTGTTCACGAAACTGTAAAAACTTATAATTTTTCATTACAAAATTCTCAGTTTACGTGAGTCTTGTTCTCTTTCCATTGGAACCAATATACATTTTTTCATGTAGATAAAGATGTTGTAAAGGCAGCTTGTATCGTGTTTCACATGGAATTTATCGAGAAAATCAAGACGCAGTGAATCTACTCAGCCAACAGATCAGATTGTTAGACTAAAGCTCAGATTGCCTTAGCACACAAGTTGTCAACTCTGTCACGAATTACTGATGAAAAGAGCGAAGTTTTTTGCTTACTGAGTAACTTGGTAGTGTCTGGCACCAAATGAGAAAATTCCAAATCAGAAGAAGCAATGATCACCTCTCCTGATTGCGTTCAGAAACAATAATTGAAATGTACCACTATAAATCTACATTGTTTATTACACTTGCTATTTTTAGAGTCGCGAATAAAGACCGGCAGCAGAAGCAGCCATGCTGTTCTTCAGCTATAAATCCTAAATTCACTTGTTAGTCTTAGAAAGGCTGAAGTCATCGAAAGGACACACAGGTGTTATAACGTGTAGAATGAGCTGTACATTACTTGGATAAATGTGCCAGTTGCTAACGTTTTTATACTCTAAGACGTGGGTATCAGTTCAAAGAACACAACTCCAAAAATACTCAGTGGACTGCGTATAAACCAAGTTTCATCATTTTAAGCTCTTAAATGGTTATTTATTAGCACACTCATTAATAGTCAGCAAATGTTGTGAGGAAGATTTCACCAAAATTGTTGCTTTGTTGCTTATGATTAAAAAATTTAAATAAAAAAATAAAAAATATAAACTTTTATAATAACTTTAAAAGTTTAGCTTTAATTTGAGAATATAAAGAGTGATACAGAGTCATGTAATGAAAATGCATATCATTCAGATTATGTCTAGATGGATTCTTGATTTTAAGTAAAAATTTTCTGGCCAGCAAGCTTTTTAAAAAAAATTGTTAATTTGCTTTTTACAAGTCACATTTCTTTTTAAAGGCATGCTTCTGTAGTGATGTTGAGCTTATTTTTTAATAAACAGAATTCGAGTTTATTTAGAAAAATAATGTATTTCAAGATAGCACTTTGAGGAGCATCATTTTCTGCTTGTGCTTATCCTCAAACAGTGAGAGGAAAAGTAAAAAGTGTATTTAAGAGGTGATTTTGAGTAACTATTCAATTTGCACTGGTTAATCACATGAATCAAGTTTTTGTCATGTATCTAAACATCAGTTATTGGAATGATGAGTTATATGGAAAGAGAAAAGATGATCTAAATCAGACATTTAAATAACATTGAGATTGAAATCATCACTTTTCTCAAGACGCCCATATCCTTTTATGGATATAACTATAATTTTTATAGTTATAAAATAACTATAATTTTTCTGTATAGAAAAGAATGACAATTCCAAACACCCAACATTATACAAAATGTTCATAGATAAAACATTAACAAATATTAATACTAAGTAATCCATTACAGATAATTGCATAGTGAAGACCTGCATCATCTTCATTTGAATGAATGGCAAACTTCTGTTGATTTCCACCAGAGCAGGTTTGGATACAAAAGCATTTGCTCAGGACAAACAATATGGATGATCAGATATCTTTTGTACAAAACGAGTTCAAAATTTACATTTGTGAAGGCAAAGAAATTGTGTGGACTTCTTTTATCTATGTCTATTGAAGTTGAGCAGTATAGAAATTACTGCGAACTCTGGTTCATCATTGAAAACTTCCTGGCATATGGCAAGAGAACATTCAAATGGCCTTTTGTGCATTTTTTATTTCAAATAATATCTTTCTAGTGCTATAAAACTCTCTGGTGTTTCTTTTCTCCACTCACTGGCTCTTTGACAATGAGAGCACTGGTTACAGTAATAGAGTTAAATGGCACTCATCGTCCCTAAGAACATCTCAAGTGAAATGCAAGTTTCAGAGCCTGTACTCTCAGTGAAGCCAATGGTAAAATTCCTGTGAACTCTATTATATGGTTTTATGAATAAGGAAAGTAAGATTTAGCCTAAATTCTTCAAAAAGCAACATTTGTTACATTAACTAGACAGAATATCTTGATAGCAAGATTTCATTGTAAACCTGCATTTCCTTTCCTCCCCTTCCTCTGTGCAGAAATTTTATGGGTAATTGTAAGACAAAGAATTGAATTTATATAAATGGTTTATTTCCCCAATTAGCACCTCTATCAGCACTTTGCAGGCAGTGCATCCCTTATTCATGAACTATGTGTTAAAGAAACTAGTGTTAATTAATAACCCCATTGTGTACAGCCCATTAATTCAATACAGAACCTATTAATGTAGATTGAGAGACATAAATTTTGATTGATTTTTACAATTCCATTTGAGATGTATTGCTCAGAACAGATTTCTATAGAAAATATTTTTAGAATGTGATTTTACTGAATATATTTTCCATCAGGACTTGAAAATTATGTACCTGGAGGTAGAATCTCAGTGAAGTAAGAAAATAATATTTCAGGCTGTCAGTGGGAATAATTTTCAAGAATTTTCCTGGTTATTGTGAATTAGCATTTAGCTTTAAGACAACAAAGCAGAGAATAACAAAGCAGATCATTGCATGTGGGATCTCCCAACTTTATTGTGTTGTCCGCTGAGGACAGGGCCCGGCACGTGGAGCCAGGCTCATGGCTGCTCCCACACTGTCTTTGGGACAGACTTTGGGATGGATTCTGCCATCGCTCTCGGGAGTGCCTTTGCAACTGGGCTGTCCCCCGCTATCTGGAGTGGCTCCCACGACATCCTCTGGGGACAGCTTGGGGAATCAGAAGCCCAACGTCCCACTGGAGAGCGGCTTCGTGTCTGGCCTCTCCCCTGCTGCCTGGGATGCCTTCTGCATGCAGCCCCTTGTCTGGTGTAGCTGTGGGAGCGCCTCTCAGCACTTAGGGCTGCTGGATGCCTGCTCCTACGGAGTCCTCAGCAAGGACCGTAAGCATGGGCAGATGGTCTTCTGCTCCGCCTCTGGCTTGGTGGGCTGGCCACTGTGCTGAGGCAGCTGGGAGCTGTGCGATGTTTTGTAGATGTTCAGAACAGTTGTGCCCCTTGCAAACAGTTTTAGACTTTAAAAGTTCCCATGCCATAATACATACAGTCACTTCCATCAGTTTGTATGGCCTTCAGAAAAATAGCAGCCTGAATTCCAGTCGTCCATTCTCTCAAAAACTGAGGAAAATTATTCTACACAGGCAGTTTTATGTAAGACAGCTTATCAGTGCTTCACATGTTAGCTACAGTCCTATTAATATTAAAAAAAATTATTCATTTAACCTGTGAGTCTTCTGTGGAAAGTGATTTGTAAAGTGTTTGCATTCCATTCCTGAGAAATTCTTTTTTGGTTGTGGCCTTCAAAGGCCAAGTTTCATACCTCTGCAATTTGTTGCTAAGAAGATGCCCTTAAATGAAGATAGATAATGAATTACTTCCCATAACAAAATGAAAATGCTTCAGTAAACACTATAAGAAGTATACTATGAAGCATTCCTATTTTCTGGATTGAATGTTATATTTCCTTGCAAAAGGAATATTTTTCATTTAATGTGCATATGCTGCATAAATAAACCAAAAACCATTGTGACAGATTAATCAGATAATTTAACTCTTTAGTTGGTTCATGTGAATTCCACTCCACGGCAGAAAATACATCTGCTACTTAAGCCTAATTTAGACCTTTCTGAGAAGCTAAAAATCAGCCCGCAATGTGCCTAACCTGATTTTGGCTCATTGCTCACTGCTGAGTTCCCCCTGTTGTGAATTGTACTAGCAGATCATATTTATCTCTCATATTTATTGTCTTGGAATATACATTAATTTCTGCTGGAATAATTGCTGGCCTGCACATGGTTCACAAATGATATGGAATGAGTATTTCTGTTTTCCACCGCTTTGTTTTCTGACAGGATAATTTCTGCAGCAAAGCAAGATCTGTTTCTGCAGACATTGGCTCATCTGCTTAGTTTCACTGCTCCAGTCCTGTTTAGGTCATGAGGCATTATGCTGTGGTAAAAATAAGTGGCGAATGTCTTAGAAGATCATGAGCTAGAACAAGGAGAACGGTAAGCTGAAGGAAGGGATTGATGATGGAATATAAATTACAAACTATATTTCTGGTGGCCATTAGAGCATCCGATCAAAACTAGCTTGTTGTAACTACTCATTTAATGAAGATTGTTTACTAAAATATTTATGGAGCACAAACATGAAATAGGAACAAACAAAGCCAACGAAGTATTTTTATAAAATCAAATCAATAGTTAACATAAACATTTCTGAAGTATATTTACACCAGACTTCTCTGCAAGTTAGATTTGGTATGCGTAAAACACACATTTATATTCATATCATGATGAAATTAGTATGCCATGAACCAATAGGAGAGAGAAGGAAATACAGACGTGATGCCAAGGAGAACATTGCATGATATGTTCAAAGAAAGCACACAAAAAATAGCCAAATACATAATGAATCTGACTTACCACAGGATGTTTTGGAAACACAGCAACAGCAACAATGGAAACTTTTTATACTTTGTTTAGCTAGAACAGAAAACAAAAGCAAGACTGATTTAATTAATTAATTAAAAAAGATGGTGACCATTTGGAACATTGCAAATGTAAAACAAAATAATTGAACAGAATGGAAAGGAGAATTGTTTCCAGTTAGTGAATCTATTTTTACACATTGTAAGCTCAAAGTTTTATAAATAATTATCTCTAAAGGGAAGACTCTAAGCCAACTCAGTGGGCGTTAAAGATGTGAGGCAACATGTTTGACTTGTCTGCTTGAACATAACTATTTGATTTATAAAAATTATCATGCTTTTACTGTCATGGTGTATAAATACATACCTTGCAGCACAGTGTTTTGAACGGCACGTAACGGTGAATTTTTATCATTGTTTCTTCTTTGCCTAGATATATATTTCACAGTTTGTTACAAATATGTCAGGATTTGATGAAAGTTGCAATTTAGGCAAAGTCATAGTAATGCTTCCATTGAATTTTCTCATATTTCTCTATTTTCATTTATTTTAATTTTTCAATTCTGGAAAAGAAAGTCACTTTGTCTTTTTGTTTTGTGTTAGTAAATATTCTCACTGCTCTCTGTTGAATATAAGATGCGGTAATACTGCCATGCGAGCAATATCTTCTCAATTTCAATCCATTATTTCAATCATTAATATGAATCTAAAAGCCATTATATAGTAACACCAGGAGCCTTTTTCTTCCCATTTCCCACTCCCTTATGCAATCATGTTTTAATACTGGAATGATCAGGCAAAGAGTTGTGTTGAAAATTGTTTTGACTTCTTAGAATGTATTTTCTGTGTGCTGTTGTTCCTAATAACTCTTGTGACAAACCAAGGCTAACTAGCATCTGAGCGTGCTGTGGTGTATTTGTTGGGCCCTTTCACAGTGCGCTTCTGCACTAATAATGTGAAACACCTTAAGAGGGGCTGTTCACACTCACATTGGAACAGACTGCTTTTTCTGATTTTCAGGCATTCAGAAATCAGTATTTTTTTTATGATGAGAAATGTTATTTATTTGTTTGTTTATTTTAGTGTATCTTCTGTTTTCTGAACTTTGTGGTTTCCTTAGGTCAGGTTCTTCCTGCAGTTAGGTAACTGTACTGAAAGGAGGTTTTTCTGAAAAACATCCGAAAAAAGTTTGTTTCATGTAGTTTTGTTTGCATTTATAAAACAATACAATACCAGTTCTGTATTCCTAAGAGCCCAGGATTTCCTGTACAGCCTATGCAAAAGGATCATGTGAATTGATGAGGACATATTTTTTCCCTGTGTGATCTATAAACAAACTTCCTTTACTCTGTGGAAAATACAAAGAATTTGCCCAACCTTAGTTCCTCTTATAAGGCATTTACCCTTGTAAGGACACCAGCATATTTTCTGTTACAAAAAAGCATCAACAACCTAGTTCTCATATACTTTTCCCAGTAAGGTAAATTAAGATTTTTTTAAAACACAAATGTTCCTTTTATTGTAGTAATAAGTAGGAAGAAAGTAGAAAATCAGCCCCTTGGCACAATATCTCTTTCACCATATAAAACAAATGTTCAATGTCAGAGCATCAAGCCTTCAAGGCATCAACTTTTAAAGTCATCATCCCACACGAACTAAGGAATGTTACAGTTGTCCTAAAAGAAAAGCAAAATCCTTACATCTGCCAAGAAAACAAGCTTAGATTCTGTCTCCTAAGTTTCTCCTTCTTCAGATTTCACATTTGTCCCTATGTATTCCTGACCATGTGTGGCACTATTATACATTTTTCAAGTCCTATTTGGACTTCAGAAGTCATACTGGAAAAGAAAATTACGAATTCAAAATGTGGAACTAGAGATTGCTCTTGGTCCAGTGGAAATTGTTTAACTGTGGTCTCAGGTTCCAGGGAGCCCTCTGTTAACCTTGTGGCTTGCTCCAGTTCAAAGCACTGTCCACACTGCAGCTTCCTGAAAACGGAAGTGCTCGACAGAGACTTACGGTACATGTTCGTTATGGACTGTTTTCCCCTTAAGAAAATTCAGGCAATGGTATACCACAGTAATTGTAAACTCTACAAATCTTTCCTCTCTAGCAGAATGATGATCACATCACCTTGCCAGGTTTCTGGCAATTTTCCAGTCTTCTAAGCTAGCAGACCTCGGAAATCCATTTAGCTCCCTACAGAATATAAATTTTAGTATTTGCACATGGATTTAGTTCACAACTGAAAGTTTCCTGTTCAAAATCTGCAAATTCTCTCTCCCAAATCCAGGTAGAATAACTGTGCTAGGTTCAGAGAATATCTGCAGAACTCCCCTTTGAAAGTAAGAAAGGGAGATGTTACAGGACCATGTAACAGGAAGAAAGGAAGGAAAGAATGATTTTTATAATGGTGCCTGCAATAGGATCATTAATCAACATAGATAATCACTTTTTTCTATCCTACCCCCCCAGGCCTCCACTGTCTCTCTATACAATCTGGCTCATAGGCATAGAACTCCACACCTCCCACCCCACATTTTGTACGATTGTCTTCCAGCCCTGTCCACAGCAACTCACAGCATACAGTCTTTTAGTGAATACAGTAATGATTACAAAGTTGGCTGGAAGACAAGCATTAATATTGGACTAGTGCTCGCTTCACCCTGTTCACCTTTCACCTATGGTGAACAGCAATATGACCCAAGGGAATGGCTGTGTCAGGGGAGCGTCAGGCTGGGTGTTAGGAAAAGGTTCTTCACCAGAGGGTGGTCGGGCACTGGAACAGGTGCCCCGGGGCAGTGATCATGGTCCCAAGCTGCCGGAGCTCAAGAAGCCTTCAGATGACACTCTTTGAAATACGGTTTGATTGTTGGGTAGTCCTATGTGTGAAACCAGGAGTTGGACTCAATGATCCCTTTGGGTCTCTTTCAACTTGGGATATTCTACGATTCTGTGATTCTGTTCCAGCTCACCCCTTTCATCCAGCATCGTCTCTGTTTCCTGCTTGCTACTTTCCCTCTGCTCATGAAGCTGCCATCCACTGATCCTCACCCCCCCTCTGAATCCAGTGCCTGTACATCCAAAGGCACTCCGGTTTCACTGTATTAGCATGTCTTTATGCAAAAATGATGGCACAGATGGTGATGAGTTGGCACAGAGCCGACATATCTCTGGGGAAGATTCATGTCTAACCAATAGGTGATATTCATCCACTATAAGTAAATGGATATTCATCCACTATAAGTAAAAAGGCCCTTGAGAGCCTTTCCAGACCCATGTTTTTACATCTCTATCCCAGTACACCATCTTCTAAAAGTTTTATTTTCCTTGTTGAAGTTGGAAACAGTGAACTCTGTAACGTCAGGCTTCAAATCTTCCCAACTTCTCAATCAACCACTGCTGAGGGCTTTCACAAATTATTAAATAAGATTAGTAGTACTTGAGTTGACATAAGGGTTATGTTCATAGGTGTTTCTTCCCAGTTTATGACCCTAAACGTACTCAGTTAAATATATTTTCAAACACATTTTCTAAATGAGATGATGAAGACCAATATAATAAACTCTGATCTGCAGAAGAGACGAAGTAGAAATAGATACCCTCCTCCTAGATGTCAGCTTGCTCACTTTGAGGACAATTATGTTCATCATTTCATGACATTATTTCTGAAGTAAAACATGTTCTTTGGTTAGCCTTCAATCTTCTTCCATAACTAGACCAGTGACTTCATGAACTAAACCTACAATATAAGTTAAAGGCATACCTCACAAGAAAGAGTGTATCAGTAATATTTAAAGAGTATTTTAGTTACTTGGGTTTGAAAGTCAGTGTAAATATATGCTGACATTCATTAAATGCATATTTAAATTGTATTTTAGACCCAACATTTATTGTGATGATGCAATTTTAGACTCTGAAACATGTAAGCTGTAGAAATCTGACAAAATAATGAGAAGCATGGTAGAAAAATCCAAAAAATGTAGTGAGATTTGCATTTAAAATCAAGAGATATTTTACCATTTTATATGCACAAAAATGCACTATTACACATTTTCATCTTAGGCCATTTTTCCTCTGTGAGGCTCACCTAAATTAGTTGGGAGTTACACATTTCAGATACTCTTGTGAAAGCCACAAGGAATGCATTGTGTTCTGCTGAGGCTCACATTACGCAGTGCTGTTAGCTTACAGCTCAGGCTCTGAGGTCATGGTCTGACTATACATTAAAGTCAGATTTAGAGCCCATAGTGCAAGATCAAAAATCTTGCAGCATAAAGACAGCATTAACACCATATTGTGGGCTCTTGTTAATTTTACAAAACAGTGGTTGCATTCCCACACCTGATCTGGATCAAAAGTTTTCAGGTGATCTGGGAATGCATCAGTGGAGTGTTAATGGCTGAGGTATTATAGCCCAAACCAGATATTTGTCAAGAACTTTGATTCTCGTGATTCCTGATGGATGCAGGATGCCAGGAGAGAAGCAAAGAAAGGAAAAAAATATATATTGAAATATAAATAGAACAATTAAAAATTACTACCAGATCTAGAATTCCAGAGAGACATAGAGTGCTTTGAGCTAAACTTGACCATCTTCACAAAAACTGATTAGAGAAGGCTAGATCTGAAATCATTTTACAGAACTAGAGGAATACTCCACATTATGTGAAATCAGAGAGGAGGGGTTTTCTTAATCACAGAGTGAAAAGAGGAGATGCAAAACTTTCTGACTTACGGTCAGCTGAAGCACCTGAAATCTTGGAGGCTAAATTTCTATGTACCGAATCATTATTTAAATCTGAATCAAAAGACAGTAATTAATAGGAGATTAAGTCTCAACTCTTTAAAAACACTACTTAGATTTTTACTTTGATAGATCATGCAAAGCTATCATCTAGTGCAGGCTGAGCTTCATGCGGGGGTGAAGGCAGTTTTGACACAGAATTTGGAAAAGAAGATGAATTACTGCAATAAAGGAGAAAGAAAGCATGTGGAGATAAAAATCAGGATACATGAAACAGTTCCATGCATTGCAATAAACAACACAATGCCTGGCCTTCAGAAGAAAATGCTGAAGCTGTAAGTAATTACATCATTTTCTAAGAGTTTACCAGTGCCAGGAGAGTCTGAAGAGAGAATGAAGAAACAGAAAGTTTTGGAAATCATTGCAACAGAAGATGAATTAACCGTCAGTCCAAAAGCAAATGAAACATTTTAAGTTGAATACAGGTGCACACGCTCATGTGCTGCCAGAAACAATGACATTATCACTGAAAGAAAAGCCATAGTCAGTAGAAGGTTAGATTCGGGGTTTTAAAGGAGTTGTTTTTCACATATTAAGACAGAAAGATAACTAAATATGTGGGTAAAAATAACTTGGAAAATTTACAATTTCTGAAAATAATGTTTTCACTTTTAAAATGACCATCTTGAGAAGATGCATTCTTGAGAGAAAGATAATATTGAGAAAGAAAATATTTAGAAAAGATCCTTTCCAGGACATAAAAGATTTCTCAGATGTCCTCATTGCTGCCTATTAGTACAGACATGGTCTTGAGTCTAGTTGCGTATTGCTGATTGCTTAGAGATAGCCTGGGAAATAATTTGAAATTTTCTATTAAATTAACATATTTTTCAGTTGTTGATTTTCAGTTTGCATTAGCTGGGAAAGAAGAAAGGTGATGAATTAAAATTTTAAGAACCTCTTATAACCAGAGACATAAGCTGTGAGCACTGGGATTTGATTCATGCCTTCCTGCTCGCCTGGAAATAGGACGGGAGTGAAAGAGCACTCTGCCAGACTTTTCCACTGTAAAACCAAAAAGCACTTGATGAATAATTGATCTCTGTGAGAAACTGAGCTGGTCTGGTTGGTACTAGGGCAGAAGGGAAAAGAGGTGAGAGTTCCTTTCCCCAGAGGCAATCCCGTCACACCTGAACTTCAGGGCTCTTTCCTGGCTCATGAGTAGATTTAGGAGCCCAAATACCTAAGCACTACTTGAGAAAGCTAAGGGGTGCCAGAATGGAAGCTGCTGACAAATTGTACACCCAGGTGCACAGTGAACCATCTACAGATCGCCAGCATGAAAACCCCGCAGAGAGGATTTATTTTTCTTATTCTTTCTTATTCTTTATTCATATATACTCCTTATTCATTCTGGATACACCTCCCAAAATAGGTCTATAATTTTTCTTGCAGAAAATTAGCTGGGGCTACTGACGTATTTTTAAATGCGAGTAGCAGATGATATAATCACGTAATAATTTAGGCTGGAAGGGACCTTGGGAGATCAACCCCCAAAACAGGACTAACTTCAAAGTAAGATGAAGAAGATGCAGCAGTCTCCATTTCTAATGCGAGTGGCCAGAACGCTTGGTCCCGCAGGGAGTGGCCGGAAGTCACTTCAGTTTTCCACACATCTGCAGGGCTGTGGCAACGTCCAAAAAACAGCAGAAAGAGAAGAGCTGGCGGAGACGATCAAACATTTCTCTTTCCTAGCCATATAATGAAGGGGTTTCCTACCTCACCTGTGTGCTCCATGGAGTGCAGGCATCTCACATGTGCTCTGATAACCTCTCCTGGACAAGTGCTGGAGCCCTAGGCGAGGACTCTGAATCCCAGCCCTCAAATCCTAACTCAGATCTAGCAGCAGGCACAGACAGTGCTGCTCAGCCCTGCCAACATGAAATACATATGCTCATGCCAAGAACAAGAGCTACAGATATTGATGGAAAGTCTGTGTTGAACAGAAGAGTGCCTACAGAGCTCAAGCAGTTCCAAGATCTGTTAGCAGCTATGCAGATTTACAGGATTATACTTTTGTATATTGGCATTTATATGTGACCCAAATTTCACTTGAAACTGTGCCTTTCTTTGGTGCCTGTGGTGCTTTATTGTTACTGAATGTAAGAGCAGATCTCTGTCTTTGTGCAGGTTTGTCTCTGCAGGTCATTAGCAACACATAAATGCTGCACTTGCCCTTCCAAATCCTGTTTTCAAAATATAACTTACTTTACATCGTTCTGACCTGGTATGTGCTGAATCACGGTGTGAATTACTACAACTAAAGACTGAGCTTCTTTTTGTAATTGTCAAATTGCTTGAGGACGCTACTCTCCATTTCTCTTAATTATTTTATCATTGTAAAAAGTTATTTCAGTCCTTATTAGAAAACTAGTAGTTAAATCCTTTAAATTGCTTTTGCAAAGGAATTGTGTATTGCTTTCTACACCTCTAGCACCTGATTTGTGTGCCTAGAACACATGCTTCATTAGTCCCTTTCACAAGCTAAGTATCTGCTGTTCCAAGTGCATTGCAAATCACTTTTTAATGGTCACATTGACTAGATGGGAAATGCTTTTGTTGGAGCTATGACTTGTAGTTAATTAAGCCAATTAGCATTTGATATAAGCAATTCTGAAAAGATAAAGCCCAAGAATAGCTCTCAAGAGACGGTGGAAGACTTTAAGCAAATAGAAATGTTACAGAAGGGAAAGGAAATGAAGCAAAATGAGTTTTAAAAATAATTTCTAAATGCGTTCACTATTTTTTTCTAGTTTACATCAGTCTCAGCTGAACTTCTGTGAGAAAAGGGATGGGGTGGAAGAGGGAAGAGGGAAGAATATTTATTCTGGCTTTGTTTAAAGAGATAAAAGTGGACTTTTACTCAGTGAAGAAGACTGGCAGCAAAATTTCTGCTGAGATCCTGTTTGTACCATGAAATTATCTGATTTATGAAATGTACTTTTGACTTTCTTCCAAGAGAAGGTTTTTGACTGCTTGACACCAGAAGAGAAGGCAGCTCGTTCCTCGTAGGCTGGGTATCACAATCTCTTCTGTTTGCTGTGGGGTGAGAACTGTCCTTTCAGCAAAGTAAATAAAAATTCTTGAACTTTAAAATGGAAATGTATCACATTCCTTCTAGCACTGCTTCTCAAAGAGATGGTTAAGGCACAGACATTTTGTAATTTAACCATGTGCTACCCTAGAAATGTGCAATGTACATCAAGTCTAAGGAAGTTATTTCAGTTTCTCTGAAACTACCAAATCGGTTCCGTTCATGTTTTGAAACATACAGTGACCAAGATGTATCTGTTATGATACTTACATTCGTCTCAGCGTGCATGAGACCTTGGCCTTAATTTGCTGGGAAGTTCTCACTGCTTTTGAGAAACTTGTCATTGCTCAACAAATCTTTTACAGTCTGTCTCAATATATTTTGAACCTTCTTATTTTTTGTTACTCGATCTATTCTGGAGCAGAATATTATTCTCAAACAAAAAATCTCATTCTCTCAGATAAAGTAAACTTTGCTTAAAATGTTAAACTCTTACAATTGCTATTGATAATTATTTTTTTTCCTTCAATTAAATTAATAAGAGGAAAAGTGTCAAGTCAGCTGGGAGGAAATTGAACAAAGGAAATATTAATTATATGTCTGTGTTGTGCTTGTATGCTCACCCTGGAAATTTCCTAACTTCTGTTGCAAACTCCAGGGTAGAAAATTGTTGCCAGTCAAATATTCCGCCTTATTTTTGTTGCATTTTTCCTCTTTTTCTATATTTATACCTTGAACTTTCCTTCCCAGCCTGAATATACACTTTACAATCCAACTTAACAAATAAGCTTGTAATTAGTTCTGTGAGTCCCTGGCTGCATGAGGATTTCGTACAAATAGTACTTGTTTGTGTGACAAACATTTGCAGAATGAAAAGTTAGATTTTCTCGTTCTTCAGTCTTCGTCTCATAAAGAAAAAAAACTCTGCTGTGGTACTTTCACATACATACCATGCAAAGAAGTTCGGTGGTTAATTTATCATACCATATAGCTCCACAGTTGCTTCCCTATTCTTTACATAAAGATAGCAAAATGGCTGTTATTGTTTGATCCATCATCTTATAGTACTCAGTAACAATGGCTGAAAGAGTTGCTGTTCCTTGCCTTTGATTTGGATTTGGGAGAGAAGTGTTTCTGCTTCTCTGAGAGTAAATACAGATTTTTGAATATGGATATGTCCTAAGCAAGGGGTTATTGGGAGGAAGTAAAGTAGCTTTAAGTCTTCTTGAAAAGACTCACAAGTTTTAAACCTCTGAAACTCCTATACCTCTTTATTATGCAACAGTTATGTAGCATAAAAATACACAAGAAGTAAAAAGGACATCATAAAAATCATCAAATACAATAAAGTGTTACTAATTATTGCTTCACTAACCTGAATGTTTTATAACTCCTGTTAGAAAACATAGGTTACTGAATTTCTTTAGAAGGTTTCATAGAAGTGGACTAAAATTCCTAGGATGTAAGTCAAACTGAATATCCTGTGGCCCATCGTATAAGAATAGAGAGCTGATGACTTGATATGGGGGTAGGACACTACAAAACCATAAGTCTGTAGAGAGGAATAGATGCAGAGGGGCATAAATCTTCTTGACTTCTGAATTCTATGTCTGTTGTAGAACTCCGGAAAATTCTATTCCTCTCCATCAGTTCTCAAAGAAGATGGCTGTGTCCAACACAGACATTTCTTCTTCAGATGCATTTGTTCAGGGAGCTAAATCTCAAAATAAATTGTATGCAAATTAAAGTTCATTTTCTTTCCCCACAGAATAATCCTTCATGTTATCAAAGAGCTTTCATGTTCTGCAAAGAGCTAAATACCCTTCACTCATATTGATTTGAATGAAAATGGAGGTGGCTCACTACATTACAGAATCATGACCAAAATTTGGTAGTTCACAGTCTCTCAAATCTTGCCTATACACAGTTAAATTGGATTTAACTTTATAACAAGTTAAATTCAGTAGCTGACAAGGTTCCATCCATCACTGTGATTTAGTGATGTTCTAATGTACTTTCTGTTACCAAGTCATCTAATAGATAAAGTCTTTTCATTTTTATAGTCTGCAAAATACTCATCTCAACCTTTGCTCTTCAGTACAGGAACAGACACTGGCAAATGAGTTTGGGGATTCTTCTTACAATGCAACACTGTTTGCAGATCAGCGTAAGGAATACTATGCTTATGGCTGTTTTGTTACCTGTTATCTATGCTACTGTACAAAGATATTTGGGGATACCAAGGCATTGCATTAAATGACATCAAGGAAGAAAATAATTTTATTTTAATATTAGCTTCAATTAGATGCAGACTTATATGATTAAGGAGAAAGCCAGCCTGGAACAAACTATTTCAACCTGCTGAGTGGGAAATTAGAATCAGCACAATGTAAACGTCACCAGCAAAATAGCTCACAATATTTAAAACTACTGACTTTTTATATTAACACTATTGCATATGCACACATTCTGCAGGAACCTATCCCAGCTATTGCCATAGTGCAACAGCTGCATATCCAGATGAGTTATGCTGCAGGATTCATGTCGGGCATGAGTAGGGGTGGGTGTGCACCATCCCAGTGGAATTGGCATTGCCAGTTTCCTCCCTGCCCTGCATTGCTGTGAGAGGCTGGGGCTCATCCAGGTGATGGTCAGCCGGACAGAAGAGGTTTAAGGATTATGTGAGTTATGATGTGTATTTACCCCTGGGAACTGGGTGCTCTGACAGCTCAGCACACCCAGCACCTGCTGCTTTGGAGAGTTTGCAGACTAAATTGGATGGCTCTTCTGCACAGCAGACCTTACATAAACAAATGTGTGCCATTAAATTGTTGGCTCTCTTTCCTTATTGATGGGCTTTAGAGACTGACGGTTGAATTAAACAAATGTTTTATTCCACTGTGGCTTACACCACTATGATATCTTTACTTCCAGATGTCTGTGTTTTCTAAAGCTTCCTATTTGCTATTAATTTTTCTATTACAGGCTTTCCAGAAGAGGAGGCCTGAGTCAATCTGAAATGTGGACACAGTAAGATAACTGGAGCCATTTGACTGTTTATAGCATGTAGTTACATCTAACAAACAGTCTATTCTATATGCAGCAACACCTAAAACCAGCAAAAGCTGTAATGTTCCACTCAAACCTACCTGTCTTATCTGTACAGAGTCTGAGATGAACTGTTTCCATGCTGACTGAGAAATCTGTGAGTGTGACAATTCCTGAGATTAAGATTTAGGAATATGACAAGAATTTTCTAATGGCATTTTTCAGCACATTGGCAAAAGCTCTCATCCCAGGAGAGGAATGCTTCAGATACCAATTAAAGATTAATGCTTAGTAAAGAATCTTACTTCCAAAGAAATTGGATGGGCTAGTGGATGTATTGACTGCAGAATTGCATAGTAGACCACAGTAATATAAGGCACAGTTCGGTTTGAAAAAAATCAAACAAAACAACCATAGGAAGACTGCTTTTTATCTCATCAACATACACTTTGCAGTAAAACTTCAAATCGCTCACAGAAGCCTTTTGGTGTGTTGCAGACTATAATTCATTCTATACAGTTCTGTGATAAAAAGTATTTCACTTCTCTGCAAATCTGTGTCTACCAGCAATATTTTATAACTCCATACGTTCCCATTTCCCTGAAGACCGAAATTTTGTGAGTTTGCTCACTTCTGAATCACAAACGATTGCCAGCTGAGTGGCTGATCTTTAATTACTGACTCGCTTCATGTTAGCAATTGAACTGCTAAAACTCAGTAGTTAAAACAGAGCTTCTCTTGAACTGCTGGGTAACTTACATGTAAAGAATTCTGTAGTAGGGTAAGAACCTGAAACATACAGCTTACTCAGGATCGGTTTAATTTCATTCTAATTGAAAATTCCAGTTACATAACTTGAATGTTGCACAAATATGCAATTCTATGTTTTCTGTTATAGCCCAGAACAACAATTGGAAAGTAGTTAGTTGGAGTAAAAATTCTTTACTCTCCTACATGCAAGCAATGTAGAGGAACATATTTACAAGATGACCAGAAGAAAGTGTGTTGAAACCACAGAGGATGATGCTGTTCTGGACAAGTAGTTCTAAATAACTCATCAACAAATGAGAAGTTCAGGCTTGTATGCATACCTGTGTTTGGGGAGGATATTATCCGGCTGACAGAACTTCATGAAATGCTTAGTTGAGAACTAGATGCCCAGAAGGACGCTGTTGTCAGGTAAGAGTTTGTTATTATCTTGGAATTTATTAGTTTTTATTAGAAATGATCATCACAGAACACACCACTATGTGTTTCGCCACCCTTCCTTGCTATCATCGGCTAATTGGTTTAAATTATTCTTGGTTTAAATTATTATTATTATTATTATTGAATTCTCACTCAGTAAACTTTTCTCTTAGATAAACTCTTAGTTTAACTGAAAGTACAAATTTAAATGAATTATGAGACCCAGCACAAAAAGATAGGAGTTAATTTAAATTGGTGAATTAAGTTTAGAATTTTGAGTTAAGGTTGATCAAAATAAGATAGTGAGAAGCTGAAATAATAGACTTCATATGGGTTACAAGATTTTATTTATGCTGCTTTCAATAATGAATTTTGAAAGGGATTGAGTAACTCAGTGTGACTTTTCCATGTGACAAGCCCTGCCACGTCATTTAGCCCAGCTAGAACAACTGGAGTAAAGCAATGACATAAAGAAGGGAAATGTTAACCCAGAAGATGGGTTTTTATATGTACTGGCAAAACCAGATGCACTCAACATAGGCAAACCAGATGCAGTGTACTTTAGTCTTTTTTTTTTTTTTCTTTTTTTTTAAGTGGAGTGAAGGCTGCTAAAGGGATTCACAGACTAAACTTTTATTTCTGTTTTCTGGCAAGGTAGAAGTGTTTGGCTGTGGGCTGAGAGACACTTTGCTTCCATTTCTGTTTCTGCAGAATCATATGATATGCATTATAACTTTTAAGGCCAGACTTTAGTCTGTGAAATCATCTCTGGAGAAGATCACAAGGGAGAGTTTCTCTTTTTGTATACATGTGTATATATACCAAACAAAGGAGTGTAAATGTCTTGCTAACACTCTACCACTGGTATACAGATGTTACAAATCATATTTATGTTCATGAATATTCATTGCCTAAACAGTAGCAGGCATGAGAAAGTCTGAATGGAAAGCTTAACAGGAGTAGTCTTACTTTCTAATACTTTTTAAATTTAAAAGTGATTTTATTTAAAAATGACTTGAAATTCTCTTTAAGAAAATGTATGTTGATTTTAACTAGGAATACTTGTATTACAACAGTATGATCTTTTTTTATTTTTTTATTTTTTTTTGTAATTTAAATGAGTAGTATTAATCAAAAGTAACTGCTATGTCTTAGAGCAGTACTTTCGCACTGAGTTGTACAATGTTTCATGGACAGCCCTAGAGAGCTTTTTCTTGTATTCTGAAAAGAGGCAATAACAGTCACACATAATGTTGCTCAGTCTCCTGGTTAAACAATTTATCCTTTAGTTGTGATACTGTACATTTATAGAAGGTTTGACTAAAACAAGTTTTCCAGATCATTTTTCATTTTCAGTTGCTGCTCAGAGGATATCTTGAGGTGAGAAGTTTCTTCACAGTTATACCTCTGTAGCAGTGTGATGTGCCTTTTTTCTCTTACATGTCTCACAATGTGATCTGCTCTATGCATACCCAATCCATAGGCAGAAAGAAGTGCTGAAAAACACTTCTTTTTTTTTTTTCCACTAAAGCTTTCTCACAGAATCTTTAAGGGAGAACAAGAAGTCATTATCTCTCTCCTACTGTGAGCTGCTACTGCTTTTTTTTTTTTCCTTTTTTTTTTAAATCTGAGTACAACACATTCCTTGATATTTTGTCTTCATATGCTCTAAGCCCTGGGTCACTCTGAAACTGAGCATGTTGCACCATAGGCACACACAGTACTAGGGCTCCTGAGAAATCCTTTCATGTGAACAACAGCGCAGCCTGGAATCATCCATGGGAAATAGCCTTGTCCCAGTCTTTAGAGATGCTGTACATTCAAACGTGCCTTTGGGATCTGCAGAATTTTACTGTAGTAATCCTTGAGAATTGTTTTATTATGGATGAAATAGAGCTGAGGTTAAAGCACAGATGAGGGACTGAAGTGCAACCAAGCTATGGAAACATTTATGTATCTCAAGCTCTCATCTCTGGGAATTTCAGGACCTAGAAATGTTCTCTTCTTTCCCTTTCTTCTCCTGACTCCCTTTAATTTCTATTTTGTCAGTTAATAAAGGGAAAGAAACAGGTAGAAGAAAGAAGCTGGCAAGTGTCAAAGCTGGGAACATCAGTTCTTCACAATATTTTGATTTGAACTGAATTTAATCCAATTCTTTTGGTTTCTTGGGCTCTACCAACACCAAATGACATTGTCCAGGCCTTTCATGTCATAAAACATGCTTGGAAGAGATACAACATGTGAAAATATGTTTTTAATATTGAATCTCTGAAAGGCCCCAGGCAAATGTCACAGTCTCAGCTACTGAATCTGGCTCAACAGTGGGTGGTGTCTTACCTTCTGAGGAAGGCTATAAATAGTCATAGACTGGACAAGAAACACAAAATGTAGCCTGGGAAAAGTTTTGTTCCAGTGTTTATATTGACAAGGATATTCCCATCTTCCAGTACAGCTGTCATTTCAGGTTTAAAAAAAAAAGACTGACAAATGTAACAGAACATCTGTGAAACCAGATCATGAATCTGGCAAACATCACCTTACTTTGTGGTAGACTTTGTATTAGTCCTTGGCATCCTAATTGCTTACTGTTTGAGTTTTCTTTTCATAGTAATGTTATTAAGTGACAGTGAAGAGTCCATGGAGGATCTGTGTGTTGCTGTTAAAATGTTGATGGCATTTTGCACAGGGAAAATACTTTCTAGCATGCTTCTATTTTTTACTACATGCTAAATCATGTTACTTACAATTTAGAAAATAACAATAAACATTTTATTCCATGAAATGACAGACAGTATAGTTCAATTAATATGCACAGTGTTCATCCTGATAAACAGCTGATGCAGCCAAACATCTGGAGTTAGAACAAATAGTATTTCAGCTGAAATTATGTAGTACCTTTATAAATCTGTGCAAGAGGCACACATCCTTTGATATATTATGTTGGTTTTTTATCTAAACTCAAGTGGCTTATTGTTCACCTAGTTGTCTGATACTGTCTTGAAGTAGTACAAGCTAGCATTTCAGAAACAGGATTTTATCCATGTTACTGTAATGAAACACATACAGTTGGTGCAATGTTCTCCTTTGTTGAGCCTTTCATGACTATAGCGTGATACAAGCAGTAGAGGTCACCATGCACCAATCTCCACCAACTTCCAAGGCTTCACCTAGGAACTAGGCTGGGTATCAATTCCCATGATTTTGTCTCAAATTGATATAAAACTCTAAGTGTTCTAGACAGCAAACGGCTGCATATGGTGGGGGGAATATTATAATTGCTACAGGAATAACTATCTTCAGGAACAATAATACAAGCATTAAAATAATTTTTATTAATAATAGTTTCAAGATGCTTGCCATTCATTTGAAGCTTTTTGGAAAACCACCCCTGCTTAACTAATCATCCTATACTAGTCTCTGGTAATTTGTCCAGTGCCTATTGGGCGGGGAAAAAAAAAAAAAGCAAAATGACTGATGCATGCCCTTTAAAACTCATTAATAATAAAGTGAAATCCAAATGTGGTCATTTTAGCTCTTGAGTAAAGCTTGAGCTCCATGCTGAGCACATCTACAAATAATACATAAACTAGCATGCTGCTAAGTACGGATGTCCAGCTGATGAAGGAAAGGGTAAACTATGTTCACTAGCACATCAGCTAGCAAAGTTTAAAACTTATGTGTTCTGCTGTATCTTGCTTTCTAAACTGTGTACAATTTCTTTCTGATGCCGAGATGTACTCAGCAGTGTTTGGATCCAATTTCCATGAATGGTCTGTTGAAAAAACGTTCTCAGACTAAGAACAATGATGACTGTAGGACTTTAAATATCGACTTTATAAGGAAAATGCTTGCCTTCATACTGTCTGTTGTGTATTATGCTTTGATCTATGTCACATTGATAACAATGTATGTTTGTTTATGAAATTAACAGGATGGGATCTTGAGCTTCTCTGAAACAAATGGAAGCTTTATAATCTTAAAGGAACAGTAATTTCAACCTTATTCTTTGAAGGATGGTGCATCTCTATTAAATCTTTATTATTCTCCATTCAAGTTCATTATTTCAACATTAGAATATGCTTTGTACTACAGTTTAAATGGATTGAAACATATGCTCACCAGTTTTAAGGGACTTTGAGCAAATTTGAGCATAGGAAGAACTTTATTTCCCTAAAATTAGGTAAAATAAGTGTGGCTGTTTCAAGAAGCACTGAGTATAAAAGGAAGGTTAAATCATTAGAACTGCAGCCTTATTTCCCTTAGAGTTATGTTATATAATAATTCATGATTTTGAAATTACACCAGTTGTTAAGGTATAATGAGTGATATACTCTTTATTATGTTTTGCTGGGAAGGGAGAGGGGAGGGAAATTCAGTAACTTAAATGCAATAGCCGTGAAAATGTTAATGCTATGCTGTCCAAGTAGTGTATTTTCTGAAACAACTGGAATGAAGCATTTTGCATGTAATTTCTCCTATTTTGATTAAATATAAATTTTAAACAAGCAGAAGATGAAAAGAAGATCTCACTTTAAAATGAAGTCAAGGTGTGACTTCATCTCATAGAGATGAGGAATGTCAAAGTACAGCTGAAATTCTGTCCTCAGGTCATGTTGTGTTTTGATACTGGTGCAGAAGCACAGCAGTCAGGGCTGCAGAAGAGGGAGTGACCACGTGTGCTGCACTGGGGAGCCTTGAGGGAGTGACTGCAGGGACATATAGATTAACTTGGAGATTTGCAGCCATGGCTAGTTTACATGAAAAAAAATAAATGGTTTGTGTGCGATGTGCTTTAACAAATCCAGTGACTCCTTCATATCTGCTTTATGGCTCAGAGCAGAAGGATACAACGCTAGCGGTTTAATTCTAGCGTCTCTGAACTCTCATCCCCAATGTTTTTTGTTTTGCCATTGCAGTAACCCCAGGTTGCATGCCGCCGAAGCATTCCTTTAAATGAAAGTATAGCTGGGATCACTGCAAAGTCTGTTAACAATCAGTTTAGACTTGTCGAAATTAGCTAGTGGGATCCCTCTCCTAAAAGAGAAAGGAGGGGAAACATGTCTGTTTTTCCACTGGAAAGCTCTGATTAGATACCTACCCTATGCACATGGGATCTCTACTCATAGTTTTTCTCCTCTAAGTGATAGGTTGTCCTACACACTCATTTGCTAACAGGGTTGACAAGTGGAGACATGGTTCCTAGATGGGAATTAAAGAAAGATAGGACAGGCTAAAGGATATGTGAAATGGATGGGGCTTAGGGAAATGGGAAGCACCTACTCTAGCCAGAATTGCTTTAGGGTTCTGGTATTATTATTTCTGCTCTACCTCTTCGGACTTTTATTAGGGTCAGGCAGAGCCAGAGGAAATCCCATACGGCACAGGTACAATACAGCAACGTTGCCAATAAGCCAGAAGGCTTGCCTGAGGCCAAACCAAGCAAGAATAGACAAAGTCAGCTGCTTAAGAATTTGAGCAAATTAATAGTGCAGGGCCCATTTTGCACTGAGGAAAACCTGGGCCCTATTGTATGAGAGTACATGTCTCGCCAAGTCTTTCTCTATCTTCCTCTACCCTGACCTTAGGATTGTAGCACGGAAGGAGATGATGTGGTCCAGCTATTGTAAAATCTAATGAAATAATAATAATAATGAATCTAATGGGATAAATGAAGTGGGATGCCATGGAAATTGTTTTCTGATAAAACTAGCATTTTAGCGATTACAGAACTCATTTCTGAAGACATCTAAAATCAATCTACAGATTTTAATGGTGAAATATACCTATTCTGCTAAAAATGCATGATAAATCTGTATTAGCAGTAACAGAACTTTTCTATAAATTGTGAAAAGATTAATTCACATCTTAAATAATCCTTCATTCTTATGACAGTTCTTGTAGCTGCTAAAAGTTTCCAATAGTTTCACCCTTTATCCCCAAACTAGACAATATTAATGCATTCTGCATTCATTTACTGTACATTCCCTGTAGTTCATATATCCGTTACAATATTTGCAGGCAGAACTTTCTATTTAACTAGCAATCTAAAGTTTCACAGCTCGCCAAGAAAACCAAAGGTTTTAGAGTAGCAGAGATTAAAAAGAAGAAGAAATCCCAGCACTGTAAATTGTAAAACTTTACACCTTACAGCTGCCAGCTGTAATCCACAAGGAGACAGCATTCTTAGGCTCTGAGGAACATAGGCTGGGCCATTTTTTAGCAAATACTCCTCTTGTTCCTTCAGAAAGGGAAGGAAAGGGAAGCAAACAGTCTCAAACCCCAAAAGCAATCCTTGCAGAGAACATAACATTGATGAGGAGTTATTTTGTCCTTGAGTGTGGAAGGATTGTGGTGATTTGATAAGATCTGTTAAGATTACATTTTGCTTATTATTACAGTTGAAATCTAACAGCTGAAATGTTACACAGGCCAAGTCAGACTAAGCCTGAGAGGATTTGCACAATGTAGCATTTACATAAGATAAGGACCTGGTGGTTTCTGGTTCTTTTTAACTAGAATACCTTTATCTTAATTATCACGTTATCGGCTTTTTGTGTAAGATGAAATGTATTTCTTTTAAAGGCATAATAAGGCTTATTTTAATAACTCAATTTCCTATAGAGTTAAATAATTTAGCATCAGACAGAAACCACAGTACATTTTAAGATTCCTGGAGCTACAGCTGTAACTTGCAGAAGTGATGCAATGTGTTGGTTGCTGAAGGGCAGCACATAGCCAGGCCAGTGCCACCAGGAAGGATGACCACGGCCTCTTCTGAGCAAATGAGAAGCCCAACAGCTGCCTCTTTTATTTTTCCACTCTGACAAAAGCAGAAATAATGGAAAACTTATTTGGGCAAGTCCAGGACAGCCTGGACTTAGGATGTGTGGGAACGGCAGGGGAAGGAGGGAGAGACACAGAACTGATTACAGCTCTGTGCACCTGTTTGTCATGTGTTTGTCTGCCTGTGTTTTTGTGATGAGAGAGGGAGAAGGGCAAGGAAGAAGCATATGAAATACCAAGCATCAGTTGAAAGTCAAATCTGAAGACAAACTAGGCTCTAGTGCAGAGCTCTGAGGAAAAACTGAAAGAGGAGAGAGAGAGGAAAACTTGGGCAAAGCTGGATGAGAACATGGCTATTGTTTACAAAGAAATATCTGGATCCATCATGACTTTGTTTTCTTAGTGAAAATATCCTCTGTATGATCTAGCCACTCAAGGTGAGCAACAGTGTGAACCTAGTCTTGTTAGCCCTACAGTTCAGAAAACTTTAAGGGAGAAATAAAGTCTGTATTCTAGATAACACTAAATGTGTGCATAAGGCAGGAAAGGCAATAATTTATCTATAGGTTCACTTATTTATAAACAATGACTATTTATTCAACTATTTCTTGATCAGATCTTTTAGTTGCACCCTTGTCAATTAATTTTGAAGTTTTTTTTGGAGACTTCTGTGTCCATCACTATGGGACATACATAGATCATCCTATACAGTGAATACAATCACAAAGGTAATCATTTATGATTGCTGTGTTTGTGCTAAGTTTGTGTGCTCCACAATGCTCCTTTCTTTCACGTTGATTCTCTTTTAGATTGCTAGTATGAAATACGTTTGCCAAAATCAAAACAAAACCCCTTGTATAATGTAAGAACTCCATGAAATGCCTGGACCTAGTCTGCTTTAATTCAGATCCATTTAGGCAGGTTTAGTGCTAGGCAAGACTATGAGTAGAATGAGGAGAGAAATACTTCCTTAAATCCTACTTAAAAAATTCTTTGTGTCTGTGTTTTTCAACATGAATGTCACTTTATGACATTTTCTTCCAGTTAAGAAAGGGAATCGAGAGTCATTTGGAAATCTACTCTGACTCTATGGTTCCTCTGGTCTGAGGCACGGCACAGGAAAACTGAAGTAGTAAACACAAAAAACTGGTGTCTGAGGCCTAGGCTTGTGCTAAGCTACAGTTACAGAGGTTGATCCAGATGAAATGTAACATCCAGTGGAGGCTTGACTAGATAGTTCTGGAGTTTTCTTTTTAACGCCAGGACCCCAGTCCCTTTATGGTGCTATGAAGACAAGTCATTAGAAAGAACAAATCTCTTTAGAAGGTACCTGTTCCCTTTTAGCACCCAATGTGATGTGGATGGGCAAAGGTGGCTCTCCAACAGGAAACCTGGCTATCCATAGGACCAGCATTTGGTATAAAATATTTTCCTTATAGGCAGTGAACAAGCCTGCCAGCAATGTTCTAATGCTGGAATGCAGAACTTTCCAGAAGCCTTTTTTTTTTTTTTCCGTACTACTTCCCTATCAGTTTTACCCTAGGTGAGAAGAGACACTACATTTAATGCGTGCTCTGAAAAGCATGTGCCAAAGTACCATTTGAATCCCCCATCAAAATCAGCTACTCAGTGAGGAAGTATCTCCTGGCAATAGTAAAAAGAAATTTAAGAGAGACCTAGATTTCAAAAGACTTCAGGATAGTTATGCTTTACACATTTTAATCTTTTCTGACACAACAGAACTGCCCTCCCTGCCATCACATTTCATTTCTGAGTTTCTATGGCAGGAAAACTGCATCCAAAGACCTCTTATCCTCTAGTTGAAATCATGGATAAAGGAGATTAAGTTGGAATCTTTCAGACTACACGTATTTTTCTACTTAGACATTGAGGAAAGCTCAGGAGAATGCATTCACTTTAAAATCATTTTGATAAGGAGCTACGTGTGTTTTATAGAAAATATTTTTAACAAATCAACTAGAGTTGTGAGAGTTTAAGAAAACACATTTTTCTTAGACTTTGCCAGGCTTGCTAGTTCAGCAAGAGCTGTTGAACATGTTGCTTTAATAAATGACCACTCCTGCTGAGCACAGAAAAAAAGTCATGGTTTATCAATTTATCTTTTGTCTCTCAAATGCTAATTCTATCCAAGTTTAACAGATTAATTCACATACTTATTGTTGCTATTATTTACATTGGCTATGTAGAGATCTTACACATTTTTGAAGTTTATAGTGTGGAAAAATGTTGTCAGTTGAGATACCTACCACAACATGCAAGCATGGTCAGAGGAAGACATATACTCATTCTGCTTTAAGTGGACAAAAAAAGTTAAGGGTTAATTTGCTCCTGTAATAACAGTTTTTGCATGTTTTATAAACAGCCTCATTCCAAGTATTTTAAGTTGTCAGTAACAGTGTTTCTGTTTCATTTTCATGATCCCCGCAAACCAATTTAATCACAAAGCAGCAGTGGAATTGTCTTGCTTCTTTGCATCCTCTATAATACATATATGTACATTTTACAAGTGACCCTGTTATCTGTTTTTCATCTCTTCAGGAATACAATATAAAAATTGCCAGTCATACTGTGTAGAGCAGCCTTGTAGCAGACTCTCTATTCTCTTTCAAAATCTCTTACGAGGGTTTCCAGTATCTAAAAAGATTTTATTTTATTCAAATGAAGCATGCTGTCAATGTTAAATTATTTTAACTTTTCATCACTTTTTCATCAGGTTTTCTGGGGTCACATGGGTATATTCCCTCTTCTACAATTTTTGTCAGTCACAAAATAAACTTACAGTTTACCATAATACCCTACCTTACTCCTGAACATGAAAATGATCTTAGTTCATTCAGTTTCTCAATTTGCACAATCTGGGCACAGGTAGTTCGAGTAGTCACTATATCCACAATGAAAAATGTCTTCTTTCTGTTACTTTTCTTCCTGTTCTCAACACTGCAGTAATCTAACATTGTCAGCTTTATAGCCATTTTGAGCATGGATGCCTCTTCCTCTTTTCTGTTTCATCATGTATCATTTCCAAATGCTTTAAAAATGCTCAATAAAGCTGCTCAATAACCCTTTGTTTTGAAGACTTATTGCATGCAGGTTCTTGAGCTGCACAGGTTTTCTATGGATGCTTGAGTACTTTATCACTTTTCCTTCTTCCTTTCTCCTCCTTTATATCACCTGTGGCCCAGGCTGTCGTCTTCAATGCATTTTTGTTGAGCCTCATTACACTGACGTATTTTTATGGATGTTTTCCTTTGACGTTGACTGTGAGGTCGGTAGGTTTTCCAATGAAACATACATCAAAGAGTTTGTTCACTCTTTCACGGATGTTCTTGGAGAGAGATAAGGAGGAGATGTCTTGATAATTAAATTGAAATTACTCATGAAAAGGCTTAAGCTACAGTGTACTGATCTCAATAAAACTTCCTGGCGAATTGCAAAAGGCCAGCTGGAAGAAAAAGCCGGCATAACCTATATGAGTGGGAAGATGGGAGAGGTTAGTCAGGCCCTTCCTCAGCCAAGACCTTTAATGGGAGATTTTCATGCTCACTGTCATTGCTTTTCCCTCTCCCCACCTCCTCTAGCTATTCTGCCTTCTTTCTTGGACTCCTTTCAGCCATTGCCACTTTTTGCTTGCATGGCAGAAGTGAGTGAGTCCTAGCTGCGTTGGCCCCTTCTCGCTCTCCTCACTGCGCCTTGGCCCATTGCGTGCCATCTCTGCAGAGCACTGCCACCCTTCCCAGCTCACTCCTTGCTTTAGGCAGCCCCTTCCACCTTCCTCCCCTGTTCTGCATGCCCTGCCCTTTCTTTTCACTAGAGATTTTATTCTCATTGACACAAGCTCTTCTGTGTGTTTCCCCTGGCAAAATAAAGGCTTCACTGTGTGAATAAAAATGAATACCTGAATGCATGTACATGAGACTGTGAGGGCAGAAAAAGACAAGGGAAGAAGAAGGAAAGCTAGAGCAAGGCACAATGGAAACAAAAGTACTCCCTAAAAACTCTTTTCTGACTTCACTAAGCTATTGCGCAGGAAGACAGCAGACACTGAAGTATTTCAAACCGGGAAGCAATAAAATAAAAAGCTCAGTATGGGGGAAAAAATTCAACACTTTATTCTCACAGACTGGAGGATAATACATGGAGAACTGAATGTGGAATTTACATTGAGGGAATATAAATTTAAAGGAATATGTTTAAGAGCACATGAATATGGGAAAGGGAATATGATAAGAGTGTTTTTCACCTGGCAGAATAATACCCTTAATCTTTTGCTTTTAGATATTTACCTACTGCATGACACATTACAGAAAAAATATTTGGTTGAAAATATTTCTACAGAAAGGGTTTCAATAGCATTTTTGCAAGGATGTAAATATTATGTCTGGTATATAATTTTCAAAGGAAAAAGAATAAATGTGCAAGGGATTTAAATCCACAAATTGTGCTTTATAGACAATTGTATTGAGTACCCAATTGCAAGTGACATGCCTGGTGATTTTGTTGTGTTAAACTGTATGTGCTTCATAAATCTGGAGGGAGAACCATAGTAATGTCCTTTTCCCAAAATCAGACAGGGAGACTTGCTAAAGATTTGTGAATTTCCTTTGCTTCAGGGTGCTGATATTTGATAGCAACACCTTACCAATTGTTTTTGTAGTGACAGTAGCATTATAATAGGGAAAGAGATAACATATAATAGAAATTTCAGGTCACACACTGATCAAGCCTGACACCTGTAAAGGAATAGACTCCTGTGAGATGCTGGTGGCCCACAAAAAGATGCATATACAAGGCTTAAATCAAAATACGTGCTTCATATAATGGCTTAAATAAGTACCCAATGAATTCCT
The DNA here is from genome assembly GCA_013396635.1 of Penelope pileata. Classification (NCBI taxonomy): domain Eukaryota; kingdom Metazoa; phylum Chordata; class Aves; order Galliformes; family Cracidae; genus Penelope; species Penelope pileata. The sequence continues at coordinate 145,922 of WBMW01000227.1, read as the reverse complement.
TTTCCTAAAGTCAAGTTCAAATGTAATAGCCTGTAAAAGAGAGGGGAAAAAACATAAGTCAGTTTTACAATGCTGTTTGTGAGCTGAGCATCACTAATGGTTGGGAGTGCTGCGCACCTAGCACTGTTTGAGGATAACCCAGCACCAAACAACACCAGCAATGGCACAAGTGATTCTTATAACACACATTTTACTAGTAAGGGTGTCAACACAATGGTGAAGTAATTCCAGCTGTTCTGTTGGACCACAAAGACATGATATGTGATAGGTAACTAAGACATTCATACCAGGTGCAAATGACAGATGCAACCAGCACGATGACAGATCAAGAGCTCTTATAAATCTCATCAGAAGGGTTCACGTATTAAGGGCTTCAGTACCTCCAGCTGCTACACATCAGCAGGTCTGAGGGAGCTGCTGTGTTAATAGTCCTTATGTTTCTGAGACTGTGTTACTTGGCCTTTACGTGTTTGGTTGTCATGCTGATGAGCTACAGGAAAGATAGTTGAAAAGTTCCTTGACAGAGATCTGATTTCCACCGCCATTTTGATTTCTCATTTTTGCATTCAGACGTTTCGTGATGCAGATCGTTCCCAGTCAAGGAGCAGAATGTAGCACAGGGATATCAAGCAACAGCAGGAAAGGGAAGTGTACGTGAAACTACATTTATGATCATGGGTCTCATTCCACATGGAGCAATAATCATGAAAGGCAAGGACATGAAATTAGGTTAGCTGCATGGATTATCCTTTTTGAACATGCGTAGTGTAGTTTGAGGCACTGATTCAGATGTCCTCCCAGTGAAGTTGTACTTCAGTCTGTGGAAGCCATGGGCTCCATTAGTTGTGAAATGTGACTCTGCAATCAGGTTTGCACAGCCTCTAGAGGAGTTTCCTCTGACCTATACCTGACCTAGATATCCACTCCTGCTTCGCTGCAGTCATTTTAAAAAATGGCAGATTTAAAATAATCCTAGCAAAATTTAGTGAAGCAACTGAGCTGGTATAAAGTGCACAGCTGGGCTGAAAAATTAGCTTCTAAAATGATATTCATGTTATTGTTATTCCCATTATCTCATTATTACACATGACACTATTTATATATATGGGAACAAATGTTCTTTGTTCTCAATATTCAAGCCTGTTCTATGTTCTCAGTTAAAAACCTCATTTATGGGAGAAACTGTGAAGCCAGAAGGGCTGATGCGGCTCTGGACAATGCAAGCTGGTCTGGTGTGGATGGCACAGCTGGATAACGTGACTCCACACTGCAGTACCAGCCACAGCTGGAGTATGACAGCCACAGAGCATCAGGTTTCCCTGTCTCCCTAGGCACAAGCCTGGCACAGTGTCTCTCTAGGGCTACTTTAAGGGCCCAGAGAAAACACCAGAGCAAAGAAGCAAGATATGGGAAGGGAGGAGAATAGCCCCATCAGTTTCTTTGCACACCAGTCCTTCAGCAATACTGAAGTAATTCCACTAACTTTTGAAATACAAAGGTTACTCCTTGATCGGAAGTTTTCAAACAAAGTGTAAAAGTAAGCATTTTGTTTTATGCACGTAGGGCTTAACGAGAAGAATTAAAGGAAAACAGCTGAGATGCAAAGCTAGCCCATTAGGCTAATTTTATTTTACCTCCCTGTGAGTCTGGTGATTCTTGACTAAGGATTTATCTGGAGACTCTCCACTGGTGATGCTTAGCTCTCAGTGCTACCCCTGCATTTGATCCACTTCATTGAAAGTTAGCTTGGCTATCTCAGCAGCACGTTGCAGTCTCATCTGTGATGCCACTGTAGATGAATATGTCTCAGGTCTCCAAAAGCATTCATGGTCAGTTATGGTTTGTCAAGAAACTGTTACAAGAGAATCCACAGTGAAAAAACTGTCTTAAAATTTTTATCTTTCATTTCTGTTTTTCCATGCACAAAGGGCAGTCTTGTATTTTCAGTCTGCATAGCCTCAGGCAATTCATGCAGTACAGAATAATACTATTCTACTTAGAAAAGAATTACAGCAAAAGGTACTGGAGAGCTCTGTAACCTCAGGGAGCATCAGAAAGTCAGTGCTGCACAGAGGCATTGCAAAACTCCCATTATCCAGGTATTGCAACTCTCAGTTACACCTCTGCAAAGAAACAGTATTCTTTCATTCAGCACCTGACCAGATAATTCAGGAAGGACACATGCTCAGAATCATATCTGTACTGAAACCTAAGAATAGATTTAAGCATATCAAGGCTCGGGACCTGTGTGTTTTCTAGCCATATTAGAGCTGTATCCCTGCTTCTGCTAGAGCGATAAGTCATTTTGCTCTTTGGGGACCTCTGTCTCCCTTCTGTATTGACTGACTTGAACATCTCTGGCTGGGGTGATGGGGAGGACAAGGTGCCCAGCTTCACTGCTGTTAAATAATGCCTTTATGCATCCACTGACGTTGGCCAACTAGGGGCCTGCCCATCAGGAAATGGACTGAATCCTGAAAGCCTGACATGGATTTGTGGACGATGCCTTCAGGCTTACTGCTAAGGGCTATTAGTGCTGCCATCAGGACTGGCTCAAAGCCAACTGGATAAAAAAAGCTGTGTGACCATCTGCAGTCCTTGTAGACGCTGTGTGGATTTAGTGGTGAGCTGTTTTAGCTGGTTTCACTCCAGGAGGATAGACAACTTTGTATAGCTCTTTTCCAGGTGATTTGCAGCTCTTTGCTCTTTCTGTACCTGGCAAGGATGCCTTAGCTTTGATACACGTATCTCTTAAAACTTTGCTTTATTATTTCTTATGATGACTCTAGGGTACACCATGACACTGCAGAGGATTATCTTATTTTTTTTCACTTTTCCTTTTCTTCCTTCTCTCCAGTCCCCAAAGCCATCTGATTAGCATCTTGAACATATACCTTTATATACCTTATTTTGCATTTTACTGGCTTTAGGCTGTGTTTCTCACTTGCAGCCCTCTGAAGTCCCTCTGATAATACTTTATGCATTGTATCATGAAATGTTACAAAAGAATAATGTTATTTGATTGACAGCTATCTTGGTTAGTATCTTATAAAGACTCAGTTGGGCAATATAATGCTTTTGATGAATCCATTCTCCTTACTCTTGATACCCACCATTTTACAGAGATTTCTGCTGTGACCTCTTCACTGAGGACCTCTTTGGGCAAGGATACAGGCTGAGGTATATTGCAATGATTAGTCCTTGGCCTAGTTTTAGCACAGTCACAGCCTCTCCTTCTCTCTTTCTGTGAGCTCCTGAGGTGGATTCACCTTCTGAGCAGTTATCTGTATTTACTGGATGCAAGGGTTCTGCCTAGAAATCACTTGCAGGTGAACCTGAGATGTCCCCAGCTCTCTCACCAATCAGGATTGTCAGTATAGGAATGCCTGGTCAGGTTTTTAATTAACTGTAGATTTTTTTTTACTGTGTGCTTGGTGCTTTCAGAGCAATCTTTGTTACTAAAACTGCCATAGGGCTCCTTGTCTCTGAAGCCCTATGTAGTAGTCCATCTTTCACTGGCAGTGTTAGTACCAAGTCTGAGTGGCTGTAAAGGCAAAGCAGAAAAGATGTGCTGAGGCAACTCTTGCACACTGTCAGTCTGCAGGGCAGACCTCAGTGCTGGTGGCAATCCTGAACTACGATGGGACTTAGGCCTTCTCTAGGCCCTCCATCCTCAGGCTAAAGGACAAACCCTCATACCTGTCCAGCCACTTAGTTCCCTCATAGGCCTGCGCTTACTGATTTCTCCTATGTCTCTTAGTCCATAAAAAGGTTGCTAACATGGGAGGAATAGGGCACACAAGCTAGCATCCTCTGTGAGAAGCTGACAGCCCAGCTAAAGACGAAGTCCAGCCAATGAGCTGCCTAAAGCAGACAAGATGAGTCCTTACTGAATCTACAAATGCTCTAAAACACCAGTTCCCATCCTTGCTCCATGACAAATCCGGAAGGGTCCTTTTCCTCCACCCTCCATTACAGGGCCCAAGAGCCTAACACTCTAATTGGACAGACTGTCTCTTGTTATCCAGATGTTCGCCCACTCCTGGGCAAGGACATAGGAAAATGTTTCATGTAGCAGGAACTTTAGCAGTTCCTGCACATTCCTGAAAGCTTGTAATGAGGCTGAGACTCATTAAAACACACCCAGATCTCACGCTGTGGGAGCAGAAGCAATGGCATAAAATGCCAGAGCAGTTTTACAGTGAACGAGCAGGGTATACCACTCTTGATCTGGAAACCAGGTCCCATAATCGTTTTGGCACAACAATAATTAAGAAGTCTGGCAAAGCCCTGCTTGGCTGCACAGGCAGAAGTACACCTATGAGGCAGCATGGCTGTCTCCTCTTTATGAAAAGCTCACTTTCTTCTCCCCTTTCCATTAATCCCCACCACCTTTTTCATCAGATGAGCTATCAAAGTCTACAGATCATTTGCTGTCATCCAAATCCATGCTCCCCTGCCCTAGGAACTGATCTTTTCTTGTCTAGTCAACATGTGCAGAGATTAGCACTGAAACCAAATATTTATTTCAGATGCGGCTTCCTGAATGAATATGTTGAGAATAGGAGTATCAAGTCTTGTCCAGAAGAGGAAGAACTCTTCAAAGAAAGCTTAGATCATGTTACATAAAGTCTACAAAGTCTGAAGAATCTACAAACATAGACTTGTGCTATTTATTTTCTGATCAGATTCTGCTCCTCATAGGCTTGTTTTAGACCTATATCCATGCCTCAGACAGACGACAATACAGAAGGATGTTAAATACCCAGTTATGCAGCAAAGGAGAGCTCTGAGAACTTTCACCAGGCCTCCTCCAGGCCCTCCATTGCTGCAAATATATCCAAACAGAGGAGGCCATACCACACGATTCAGTAATTGTGGAATTATGTCCAGCAAGCATTGATGATTATCAGTGGGTGCAATTTTTTCTGCAAGGAGGAATTCAGTTCCACACCTTTGCTTTACCCATACTTCCATGTCAGATGCCATCGTGTCAGAGTGCCCCTCTGCTGCCATTTGTTGCACGGCAACAAAATGGAACAGAATATTGGTGGGAAGGTTCAACCTCTACTGCCATACCACCAACATCCACCTTTGACATCATGGCCAACATAATAAAACAGGATTACTTTCGCAGCAGCACTCGTATCTATTGCTTGAAAAATCTCAAGATGAAGCCCTAGATTTTGAAGGTTATATTTTAGAGGGCATGCAGCTCTCATTCCCGAACCTTCACTCCTACTCCGAATAATGCAGTGGAGTAAAGTCACTTGCACTAAGTCTTATTTTGTTTCCAAACAAATCCAAGTGCTTTAAGCGCTCTTTTTATTTGTTGTAATACTTTAAAGCCTGAGACGAAAGGAGCTGTCTTTATGTTCCCTGTATATCTTTCAGCATTTTGTCTAGCTCAAGAAGGAATGCCAGTATTTATATTCTCTATATTTCACAGAGTATTCTGTGGCCAGAGGGTCTATGTATTTTTGTTATTTTTGGTCTAGCTTTCAGGGTCTGTGTACTGCCAACAGCTTTTTTTGTAAGGAGACAGTAAAAAATTTTGCATTTGACAATGTCTGTGTCTCTTGACACAGTGCACTTCTGGAAAGACCTCTCCTTTGGTATTCACACATTATCATCCTCTACCACAGGAGAATTTAAAATAAGATGTTCCCAGCTCTGCCAGCTTTCTCTAAACAAAGGCCGTGAGTTGAGAATGAGCTCAGTAGATGCATGATGTCTATTGCCATAGAGATGCCAATGGGAGGGAGCAATTAGGGTAATTTGGGATATTCTAGGACACTTTGGGGAGAACTGTGAATCTCTCCCTCCCTGTCCTCCGACTAGTCTTCCTTCAGGGATCTTTTTAACTTCTCCATTCATTTCAGTAATGCACTTTGACCCTCAGACCGTGAACCTTTGTGGGCCCTGAATAAAACACGGAAATAAAATACCTAGATAGCAAGGTTTCCTATTCCTGCTGCTGCCACAGAGGAATGGGGTGAGGAGGCAAAAGCAGAAAGAGATTCTCCATGAGTTAGTGCTTTGAGCTGCATTTGTCTCTGGAACAGCTAATGCATGCCCTCTAGCAAAGGTACAACAGGGTTTCTGATGTAGTGGGAAGCTACCTTCTTTATTTATGCCCTAAGCTGGCCCTGAACCTGATGTGAATAAACACAAAAAATGTATGTCTTTAGAAAGGATAAGATCTGCATTTATTGAAGATACAAGTCAGTTAATATGAATAAAATCTACATGAGAATACAGGACTTGGGGAAAAAATGACTAAACAGACACTGTTTTAAAAGGCACCTAAACGAATAACAGAGGAACCTGAAGTTCATATGCTGAAGTGTCATTGCCATATAACATAATTTAAACTCCATTTAAATATCACAAACTCTTTGAATTTTTATATTACATTTTAAAAGCATTTATGTACCTTATTTCCATTAATATCATTTGTGTGCTATGAGGCACGCAAACATCTTTGCTATTTGTGCATAAGGTCTCAAATTAATATTAGCTCTGAAAACAGAATTTCAGATTGTGGCTTCGTTGTTTCGCACTTTTATTCAGAGGCTGCCTGTCTTTACAAAAAGCTTGTCCATCACTGTTAGCTTTTTTAAAATATTTTGAATGGTTTTGTTTGTCCTCTGTGTAACTAATCTCACAGATGGATTATCAAGCTTGCAGAATCTGTTTACATTTATAAATCTTTTCTATCATAGCTGAAACATTTTTTGAGGGGAGAGGGAAGTTTCTTCTGAAAAACTCCCTTTCTTTATATAAAAAGTACTTCTGTTTTGTTTGAAGGAGTCCATATGCCCTGGATAGGCTGGCACGGGTGAGTACATGGCTGCACATACAGTACACACTGTACTTTTTCAGTAATTTTCTTAATCTCTTCCAGTCTCTGCCCCTTTTATACCCACAAACTTTAATAAGCTGAAAGAGAAGTCCTGTGAAGCCTGAAACTTTCAAACCAAAAATGCAGTGCTTGAAATGAAACAGAATGATCTCATCCATCCCTAATTTTCAGTGCCTTTTCTATGCCTAGTAGACAGCTTTACTTTTATAAAACTTGAGTCCTTGTCAGCCTGGAAAATACTGCTTATTGACTTTAAGTCACTTGTATTTACTTTAAGCAATTGCCTTTTGTGTATGTCCATACAAATAAATTTCCATACAAAATGTCAAGTATTTTTTTTATGTTGATCAAGAGATCTAGTTTCAATGTCACACTATTCTCCAATTGTGCACAAGGAAAAGTTTTTCAATGCACTATGTACAGTTTTGCACTCTTACACATCTGACAATAGAATGGTGCATAGTGGGCTTGATCCAATAGAAAGTGGCTTTTGTGACTGTTGATCCTGGACATTTCAAGGCCCCCTCAGGCTCTAGTCAAAAAGTCTGCTTTTGATTCTGATGGGAGAAAAGTGCCTCTATCTATGGCTGCAGAATGCCAAATTATGCCTCCCGTGCTGGCTCTTTCCTGACTGGCACTGCGTAACAGCTGTGGTAAAAATGTCAGTCTTTGCCTCTAGAGCCAATTTGGCATGAAAGTGTGATAAGCAAATGACTCGAAAGCCAATGTAGTATTTCATAAGAGAATGCATGCAAGAAGAGTTGCTGAGAGTGTTCCCTTTTTGAACAGTAAATGAAGTAACTAGCTAAATGCATCATTAGGTATCTATTAAAAGGCTTTTGTTTTCCTATAAATAACCCCTACAAGTTTTGAAAATGAAATCAGCCATCACAAGCAGGATTTTGTGAAATGTCACTGGAGCTGAATGCAGTCAGAGTGCTCAGGAAATCATTTGTCATGATTCAATCAATTGGCCAGAGCAAAAATCTCAAGAAAGACTATGGAAGAACAAAACAGCTTCACCTTTCACACATACAATCAATTCAAAATGTGATTAGTCCAATAATAACTACACATTCATAGTGTCTTGCATATTAAAGAAAAAATAATTACTGAAGCGTGAAGAATATTATATTTATCAAAATAAGCAGAACATAGCTGAAGCCAGAGACTTAGACAGCAATGGGAAATTGCTGTATTACCTCTGTAGATACCTTCCAATGCTGTAGATTCAAAGCTGGAAGAGGTCCCTGATTCATTGAAGTACTTAAGCATGTGTTGCATTTCCAGTGAGTTCAAAGAGACTTAATCATGTTCTTAAAGTAAGCATCTGCTTAAATGTTTAGCTGAATGAGGGCCTACTACCTTGATCCCATTTTTATTGGAAACATCGACTGACTTCTATGGCTGCAGAATTATGCTCTTAAATAGGGCTCACAGAACGGATCTGGGCCTTGGGCGTCCACCCATTCTGCTGTAAGGATCCTTCCTGTGTAGACGATGTCCCGTCCATCAGCCATACATACCATATACCCTTGGGATAGCTAATGGATCGAGACACCCTTGCTAGAAATCTTCTCAGCTGATTAGGATGCTAGAGCCTGACTCAGCAGAATACTTGAGCATGACTTCACAAGCTGGATAACAAAATGAGGTTGATGTTGATGTGGGAATACTCTGCACAAACACTGCAACCCCTTAACTACCAGTCCATTTTCCCACATGCCAGACACAGCTAGCAGAACACTGTTAAGTGGAACATGGCCATAAGGTCCACAGGTTGCAGAGCAAGAGAAGTTCTAATATTTTGCAAAGACTTAGACCAAAGGCCATGCTGCTGAGCTGAGAGAGGTGGAACGAGTTGTAAGACTGTCACACACAGCGCACAAGATTTGACAGGTCTATGAGTAGCCCCATTAAAGTCAACGAGAATGAAACACGCGCTTTGCTCTGCAGAGATGGGATTACTCATGCGCCTAAAATTAAACATGTGGTTAAGTGCTTTGCTGAATCAGGGCCAGAGAGATGGAAAATGAGTACTGCCAGTACTGATTCTCCCCCATCTTCTTTTCCACACAGCTGTCTGCTGACGCCTGCTGACTTTTTTGTAAATAAGTACTGTAGCTATAGTACTTTATTAATTACTAAAAGAAACTGGGCCAAATCCAAAACCCTGGCTTCAGTAAGGTCCTATTTAGACAAAACTTCCATTAACTCCAACTTAAGATTTGACTCCATGGTCATAAAAATGGGACTGTGTAGCCTAAAAGTAGAGTAGTTCCTAACACAACAGATGGAGATGAGGTTCTCTCTATGGCAGAACCATATTTGTGGGAAAGTATAATCCACAGATGAGTCCAAAGAAAACCATTTTTCTATTGGCAAATACGGAGCTTTTCTGCGCTTTTCTTCTGTGTGCACTTAATCAGTTGACTTGTCAAATCTTTTAGCAGGAATTGGTTGAAGGCTTTTGTTTTACCATAAATAACTCTTACAATATCTGATAAAATGACATATGTTTGTGCACAGCAGATTTATTATTAACACATTTGCTCGTTTAACAGATCTGGTAATAATTATTAATTTGATTCATCGTACAAAAGATTTGTGGTCACATCAAATTGTTTCTTTGATTTAAAATCCAAAAATGCAAGCTTGAGTGTAGAATCTCTGTGTGAATAAGGAAAAATTTCATATGTGTGTGCTTGACATAAAAGACCAATCACATGACAAGAAGCTGGAATTTGTGTTACATATATTTGCAAAATCACCATCTTCTTATATTTTCTTACAACTTTCAGAATGATATTACAAGAGTTATATTCAACCTTTTTAAAAATAGGCTCTTTCTTATTTCCATGTAAATATCCCATGGAAAAACAATCAAGATAGAGCATATCATATAAGATTATAAAATGTACTACAGGTATTAGAGATTAACAAACAATTTTATTTTTGTGTAAATAGAAAAGCTATAGATTTTCTGATACAAATCAAAGCTCTGTCATCTGTGTTTATTTGATTTCCTTTGGAAATGTGGGCATTTGATCTTTGTAATTGAAATAAGTAGTGTAAAACAAAAGATTTAAATTTTTACACTGTATTCTTTTGCTGTTACAATGGAACTAAAGTTTAAAAGATTTCAAAACTGTGTAACATGTGGGTTCTGTTAAGTTAAATCGATATTAGAGTTAAGAATGAGGAATCCTGAGAATTTTTGCACATCATTTAATCTACCTGTTTCTCCACTTGTCAATCTATAAAACAGCAAATTACTAATAGCTGCCTTTTAACTAACACGTAAATGGACAACAGTCATTGAAAAACATGGTGTCTTTTATCACTGCGAGCATATCTGGGTATACAATAGGAGATGCTTCAGCCTTTTTTTTTTTTTCATAGGGAAAATTAGTTGCTAGTCCAAATATCTATCAGTAGGGTTTTGCTAGACACAGACAGACTAACCCCAGGAAATGCAGAAACAAACTTCTGCCATGCTTCAGAGGTCCGTAAAGCCTCTACAACTATACTTCAATGTTCACCTTGTTTCTTGATTCTCTCCTTAGTAAGCGTTATGGAAAGAGCAATGCTACACAGTTTGTCAGGGTTGGTTTTCATCAGTACTCACACACATAATGCACAGATGTTAGACTTGTGATGTTTTAAGTGTATGGAATATGCATGTGCATACGTCATACACATCAGAAAAGAACGGAGATGTGTTGGGGGTCAGGATCAGGTTGAGTGTTAGGAAAAGGTTCTTCACCAGAGGGTCATTGGGCATGGAACAGGCTCCCCAGGACAGTGGTTCTGAACAGGTTCCAAGCTGCCAGAATTCAAGAAGAATTTGGATAACACTCTCAGACATAGGATTTGGATGTTGGATGGTACTGTGTGGAGCCAGGAGTTGGAGATGGAGATCTTCATGGGCCCCTTCCAATGTGGGATATTCTGTGAATTCTACGAATGTCCTATCTCATATAAGCAAAGCCCAGCTCTCAGTGTCTACATCTGTCAAGAGTCACTTCTAATTAGCTCTCCTGCCTGTACTTACATTAGTCAGCGCTGCTTTGCTGAAATTTGGACATGGAGAGAAGCAGACTTGTGTTCGACATCATGCCTAACTTATAGCTGTACAACTCAGTGGATTAAACTCAAAAGGGCTGCCGCCTATTAGACCTCCCTATGGAAGAGGATACCTGGGAACTGGTGTTTGCCCTTTTTTGGCTGTCAAGAAATCACCTTAAGCAGAGCTCAAGTAAAATGCATTTTATAAAAATACACATTTTGTGGCATTACTGTTTATGGAGGAATTAAAAATGTTCAGAGAATTAAATCCAGGAGAAATTGTAGAGGCTTTTGTATGAGTGTATGTGACTGAATTGATATTAAAGTGACTCTAACTTTTAAATGACCATCTTGCTCTGGAAGATAATGATATTTGGATGGTTCAGCTACAAGGCCTAGAGGCAGATAAAAGGGAATGATGGTGCACTGTGCCTAAGCAGCAAGGGATGTCCAGGCAAACCCAGTGGAAGTGCTGATATGTGACAATTTACTTCCAACACAGGGCTATGTCATTTTTCTCTGCCTTCTCCCACACTTACCCTAACCATTCAGCAGCACTGGTGTAATTGATCTGAGAACAGCTCCTGCAGCCATGTGCAAGGATGCCCCAAACTAGGTAGGACAGGACTGGTGCGTAGTGAGAGGTGAATTGTCACAGTAAGTGGAAATCTAATGTACAGTTGTCAGGAGCAAGAAGCCTGAATGATTTACCCATCCCATCAGGAAGAACTGGAAACTGAAACACCTCTGCCTATCGACTCCTGGAATAGATTCCAGAGTGTAACACTGCTTTGTCTAATGTAGCATCTCTCTAGAGTAGCTGAGGAAGCTATTAGCCTGCAAATCAGACAGGACATGCTGATTAATTAAGTTTCACTGTATTTTCTGAGACTATGGGTATTGTCTGAACTACACTGGAAGAGAACCACAAGTAATACAGCTCTGCTTGCAAAAATTGCCCATGGAACAGTGAGATTAATTTTGATCTGAAAAGCAAAGTTCTGGCAGATTGGATTGCTATCTCACGCGCAGTCTAGTCTGAGTCTGTGGCACTCTCAGCCCAGTAGAAGGTGATGAGCTGAGGGGTCACAAAGCTGAATTCAAGTAATAGAAATAAAGACAATTTTGAGGCTGGTTGTTTTAGCTTCCTGTTGAATGGAAAGCAATAGAAGAGCAGAAAGCATGAGGTAAGAACCATGAGCAAAGCCTGGGGTGATGATCTGTTATGTTTTAGGATCCTATGAGAAGATTTGAAAGATTGTCAACAAAATCTGGATATAGTAAGCCCATCCTAGCTGAAAGTCTTAAAAAAGGCAGCAAAACAATAGCAAGAGTTCATATGGTCTAGACCAATGGCCAAATATAGAAAACCGCAATGTTTTCTTGCTCAAGCAGAAGTTGGCAGAGAAGAACTGCCTGAGTGAGAACACTACGACAGCCAAGCCATGTCCAGAAGGGACACAGACACTTCCTGATCTAGCACCAGAAACTGTGTGGGCGATCCTGGCTCTCTGTGCTCAGGGGTGGATCAGGAAAGATGCCAACAGTGAAAGCAGTGTGTGCAAGGGGGAAAAAGCAGAGTGGCAGGAGGGAAAGGCAGAGCAAGACACAAATATCTGTTCCACATCTCCTGTCACACAGACTCATCTGTAAGAGCAGTTGGTGTCTGAAAACAGCTTGTCCGGCAAATGACCTTATGAAGGAGAGAAGCTGGCTAAGGGCTGTCTGTCAGCTAAGGAAAACAGGAGTCTTTGGGTCTATGGCAGAACGAGATTGCAGACTGTAGGTGCTCATCCTGAAGCACCTTCACCCAATAATGAAGAAGAAAATCCGAGGCTCATGCTGGCCAAACTGGTCCAAATGCACAGCTTCACATGTGCCTGATGACCGAATGCTTGAAGAAAGAGCAACCCTTTCCAGGGACCCCCACAAACGAAGGGGTGGGAGCAGCCTAACAGCCACATGGGACTGAATGAAACATATCACCAGGTGGACCAACACGAGATAAACTTATAGTGCATGTGAGCGTTGCATGCTTTTTTGCTTAAAACTGCCATATTGCATAATTAAGGAGAAATTGAACTTGTAGCCTCATGAAGCAAGGCTTAGGTAACCCTGCTGTTCCCGGCATAAGCAACGGCCATGTTAATCTAATGATACAACTCTTGGTCTTCTCTGATGAGGCTGAGGGGCTCGAAGGCTGCACTGTGGGACCTGTCAGAACATCCCTACAGAAAAGCACTGACTTTTTTTGATTGCCACTAGCAATTTAGTCTTTCCTGAAACCATGTGCAGCAGAAGCTGCAGAATTGTTTCGCCATACTAGAAAGGAAGAGGATTATACCTAGACTGCTTGGAAAAATGAAGCTCTAGTAGAGCTTCACACAAAGGCATGTTTCACATATACCTTTATACTGTACCCAGAGTGCTGTTGGAAGAGAGAGGCAAACTCTGTATGCAAGTCAGACAGCAAATACATGCTGAAAAATGGAGAAAGTCAGCTGCATTTGGCTGAAAGACCAGGGTGAAAGTGGAGACAGGCACTAGTGCCCAGACCTGTGCCAGCCCCCAGTGCTGAGGAAGGAGTGACCACCAAAGAACAGCATTTCTCACATAGTTCTGTCATTTTTTTCTAAGAACTGCTGCCCTACAAGCCCTATCTCTGTTCAAATACCTGAAAGTAACAGGGCAGTCCTGAAAATGGCCCTGAGCCTGGTGTAGGTGATGGTCAAGATGAGAGTGCTCGGCACTGACCTGAGGCCTCTTCTCTAGGATTGGGCCTTGCAGAGGGGTCACAGAGCCTGGAGAAGATATGTAAAGTCCTCTGACTAATGCCATGAAGTCTGAGCAATGAAAAGCAACATTGATCAATATTTTATAGTAAAATGTGATGAAGTGTAAACATGTGATTAATGGGGCAATTAAATTCCCTTGCTTCCAGCAGAGACCTGAACCTGTGCTGTTTTTTTCTTCAGCACTATAATTTTTAGCTATTTCAAAGGTGCTCCTAAATTTCTTTTTGAGCTTTTACCCCAACTTCAAAGAGGCACAGTGAAAAATTGTCACATCATCAGCAAAAATTATTAGATTATGATCCTTTAATCACCTACATTGAAAATTAAAGCCCTGATTCAGCAATGCATATAAATGTGTGCCGAATTTTAATTATGTGTGAAGACTATTGTTATCCAGAAAAGTGTCTAGGCGTGTGCTTGTGTGTTTTGCTGAACTGAAGCTTGAGAGCCATAAGAAGGCATCTGGCACTTACCTAAGAGCAATCACGGGTGAGTCATAGTAGTGAAACTGAAGCTGCGACCACAGAGAATTATTACACAGAGCAGCCTCTTGGACCCTGTACTTTAATAATCAGGAAAGGGAAAGATCTGTTTATCCCCATCTTCAGATTTCTGAAGTGTCTTTTTGCAGTTTGAAACTGCATTACTCTAGCAGGGTCTTTTCATTTCTTGTCAGTTGAAGGTGATGAATATTGGAACACTTTTTTCATCACGCAAATAATTCCCATCATGAGATGGTGACTCTTGAGCAAACTCCTGCTGTAAAACCAATTGAAAGGCTCCCACTGATTTTAAAGAAAGCTGGATCGGGCCCTGGGTGAGTCACTGCAAGGGCAAATCCATTCTCAGCATTTCCCTTCATTCCTCTGTAATGTGGCAGAAGATCAAGGTCTCCAGCAGAGGCTAACAAATGCTTAGATCAGAAAATCACTTCTTGACCCTAAAGTCTGCTGACAGCATGCCACTGTCTGTTTCTAGTTTGTGTGATGTTGTGGCCATCAGAGTGAGCTACCCAAGGTACCCCCAGGATGGCAGAACCGCACTGGACACCAGCTGGCCCAGTCCTGGCCCAGTCCTGGGGCTGGGCTTTGCTCTGGTGAACACCAGGTCTGGGTGCAAGGCACTCCTGCTCTGCCTGCTTTAGCCATGGTACCAAGGGAAGAATTTAACCCCCTGTCAACTCTGAGTAATAAATGAGGTAACTCTCCTGCTGGTTATCAGCTGTTCTACCTGCAGTGCCCAGAACTCCTTAACTCTTTCTATGACTGATTAAAAAACGTAATGGAAAATTGATTTTTTTTCTGCTTTATAGGGGAAAAATCAATGCTGATTAAGAACAGGATAAACAGCAAAAGTGAAGAAATATGACTGCAAATTCCACTGGATCCAAATCCAAAAACAAGAGTATATATTCTTAACTGCAGGAATGTACAATCTTTCTGAAGCCTTTTAGGTCTCTGCGCAGGTAAAACAATCTCAAACAAACTGGAAAGCAGATTGAAAATAGATGGGGAGTCTCTAAGTGAAAAGAGATAGTTATCCTCTGTGCCTACTAACAAACACAGTCTCTTTTTGTTATGAAATGTCTCTAACTTAAAATACTGCCTGAAAGCAAACTCCTTCATCAATTCATCACAAATTCTTCAAAGGCATTTTGGAGGTCTCTCTAAACCATTGGCTTTATTGTGGCTTTATTTAGGATTTGAGGAGAGAGAATGCTGCAATCAGAAGGAAAGAAAGGAAGACAGGCAAAGGAAATGATTACCTTTCAATCCCTGTGATTTAGAAAGAATAACATGCTTCTTTCTTATCTGTTGTATTATATACTTACAGAATAAGATTTGACAATGTGGCATTGAACTGTAACTCTCTACTGAGGTGATATCATCCTACATTTTATACCAGGGACTTCTGGACCTGGGTCTTTAATGCCCTTCCTGGGATACCATCCCCTCACTTTTTGGATTAAGCACTGTGTGCTCCCTTCAGTACCTCTCTAGACAAAGTGATCAATACAAAGGGGAGGCTGCCATGCCCTCACCTAGTGTAGCCACTTCCCTTCGTTTAGAACAAATGTTAGTTTTGACAGAAGTAATTTAAAAAAAAAAAAAAAAACTGTTGTTTTAAAATTCTTCAAACTCTTTCAAAATAAAACAAAAACACGAGGTAAATTTTGCTCATTTATGAAGTGATGTAGCCACACATACTTCATCTAAAGCAGAAAAAATGTTGCTGCACTGCAGTGCTCAATGTATTTAAGTTCTTCTAAAAGTACAGCAGCAAGTAGCTACTTTTCCTGGTGATGGTGAGTGTATGTCTGTTTTGTGATGAACAGCTGAGCTTGCTGTTCAGCTTCACAGGCTTTCTCAACATTTTTCATTACTTTGCTTTATAAGGAAAGTAGGCTGGGGAGAATGCCCAGCATTACCTGAGGCAAAGACCTGGCTGGCTCCATTTTGACAACAGGATTAAGAAAACCTGATTTCTGATAGCTGTATAGCAAATTAGGGACATTTGACATCTGTCTCTGTAATTCTGAGCTCACTAAATGCTCTCAAAAATGCCCAAAAGCGCTGGTGTCTGCGATAAAGGCAGTGGAAGAGGGCATAACCAGGAAACTGGGTACCAGGTGCAGTGGGTACCAGTCACGGCCATGACAGTGGCAGGATCCTGAGCTCAGAAAGCCCACCCCAGCCCTGCACTTGCCTGATTTTTAATCATGCTCTCTGCTGTCTCTGTGTGTGCTTTTGTGAACCCGTTGCCCAACTTTGTCAGCCCACTGCCAAACTTTGAACACATTTCATAAACTCAAGCTGAACCATTTGGCTTTAAACACTGCAATATAAATGACCACTTTAGCATAAGAATCAGATGTGTCCTTTTGACAACAAGTAGTTTATTTTTTTCCACTGAAAAATAATTCATTTTTCTGTATGTTTTGCTATTGGAGATTTGCTTTTAAAATGTAGGTTAGACACTATCGGAAATGTTCTCTGAAGCATAGTTCAAATACATGCAAAATGGAAACATCTCTCTTTTTTTTGTGTAAATAGTACTCCAGCAGTTTCCCCATAGAGTGTATGGTAAAGCTGAGCTGAGATGTATTTACAGGTACCCTAGGTGAAACACTTGGCCAGCCTAATTGTATCCTTGTGTCAAAGCAATGCTAACTTAGATGAACTAAGGATGTGATCCTGTATTCACATAATCAGATTCATGATTCAATTTCTTTTTGATAGTAAATGCTCTGGGATGCCATCAGCATTTCTGGAGCCTTGTTTGGTATCTCTTTTGCCAAAGTGCTGCTGCTCTGGAGCCCCAGGGATGTGCTTATCTGATAGCATTTGTGTAGGTACTCTTTCAAAGCCGAAGAGAGCTTTTAATTGAAAGAAGGTTGGATTTGCAAATAAAGTAACTTTCTCTTATCTGATTTCAGCTGTGAGCAGGGAAAAACGGTACTCTGTGGGTTATTTGTATGTATACAGGGCTATGCCATAGGAACATCTTATCCAACCACCATCTGTAGCTGATAAGGGAAACAACCCAAACTAGCCCAAATGAGGCAAGCACTGAGACCAAAAGGAATGAGCGATGGATAATCCGCAGTCTGTTCAATTTTCAAAATGGCATTTTCAAGCAGGTTGTTCTCAAAAGCCCCCTTCTAAAATATGCTGCAGTACAGAGAAGTGCAATGTGTAGGGTGCTGAGACACAGTGTTTTGGAGAGGGAAGAGAGGGAGGATGCTCAGGAAATGGAAAAGAGTCTCCTGTGAATGATTAGATGTGCCCTTGCTTTGGGCAGGTATAGATGCTGTGGGAAATAGCGAATGGGGTGGAAAGCCAGGAGTCACTCAAGGGTATCTATTTCGGCAGTGCACTGGTGAGAAGGGCTAGGCCAGAAGACTGGTGTTAGAGACTGTAATAAAATGAGACAACAAAGCAGATGTGAACCCACCCCTTGCAAACAAACTTCACATGTGCATGTGATTAATAGCTGTGGTGAAGGGTTAGTGAGCAACAGCCTGATGCCAAATGGATATCAATGGGATAAAACCATGCATTTGGCAGATATGGGAAGGAGTACTCGTTGTATGTGGAATAAAGGAGAGCATGCAGCAACTCCCCGAACCCCTGGTAGAGCCCTGGCACTCTGACAAGAATCTGGCTGTAACCCTGTACAACAAGGACCACGCATGTACACATGTGCACACAATTACATGGCATGGACGTAACAGGAGAAAATTGAATATAAAATATTACAGAAAGCCAATAATTCTGGTTTATATCTTTCTTTCTCCTTGAGGCAGAAAAGAACCTGGCTATTTTAAAATCTGGGATCTATTTACATAGCCAAATGTAATGCTCTTTCTTGTGAAAAATAGGGTAGGAAGGAATTTAAAATGTCAACATTCCTGAGATCTGTTTATCTCTTTTCATGCCTTCCTCTGTACTGAGTAGTAAGGAATAGACACTAGGTGATAGAAATTGTGACAGTTCTGCTGAAGCTATGACAAGTTATACCAGCTGCAAACACGATCCAAAATCTCTGACAATGTAGCTAGCTATGCTAGAAAATATGGTTTTAACCACATGGTAGCTAGCGTATGGGGAAATCCTGTTGTTGACAGAGCAGGTTGCATCTTTCACTTGTTAGCTAATTCAGGAAACCGAATGAAAGCTTTGACACAGAAAGTCAGTATTTTCCATTGAATGTATTCAGTAGGATATCTGTGTTTTCCAAAAATTTCTAATGGAAATGGTAAGCACAACATTACTTTTTACCCACTTTATATATAAACAACTATTTAAAACAATCTCAAGACCCTAAATTTTCTTAAACGTCACCAGAGACTGATCAAAGTCCAGGTTTGCTGTTACCAGTGCACAAAAACCTGGGTACAAATAGGCCTGTTTGGTGATAGGAACGTTTATGGAAGCTAGAACAAGGTATATTTTACCAAGCAAATAGTGTAAGAAAAAGTTATAAGAAAAAATAATAAAAGATTAAATTAATTAGATAGCTTGTGCTTGGCAAACAGAGGGAATTCTCTTGCCTGTGCCAATGCACATGGGAGAAACAACTGCCTGGATCGAGTCCCCCAGAGAATTTTATTTTTGCTGTCTACGCTGAAGATTGTGACTTTCACTTCATGGCATTCTATGGTATACACAAATACAGCTGGAATCCAACATCTATATGTAATAGCCCGTAGCCAACCAATTGACTCACTGATCACAGACAGTAGAGTTCTATATCTAGCTGTCTGTGACACAGCAGAGGAGAAATCTGGGTCACCTGCATACCCTGAGTCACTGCAGTTGGCAAAAAGCTGCGAATGCTCCACTGAACTGATTAAACTTCTGCTACTTTTGTCTACAAAAAGAATACAGTTCGTATTGTCTGTTTTTGTATATTGGCAAATAGATGAAGCAATTGCTTTAGCTTTAAATCAAAGTAGCGATGTCTTTAATCCACTAAAAAATAAATTTAATGTGATGTTACTGCTGACGTGTTAATTATATTTTAAAGTAGGGAGACAGAGGCCATCTGAGATTTCTGTACAGGATTTTACATATACAGATGAGATATTTCTCAAACTGAGAAAGCAGAGGAGAAGAAACAATTTAGTTCCTACTAATTTAGTTGCCCTTTCTGCTTTATTGTTCATTAGGAGCCTAGAACTCCTTGACTATCCCCTCAGGACTTGTCTACATTACAGCACAAAACGTCATTTGATCCCAACATTATTATGAAAAATCAAATTGAGTCTGTTTAGAAGGATTCAAAGGTTTACTCCTTATAATAATTTTCCTTTGTTTATTTAACTCTTGAGAATTGTGCTTGTGCTGGTGTTAGATATGTTTCAGTAATGTTGACACGTTCTCTCTAAAATAAGAGTAATCATAGTTTTCCTGGCTTTACTTCATACTTGTAGAGCAGGAAGCCAAGACTGTACTGAAATAAAGAAGTAAATTAGGTTATTCTGTAGAAAATCTGCAGGGATTGAAGTGGAAATTACACTTGCATCTTTGGCTGGTTTTGGTCCGCCGTGGGATGAAGTTCTGATGTTGCTGCCATAGAGATGTATCATTTTTTGTCCAATTTTCACAACCTATATCCCAGGCTGTACATTTGAGGGACAAATGAAGTAGAAGTAGACAGATCTAGACTAAAATTAATCTGTCTTTCAACATCTGCATCACAAGGGAAATGTCAGTACCCTGAAAAGTACAGGACTGATGGACAGCACGATGACTCACTTCTGTCTGTGGGAAGGAAGATGACAAGAAACAGATTTTCAGCTGTTGATGAAGCTTTTCCATCTACTGGGCAGTACATTTGCCAAGAAATGATGAGAGGCAGGATATGATATACCACTCATAGTCCCTTTCCTCCACCTGCACAAAATCCAGGCTGTGCGCCACAGACTTCTTGGTTATGTTGCAGGCATCCATCTGTCAAGCAGTGTTTTTCTCAGAATTAAGGTCTTAGGCCAAATTAATCCCTGGGATAATTCCATTGTGTTTTGTCTAAGGAAATATCAATTACTGTGAACGGAAGGATGATCTCATGATGAAAGCAAGCGAATAACTGGGAACCATGGCTGGGATCTAGGACAGGTTCCTCTTCTGCTACAGAGTTCCCGAATAATCTGGATAAACGGACACAAATGTCAGTTGCTTCCATGTCCACTTGTGTAAAGCAAGATTAATTTATTTCCAGACCCATCTTTCAAGGATGTGTATTTATTGGAGTTCTTTTGATAAAAGGAACTACAGAGAAAGAAAACTGGTACATTGCTATTTTTGTTAAGTATAAATAAGCAAACAGTAAAGAAGCTCATCTTCCTGTAGGTGACAAGTTGATATGTCTGCAGTTAGTAACTTTACATTGTCAACTTACTCTGAACAACCAGGATTAAAAACTTTTTGATTTCACTTTGAGCTATCACAAAAGACAAGGAGAAAAGAGATAAACATGTAAAGCAGATTAGGATTAGTATAAAATGGAGGAACATGAAGAAAATCATTCTTGGAATTTCAGAAAAGATGGTAAACTACCTTTTCCTCTGACATTACTGTTTCACTTCAAGCAGTATTGAGCATACCACCAGAAATTAGTACAAGTCAACAGTATCTTGCTGCAAATTAATTGACAATGGCTACAGTATGGAAAAATGGATTATCCTTCCACAGAGACCTGGAGATGCAGCATTGTTTCCTACTGCACGCAAATGAAGAGCACACAAGTGATCAGTTTAGGAGATAGTCCAAAATGGGAAGGCTCAGGCATCTGAAGGGAGAACTGGGAAGAGGACAGCAAGCTTAATATGGAGACACCTAAATTACTGCATATGGAAATTCCTCTTTTTCCATTAAGTATCTGGAGTCTTTTAATCATAGAGGGGCAAAACCTAGTCTGACTACTGTCTTCTTGACTGTTATAAAACATTAAACCAAAAATGTCCAAAAACTAACAGAAATATATGTTGGATCTCATTCAAAAAATTAACTGTATGGAACTATGCCCTACCTCTACCATTCTTATCCAGAAATGTCTTTTGGAGGTAGATGCCTATGTCAATTACTTTGTTTTCCTAAAAAATCATCAGTTGGGAGGGAGCTCCATTAGCCCTCTTTACAAAAAATTTTCAATTTAAAGCTCTTCAGTAGAGCTGTCAAGGAGCTAGGTTCACAATATGCCCTTTTCTTCCTGATTCAGAGCAGACATCTGATTCCGGATTGCATGTATGCTAAAGAGATGCCCTGATTGTCAGTGCAGAAGCCATGGCCTTTCTATACCACAAACAAATGGATATTGTACTAAAATGAATTGGATAGGAAAGCGTCCTCTCAAGGACTGCCTGATGTTGGTGCAGTAACATCAGAGTTACAATATGACAGTTCAAATTCATTCTCCAGATTTGGCAGATATCTCATATCTCTTATGTCCTTGATTAATACTGAAGTTGAAATAGAGTAATCTCTGTGCTGTTATGTTCCTAAAACCTTTGTCTCAGGACTTATATGTACCGGGAGGCAAGAAAAGGCTGATTCTGATAACTGCGGCATGCTTTTGGAATATGCTAAAGCTTCAAGGAGTAAAACAGGTTCTTTTCTGGTGGTTCTGAAAATACCAAGCAACAGAAATCTAGATAAATACTGTTTAGACTTAAGTTCTTAGAAACTTCAGGTGTCTGCATTGTCTAATGTCAACTAAACCTAAAACCCACACTGACACCTACATCTAAAGCACAGAAGAACTCTCTGAAGAATGAAATATTCATGTCCCTTTGTATATTTTGGTTTTAGTTGTAAATTTCCCATAAAATATCATTTTTAATCACAGTGATTTGGAGTAATCAGCTCCTTCAAGATATGTTCACTTGTGAGTTACATAAATGTTTTTGCATGTTAGGCTTATAAGAAACTTATCGAAAACTATCTTTTTTCTTCCTAGAGATTCTGTGTAATTATATTAGGTCAAGATAACATTGCATTGGTTTTTCCTCTCCTCTCTCTCTCTTTCTCTCCCACCAGCTCGGCAGCAATACACTAGCTCCACTGACTGATGTAAAGCAGGAACTGGTGCCTCCTGGAAATGCACTTCCTTAGGAAATGTGTTCAGCTAAGATTTCTTCCGCATACTGTTACAAGTCCTGCATGTACTTGTTTTTTTCTGCATATATTTAGTTTTCACTGTTCTATTTCATGCAGATTTCTGTAAGATTTCACTGTTTAGCAGCTGCAATGTATTTTTACTTTGATTGTCATTGTTGATATTATTACTATCATAGCATTAACAAAAGAAAAAGAAGTACAGTGGCTCAAAGAAAGCAGAAAAGCTGATCCGTTGAGAATTAGTATGATCTTATTAGCACAACAGGAAAACAACAGCTTAGATCCTGATCCACAAAATTAAGCAATCTTATCTCTATGAATCAGTGAGCAATTCTGAAACAGGCACTTGGCTGAAACATTCTTCTCTACCCCACTTTCTCCTACTTTTGATAAAACAAGGTCACTTTTTCATGTAATTATTCAATTAATTTGATTTATTTCGTCAGATAACACCAGCTTATCCTTGACAACGGCAACTGAGGGGGTGTTTTGAGATGCACCAAAGTTTACATTTCTGGGGCTCATTAAGTCACATCATTAGACATAATTTAGGTTGTTCAAAATATGCACAATGTTATGACATTTATTTGATGGTATCTGAGCATAGCAACCAGCAAAAAAAAAAAAAAATCCACTTGATTATTCCTATAGTAGCATTTAATATTCGGCTTGCTCATTCTAATAACCATTCCTAGCTAGCCTTTCTCTTCTCAGATGCTTGGAGGAAGCTGGCACAAACATTTTCTACTAGCTCCAGCAAATGAACCCCGTGTATAGAAATTGAAGTGTCTAATCTAATCTGTCGAAGGATCTGCACCACATGCATTACCCTGACATTTAAGGTCTCATAGTCAGTGACCGGTTAACCAAATCTGTCACTGTGACAGACATGTATTTCTACATGCTGTGCCACAACTTAATCTTTCAGGCACAGTTTAGGTGAAGGATGCTATAGCACACTGACTCAGAATCTATAATGTATTTGATGAAGAAATTTCACACTTGGTGTTAAAATAGATCCATTTTGAATGCTAAAACCATAATGAAGCATATGAATTTGTCTACTAAGCTATACACAATAGATCAGCTGTTACACTGCATCACACTAGTTATCTTCACAATTACTGTTATTATTATGCGTTATTACAACCCTCTAACTCTTCCCTTTTCCCTTCTACCAGAATCAGTGACAATGATTTTCTGTAAGGGAAGGTTATTTTGGAAATAGCTGCTTAGTGACACATCTGAACTTCTAAATTACCTCGTTTTGTACCTTGTGATTACCATGCGTCACACAGTAAATCTGCTGTGAGTCAGAATGTTATCTGACATCTCCTGATAGCATAACACACAACATTGTTCATAGCTCCAGTGCATTTATTGTTTTAACTAACCGAAGAACAGACGGAATTCCCCTAGCACACTTGGATTTCTACCCTCTTGTGTTCTCCAGCGGTGTTGTTTGCTTATGAAGGCCAAGGACTTTGGTGCTGAACTTGCATCCAGCTCTCTGCACCTGCTGCTCCAGCTTGGCCTGGTGCATGGGGTCCCAGGGCTGCCAGGTGGAGAAACACACACACATGCTTTGCCATCCATTTATTTCCACAAAGCAGGTGTTCTCCAGACAGGAAAGCCGTGCTGGCTCAGCTGGCGGCTCAGGGTGCTGGCGGCCTGGTGCTGGCGGCCTGGTGCTGCCTGAGGCCACTCCATGCAGTGAGTGCAGCTGCAGGCACTGCACAGGCTGCGCATCGCACCCCATCCGTGTTGACATTTAGGTCTATTAGTCACTGTCAGGCTTGGCTAACCTTTCTCCCCAGAGGATTTGTTTTGTTTTTGAAGCTTTGGATGCCACAATATATATAAAACTACTGGAGAACATCCAAAGGAGGGCTGCAAAGATGGTGAAGGGATAGGAGGGCAAGACATATGAGGAGTGGCTGAGGTCCCTCGGTTTGTTCAGCCCAGAGTAGAGGAGGCTGGGGGGTGTGGAGGCTTGCTTCATGGTGGCTTACAGCTTCCTCACGAGGGGAGTAGAGGGCAGCGCTGATCTCTGCTCTCTGGTGACAGCAACAGGGCCTGAGGGAATGGCACGGAGCTGTGTCAGGAGAGGGTCAGGTTGGGTGTTAGGAAAAGGTTCTTCACCAGAGGGTGGTCGGGGACTGGCACAGCCTCCTCAGGGCAGTGGTCACAGCCCCAAGCTGCCAGAGTTCAAGGAGTGTTTGGACAATGCTCTCAAACATAGGGTTTGATTTTGGGTGGTGCTGTGTGGAGCCAAGAGTTGTACTTGATGATATTTGTGGTTCCCTTCCAACATGGGATATTGTGTGATTCTGTTTCTAATCATCTACCCTAGCCAGTAGCCTCTTTGAAGAAAACATGTTCTTGAAGGAGGAGAGTCTTCTGCCACTGTGACTCAGCAGCAATTGTGCTGATTTTTATGCAGAATTTATTAGGATGTTCCAGAAATGGAGCTGTGCAGCCCTGGTGTGGAAGCTCAGCAATCCCACTGCGGCAAGGACTAAGTCATGATGATCTGGATCTTGGCAGTAGGTCCAGAAACACATTGAGAAGTGGTGTTCAAACGTAAGGACCACAGTTGTTCTGACGAAGTGTACTAGCTGCTAAAATCTGGGTTACCGTGTTCTGTGCTTCAGGCTAAAAAGTTTAATGCACAGCTCACAGATCAATGTGATCTGCTAATGGGTTCGGTAGGGCCCCTTTAGCATTCTGAACAAAACGCACCCTCCCTGCCCTGTCTGCAATTACCGCCCACGATGGTGGTAACACACACCCAGGCCTGGGGAAAAGCAGCTGAGATGCTTGTGGCACTTGGGGCAGCCTTCACAAGAGCACTTCAAATGTTGCTCGAAAGAGGTCTTAATGCACTTAATATATTGTGAGGCTGCTAGGAACAGTGTTAAATAAGCACATAGGAGGGGAAGAAAAGTTGTTAAAAGCTGCCCGATTTATTAGACACAGCTTCTGGGGCAGCTTGATGGGCACTTGATGGAAACCATGAGGAAATGGTTGCAGAAACGACTGGCTGGCAGAAAATGGAGGCAGGATTTTAAAAACTAAAAGAAGGAAACAATCAGCTTGATGGGCCCAGGCCCTTGCCATAATTTCATGCCTCTGTACAAGATGAATTATTAAGTGCATTACTTCCCACAGCTGGGTTTCCTTCCCAGGCCATTTTGTGCACGCACTCACACCACGCATCTCCGGCTGTGCCCTTCAGGGATCCCCAGCTCACGGTGGCCTTGGTGTGTGCTCGTTTCCTCGCCAAATTTCGGTGGTTTGTTTTTTTTTTTTTGCTCTACTGGGAGACCAGAGCTCCCTGCGGATGTGCAACCCAACAGGGAGGCAACGGGGGGTCAGAGGGCAGGTGGGAGCGTGAGCCCCTGCTCTGGCACCCCAAACTGCGGTGGGGAGGAGTCCTTGGAAGGAGCGGTCCTTGGGGCGAGAGGGGGGTAAAAAGAGGAAAAAGGGGGGAGAGGGAAAAAAGTTAAAGAAAGGAACAGGGAGAAAAGTGGCACAGACCAAAAGAAAAAAAAAAAAAGATAAGAGACAAAGGACAAAAAGAAAACAGAAAGCGGAGAGAGAAAAAGATCTGGAGGGGAAGGCTGTGCCAGGCTGAGGCAGCAGCAGCAGCAGCCCTCGGCCCACGCGGGGGGCACCAAACAGCCGCCGCCCGCCTCGCCGCGCCGAGCGGAGCCCCTGCCGCTGCCGGAGCGGAGCCGCCCGGGGTGCGGGCG
>WBMW01000227.1:49657-119050 GCA_013396635.1 Penelope pileata | reverse complement strand
CCCCGCGGAGCGGGCAGGGGCCGAGGCAGGGACAGGGGCCGGGGCAGGCTCCGGTCCGGCCCTGCGGGGCGCCGGGAGCTGCGGGCGCTGCACCTGCCGCGTCCCGGAGTGGCCCCGGGCTGGGAGCGCCAACCCCGCAGCGCTGGGAGTGCCGGGAGCCGCCTCCCCTCAGCGCGGGGCGGTTCTTGGGATTCTTGGGGTTCGGCCCCGCTCCTCAGCACCGTTCCCGTGTGCCTGGAGTCCCGTGAGGCAATTACTTGTTTCTGGTGTTTGTGTGAGCCTTCTGGTCCTGGGCAGGGATTTGTTTTTAATTCTGTTTTAACATCTTAAAACTTCATTCACAAACAGTGAAAGAAAAAAAACCCTACTGTTATTCTGAAACGCGAGGTCTGAGTTGGATCGAACAGGCAATGAGCGTGCTGGCACATTGGCAGCATTTGAAGCCCACTCATCTCAGTGAAGGACTGCGGGAGATGTGCATAACCCCAGGCAGTGCACGTTGCAGTCTTTGGGCGGAGCTGGGTTGTTGGGGGATGCGCTTGCATGCCTGTCCTGCATGCTGGTCCCATTTGGCTTGGGATGGAAAGCAATCAGAAATGCTGCCTGACACTGTTGATGGATGTCAAGGTTACTCTTGATCTTGCCTGAGTTTGCCTTAACACGGCGACAAAATGGAGATACTCGCATGGCATCTTGGAAGGGGTGGGCTAGGTAGCTGCACGCTGTTCTCCTGATGTTAATCCCCACTACTGAGAAGGTGTTCTAAAGCAAGGCTGTGTTGGTATGCTTACCTTGTAACTAAATAAAATACTTCCCATCATTTTAACTGAGGTTTAGGTATTCGCTGGAGTGCTCTAAAAGCCAATTAATGGCAGCGCTGTACACAGGGTCATCTAATTAGGATGCCTTTCAACTGCAGCCCTGGAAGGGAAAGGCAGGAGGGTTGTTGCTGGTAATTGTGGGGCTAGAAATGGTTATCCATTCAAAGCGGCAGGCTCTCAGACCTCAAGTATTCTTTTAACTGTAATCACAGAATCTCGCTGCCCCGCAGGAGCCTACTTGAAACGTAGCGCCAGGAAAGGAGGTCGATGCTGGAGCTGCAGGACACGGCCCTCCATGTGGGAGATGGATCGTGCCACTAACTTTAAGTGAATCAAGATTCTGCGTTTACGCCAGGAACCTGCAATCTTTGTTCCAGGAGGGCAGCATGTTGCTGGAGATTTTTCTGCTTCCTTTGCCATTATATTGAAATTACATCAGACTGTTGGCTTTTTTTTTTTTTTAATATAGTGATCAAGCTTACTTTATAAAGGGTGTCTGTAATTGCTTTGTGTATTTTTTTTTTTTTATGTAGGTTGGTTAAGATTAAGTGGCATTGTAAAAACTTCTTATAACAAAATCAATTTCCCAATGGTAAAACTTAATATTTTAGCGGCTGCACGGCACCGACCCAAGGACCGTGTGGACAATGATATAACAAGCTTGCTTGTACTCTAGGGTTTATGACTTTATATCAAAGGATTCAATATTTTGTTTCCTACCCTTTACCCAATGAAACTGAAATAGAATGGATTTGAAGTCTGAGCAAGTTGAGTAAAAAATGTATACGTTCTCACTTTTCATCATGAGCATCCCTGACTTGCTGCTTCCTTCATGCTGGACAGATATGTGGCATGCGCATAATCAGTGCAAATGTGATCTTTTTCATCAATTGACTTATTGATTAGCTTGGATGAAAGTGACAGCTTCTATGCCTGAGAGCAGCGTAAAGAGAAATCACTGCCGCTTTTCTGCGGACCTAGGAAACAAGCTTTTGTCACCCTGTTCCCTGCTGCTGCAATTTTCACAGACAGCTGTGATATTTTTGAGAAAAATGAGTAGATTATTAGGAGGGAAATCAATAATAACCCTGTTTATTTGGGAACAAATAAATATTTTCTGTTCTCTTTTTGGTTGTTTTACTTTAAGCTGGATGTGCAATGCAGTAGCCTGAAAGGAGAGAAATGAGGGGAGAGGGGTGGAAATAGTTTGATGTCTGTCTAAAGCCATGGTGAGCTCACATTCCATATTAATAAATATTTACATATTGTTGAGCAGAATCATTTTGGAAGCAACAAGAAGGGGTAGGGGGAAATGCAATTTCTGTTCCTACGAAGGCATTGAAGATCTTCTAACGTGTTGTACTGTGCTAAAGATAAAGGAGGGCTAATCTCTAATCACTGCACATGCAATCCTTGTTTCATGCTGATATCTACCCCTATTGCAGGAGGGAAACCTATGGCTGCAGTTAAGCTGACACCTCGATGCCACTGTTTTTTCCTTGCCACTTGAGCATGCCCCAGGTAGGCAGTCTGAGCTGTGGGTGCCCCTTGTGTGACCGTGCTAAGGACGACAGGTCCCTGTCAGCCTGTCGCTAGAGTGTGGAAGATTTAGTGCTCCGAGTGTCCAGGGGCTGTACGCTGCTGCGGTGCGCGTCAGAAGCAACTCATCCGTTGAGGTGTTCCTTTGTCCTCTCAAATGTCAGGAGGAAGGCATGGCTCGAGGGTGCTGCTAGGAGGGATCTTGAGCATCGAGTAGTGGGTGCATCTTCTCTGTGCACATTGCGCATATTTTCCAGAACACCAGTTTTTCCAGACTTCTGTCTCCGTGTAGGACACCGCCTTGAGATGTGGCAGTGCTGGCCAGATTTGTGGCTTGTGCTGTGTTGCATTTAATGGGCCCAAATGGGGCAGCCTTGCTGATGAGAGAAACAGCATCAAACAACCTTGTTCCAAAGCTGCAGTGTTACAAGCTGCATTGAAGAAATCCTAATGAATGCATTCCTGGTGTAGTGTCAGCCTTACATAATTTAGAAACGGGCTGAGGCCATGCCCATTGCACAGTACCTCTGTTGGGTCTGCCCATGAGATTTAATCTAGCAAGTGACCCAAATACAGGCACTAGAAGAACAAGTGTAAGTGCACTGGGGAAAATTGCTTGCCATCTGTCTCCTTGTTGTATGTGTATATTTGATTATTAATTTACATCTGTGATTTTTATGGCCCCTTTTTGTCATCTCAGCTCCAAGTGCACCTCTCCAGCAGCCTGCATTAGTTCTCAGGTGGCTGCAATCTTTTCAGGTCCAGCAGTGAGGCCAGTGGTTGGGAAAAATGAGAAGGAGGGAACATTCGTGCTTTCTCTGTTGTGTTTTCCCATTGTTACTTCTTTTGGCTCTTAAATGTGTTAATTTCAAATGACCATAAAGATATTTTGTATATGAAACATGCCCTTGTATTTGCTGATAAGGCAAAATATAGTCAGGAGAGGAAGCCTGAGTAACTGAGGCAATGTAGTTTTCAGGTATTGTATTTGATGGTCAAGCAAGCAAACCAGCAACTGACTACTGAGTGGGATGAGTCTGGCTTGATAATGTTCTGTTACTATGATGTCTGTTCTATTTTCAGTGCCGAACATCATCTAAAAATATGTTTGGCTATAGTTTAAAAACACTTGTGCATAAAAATTTGTGTTGAATAAAACACTTAGATCAAAATGTAAAATCTGTTTAATTTAAATAATATGGATTTTATTTTTTTTTTGCAATAGGTATGCTTTAATATGGAGGTTTGTAGAAGCAAAAAAGGATTGTCCCTGCAGGCTTTATTTTAACATTTCTGTAGCATGTGTATCACTAACATAAACAGTGTTGCTTTTGGTAGGTGGTTCAGAGAATAAATTCATTACTGTTAGCAGACGCAGAGTCTCCCTGAGTCACTGGCGGGATGTAGCTCATCTGCAGGAAGTTCTTCCAGAGCACAATGGAGTTACAAATTCAAATGATCCACTTTCTCCTGCATTTCGCATATGTATTCCAGCTGCACTTCTGAATCGTTTAAGTTTGCCAGAGTGAAAGTTGCTCAAAAGATGGAGAAGTCTCTCATCTCAATTTGTTAACCATCTGATAGCTGCAAGAATGCTGAATTAGATCTCCTTTGCTTCCCTCATCTGGAAGTTTGCCTTTTCCTTGTTGGCTGCTAAGAATTTTTTTTTTCCTCTGAAGTTGACTGAAGCAGACTTTGCTGTTTGTTTATGGAATTTCTTTCTTTAGCTCAAATATTTGATGCTGAAGCTGTAGATGCAAGCCTGCTGGCAACCTGTGGTGAAAGTTGCTCCAAACATACAGTTGGAGAAACAGACTAAATCTGAAGATAGAGATGCTTGTTCTCGTTATTTATGTAAAAATGAATCTGTTCTTTGGGCCAATGTTTACAGTTAGATTTTATCATTTTAGTCTTTTGAATTACCTTATAGGTTTGACACAGCTTTTGGATCAACTGTGTTTTTTAAAATGTCCATCATCCCTAATTTTTGTCAGAAGCGGTTTATTGAGAGATGGAAACATTTTACCTGGAGATCTGAATCTTATGCCAGAAGTTCTCTGTTCTCTGATGCTTTGTCTCCCAGGGTTGTCTTTTTTTTTTTTTTTTTCCTTCTTAATTTCTCTTGGTTGCAGAAGCCTGTAGTTGGTCTGTGAGATTTGGCAACTGTTGAACCCCTATGCTTTCCTGCTTGGAGTAACTGATTATACAAACTCTCTGTACCTACATTTAAATGGGGAGCTTATTGTGTGTACAGGTTGGTTAAGTCAGAATGACCATGAGATTTCATTTCACTTCCAGATCAGGCCCTTAAGTTGGGTACCAGTAGCATCAGGGTAGTCCTCCAGACCTGATATGTGTGTTATGGCTTTCACAGATGGTCCCTCCCAAGTAAGCGAGAGAGGGTGCTAATTCTGCAGTTCATTTCCCGGTTTCATGCTCCACAGAACTCCATGCTGAACCATTTTCCCCAAAGCCTAGTCCATTGCCCAATGAAACTTCAAGAGCCAGAGGAAATGCTTTTTGGAATTGTGTCCTGGACATTATTTAACATGTTGACTTTACTGCTCAGTTTGTTACTTTCAGGACAGTTGAAATACCTTGCAGACCTGTGGATTTCTCATAATGATCGTTTTCTACAAAAGGCAGTGATGTTCCCTTAGGCTCTGCCTTCTGCTGAGGCATGGAACAGTGCTGCTGTTACTTATTTGGCTGCTATTTTGAAACAAAGCTGCTGGATTGCTGGGATGACAATCAATGATCAAATAATCTGTCAAATTCTATTTCACTTTGAGGAGGAAGAAAACCAGTAAATAAGTTTGAGGCTGATGAAACTTGTTCATCTAGACCCCATTGGAGGGGAAACACTGGTCGCTCTGCTCTGATGCCCTGCCACTCCAGTGATCCCTGGCCCTGTTAAGGTTCGAGAGGGAGAAAAAGTAAAAGTGACATCTTTGAATACTAATCCTTGTTTTCCCTAGGTGTATTGGGCTCGTCTTCATCTCCCAGAGGCCACCTCTGCAGCTCCTTGGCTACTAAAACCTTGCTGCTGCTTGGACAGAGCTGAGCCATGGGTGACGCTGGTTGTGCCTTTGGGAGAGCAGATTTAAGAAAGAAAAACTGCTGCACAACAGCAACTGGGAGAGAGGGGTGAGAAATGTGAGAGGAACATCCCTGCGGCCGCTGAGGTCAGCACAGGAGGAGGGCAGGAGGTGCTCCAAGCATGGAGCAGAAGTTCTCTGCAGCCCGGGAGAGGCCCATGGTGGAGCAGGCTGTCCCCCTGCAGCCCATGAGCACCACACAGAGCAGATCTCTACGTGCAGCCATGGAGGAGCCCACGGTACGGCAGTGGATGAGGCCTGAAGGAGGTCGCAGCCCATGGAGAGCCCCGAAGGAGCAGGCCCTGGGCCAGAGCTGCAGCCATGGAGAGGAGCACACGGTGGGGCAGGAGGTCTGGGGGAGCTGCTGCCCATGGGAACCCAGGCTGGAGCAGATCCTGAAGGGTAGGCCCTGTGGTACAGAGCCATATTAGAGTGGTGCTTGGAGAGCTGCAGCCTGTGGAAAGCCCACGTGGGATCAGTTCGGGAAGGATGGCATCCCATGGGGGGGATCAGGGACAGAGAGTGACCATGAGGGAGCAGCAGAGACAAAGTATTATGGACTGACCACAGCCCCTGTTCCCTTGTGCTACTGAGGGGGAGGAGATGGAAGGAGGAGGGCAGGGGAAAGAAGATGTTTTTTGTTTGCTTTTAGGTTTCACTGCCGTAGTCTGTTATCAATAGACAGTAATTTATATTAATCTTCCTGCACCGAGACTGTTTTGCCCATGGTGGTAATTGGTGACTGATCTCCCTGTCCTTATCTCAACCCTTGAGCCCTTTTTTCATCCTATTTTATCCCCCCTTTCTGTTGAGGAGGGGGAGTAAGAGAGCAGTGTGGTGATGCTGAGCTGTCCGGTGGTGTGAAACCACACCACTAGGACGCTGTGAATTGCTGTTAGCATTCATCTTCTGCTGGCTTTATGAGGAGATCTTTCAGGAACAGTAGGAAGTTTCAGCTGGAGGTAAATAATGCTCATTTACTGTCATCATATACCTTCTTTCCTTCATCTCATCTTTTTAATTGCTGTTTCTTTTATTGGAAATACTATACTTTCAGCATAAGCTATTTTTGTCTGTCGCATCTTTTTTCTTTTCCAGTGGTTTATACAAATGGTCCATATTCATGCTGCAAAATCTGTTACAAGCTCAGTGTAATCTCTAAAAACATGTGTAGGTGTATATGCAGTCTGTATAGTAAATAGAATAGTGGAGTTTTGTTTTATGTAAATCTTGAGACCAAGTATTTTCTGGCATCTGTCCTCCAGCAGAGAACTGGACAGATTTCCCTTTGGAGTCTACCAGAAAGGCTCCTGAATTTATGTGGGGGTTCCTGCTGGCTGTGAGTGCTCCCAGCTCTCCAGCACCACGCCCAGCCAGCCCAGCAGGCCACAGTCTGACAGGTGATGGAAGGCGGATTTTCCATGCAATGGTACAGACCATCACTGCTGGGTGACTGGATGGGTCTGTGGCATCCCCTATTACTCATGGTCCTGTCGGTAGACCAAAAAACCCCTTCATGACCTCTGACCTGAGTTTCAAGCGAGGACAGCTTTTTCTGAACTTAGCATCCTATTTCCAGGGTGGATTTTTCTCAGCTTAGTGTTACTCCAGGCTATTTTGCTAATGAGAGGGTTATGTGATTTTAACTCCTATATGCTTTAGTCAGCCAGTCCGGTATTAGTTCAGAGGAACAGCACGGTAATTGGTAGCAGAACTATCGCTGTAAAGTCTCTGCCAGTGTCTGGATGCTATTTTCATGCAACTTGTTAATTTGCATACTTAAATCCTAAAAAACAACTTGAATGCTTGAAATGGGGTCACGATTCAGTGACCAAAATTGTCATGGAAACAAGCCCACTCAGCAGCAGCTTAAACTGCTCCTCGATCTTTGTTCTGTCTTCCCTTCCCACCCTCAAGCTTTTTAGATACAACGATTAATAATCGGCCCTGGGCAGAGGAGCCAGGCTCCAGCATGCTGTTCTCCAAGGCACTTCCCCGTCCTCGCTGTGGAACAATCTGCATCCTATGCTTATGGCACCATTCTGATGGGAGACCAGTCTTGGAAGTCTCTCACCTTCCTAAATGAAAGATAGATACGCCACAAGTGTTTGTCTGCATCTCCAACTTGGAGATAGCATTTAATTTTTGTACTTAGCCTTTCTGTTTGTGCGTTTATCTGCTCTGAGTAAACTTTGTTCTTTAACTGTTTTTCTGAGAATTTTCTTTCTCAGATATAGGAAACTCTAGCTCTTGGATTGGATGGCTATCTATGAATTAGACACTTTCTTTAGGAGGCAGTGATGGGCTGCTGAGTGTGTAGGCTTCCAACATTATGATGTGTCAAGAATGCCTTTATGGCATCTAGCCTCTGACTTTTATGCAGGGGTGTTTCTCGGTTGATGCTATTTAAAATAGCCATTAGATTTTGCTTCCTAAGTTACAGAAACTGGTAATGGTTTTATGACATTCAACAGCAACAACAACAAAAACAGCTCCCCTCCCCCAAAAGAACCCAAAAAAAAAACTAAAAAAAAACCAAAAAAACCAATGTTTGAGTAAAGCACTAAGAAATACTCTTCCACTAAAAATGATCTCAAGTTAATATTTTCAGTGGGCTTAAGATGAGGTAATTACTCAGTGGGGAAAGACTGTGAATGTTGTCTGTTATAAAGATCTTTGAGAATAAGCACTGGTACAAAGAAAATAAACCTGTCTGTACATAGGAGTCAGACAGGTCTCTTGTTGTGGAATATCACAGTTTTAAAAAAACCCACACACCAAGATGTACTCAGCTCGCACTGAACTTTGTTTTGGTTTTGTCAATGAATTTGTTTTTTATGGCTTCATCTAGGTTCCAATAGGAGGTGGAACAAGATATCATGAGGAGACAAGCATCAGTAAATAAAGACAGGTGGGCTGACCAGGCCTTCAGATGGCAGACAGAGATGGTCTGCTTTGAGATAGTGGTCACTCAGCAATTAAGGCTTCTTTTCACTGGATTATAAAGCAATAGGTCAGCATCTTGGACTGGAACTAGAACTGCTAATCCAGTGGTTTTTCTTCAAGTGACTAATTTCTTCCAGGAACCTAACACGAAACCTTTAAGTGCTAGTTCAGAAAAAGCAGTCACTTCTGGGAATTTTTAGTTTTTTGTGCCTGTGTATGGTTTGATCTGATCTTTTTCAGGGTATATTTTTTGTTGATGGGCCTATGAGAGAGCACAGGGAAGAATTCACTGACTATAGTGAAGCGATATTAAACAACACACTTAAGTTTGCTTTTTAAAGCATATGATGTGTGTGTCTTTATGGGCTGTTTAGTTCTGTGTCACTTCCTCTTTTGTAGACTGCATCTGTTCGTGGTTTCAGCCCTTATGCCGTGTTCTAGCACTGCAGAAACGTTAATGTTCTTGACTCCATGTTGTAGCACGACCGCATTCGTGGTTTGTGATCAGTTATGGCTGGCTGTCTTGCACCAGTACTCTACTACGTAGAGAAGAAATTTAGATCCAGTTAGAAATTCAGATGAGATGTTCGCAGTTGACGCTATGGTCATTAGAATAGTTTTCTTAACCCCAAGTAACACTAGTGATTTCCCTTACGAAAGTCAAAGGAGCCTGTGCTGGCTTCAGTGGGACTGTGTGTATGAGAATACACTTGTGGTCATTGTTCTGTAGATTATGAACCTTCTGCTATGTACCCTTTTTCATTCTTCATGCTTTTTAAAAACAAAACATAACAGCAACAAAAAAAATCCCACAAAAGACTTTCTTTTTATTTTCAAATAAAAAATATTTGAAAGAATACTATGCCCTGTCATATCCTCTCATTTCCATCAATTATATGAAGATGCAATCATGCCTTCGGTTGCACTTGATACTGTATTTATTTGATTTGACTTCTTAGTGTGGCTGCAGTGCTGATTGCTTTAATTATTTCAATAACAAGATGAAGAAGAAATTAGACTCAGGTGTGAGGCATAGGCTCAGAAATGTCACAGTATATTAAGAAACCTTATGAGTCCTCTAAATACTGCTAAAATAAGAAAAATATTTATTGCCTTGGATTAAGACCGTATTGCCCTGGCTTTTGTTGTTGATGCCAGAATTTCGTCAGTGAATCATCCTGGGCAACTCTCTGAAATCAGTTGTGAAGCTCTGTGTGGAAGTTTGATTTGTGAGTCTCAAGCAAGGTTGTTCTCTTTCTGCCATCCTGTCCTTTACCTTCCAGACCTCCCTCCAACAAATCCCATGCCAAAAGGATGAGGCACATTATGCTTCCTGGGTAGATACTTCTGGGAATGGTATACATCTATTTGTCTATTTCCTTGCTGAAAAATTGGATTGGAACATGAAGTTCCCTGTAGCAAATTCAATGGAGCTCCAATGTATGAGTGTATGTTCTTCATTTTCCCCAAGCAATTTCTGTTGTACTTGAAGAAACTTTCTAAATTTTTTTGCTTTTGTTTTG
The DNA here is from genome assembly GCA_013396635.1 of Penelope pileata. Taxonomy (NCBI): domain Eukaryota; kingdom Metazoa; phylum Chordata; class Aves; order Galliformes; family Cracidae; genus Penelope; species Penelope pileata. The sequence continues at coordinate 109,123 of WBMW01000227.1, read as the reverse complement.
TTTTTGTGTGTGGGTTTTTTGTTTTTGTTTTGTTGGAGGAAAAGGAAGATTGGTCTTAGGAAATGAATGTTAGTTACAGAAGAAAGAATTAATTATCTAATTAATTATTCATAATTAAACTTCTGATCTTTTACATTTTTATAATTAAAGCAGAAGAAAACTTAGGCTTTTAAAAAGTCCTTTCATCTGAGTTAGGGTTCCAGTGCCAAGACAATAATGCAAATGCCTCATGGCTATAAATAAAGCTTGCAGAGAGGAAAATGTAGTAAGAGAATGATGAAAAATTTAATCAAATAACATAGCATTTTTGTGTGTAGCAGCTTGTTTTGGTAACACAAACCTTTTTTTTCTCTTTAACACCAGTATCTTTCAACACACTTTGTATTTTGTATGAGAAGACTTGTGTGAGAAGCTGTATGTTCTATGGTATGCGCCATTTCACAGTACATTACTCATCTCTTATATGGAAATTGTTAAAAATTGTAATGTTTGTCTTTAATAAACACTGCTTTTGGAGAATTCTTGGGATGCACTTTTTTTTAAGAAGATGGGAGACTTAACTATGGGAAAAGACCAGAAAGTAGATGATTCCTCACGTTGCTGGCCTTGTGTTTAAAAAAGCGTGTCCCAGACTGGATCCCTTCAGACTGCCCTCTGCTGCCAGCCACCCCTGTGCCCTGCCTGAGCTCTGCAGTGACTGCTGAGATTTGTGGTGTGAGTCAGCTTGTGGCACGCTGAGCTTGGTTACAGGGCTTAGGGAGAGTTTCTAGCAGGTGGAGCCTGACGTGAACGCCATGCCCACATCAACAGGCCTGGGGTTGTGTGGCTGAATGTGCCCTGAGCTATTGTGCAAACTGCTGCATCTCATACTGCTTCTGTTTCCCCTCTCCCTGTTTTCTGCCCCTAAGGTGATTGCAAGCTCTTGGCAGCCAAAGTGGCATCTTTGATACGCAGTGTGCTGGTTGGCTCAGCGTGATAAGGGTGTCTGGCTATTTTAAATGGATGGTTTAGCTTAAAGAAGGGAGATTTAAAGAAAGTTCCTTTATATACTTTACTTTCTCCCTAGCATTGCATGTCTCAGCGCTGCTTAGCCAGGATGAGTTGGCCACTAACTCTTTTTTGATTCATGTAGAATGAATTGATTCGTATGCGTTCAGAAGACAATCCTGAATTACCCTGATTTGTGATGGACCTAGGTACTTGGGTACTTGGAATTCATGGCTGGCTGGTGCAGGGTTAAGACAAGAAGGAAGAATTAAGTGTCCAGGCAGCAGGAAGCTAGTTTGTCCTCTGGAATTTAGAGCCTGCTTTTAGCACTTGACAAAGAAAATAATGTAAAGATATTAACAAAGAAGTAGATATTTATAACCAAACAAAATTGATTTGCTGAGGTACAATAAACGTGTGAGAGATTCTGCAGGAAGTTCTCCTGCACGGGACAGTCAGCTTTCTTTCTTTCTTTCCTTTTTTTTTTTTTTTTAATGTACAAATTTCAAACATTAAATGCAATCCCTTCCAAAAATAGTTAAAGGTCACCTCATGTAGGGTTTGGGAGACTCTCTGGTGAGGTGGGAGAAGGATCCCACAATGGAAAAAAGCCTTAAAGAATATTGGCTTTCACCTAGTTGTGTGCTGCATATCTAATTCACTAACATGTAATATTAATAAAAATTAATATCTGGTGTGTTTATCTTGGGAAAAAAAATAATAAAAATACCAGCTGCATAAGAAAACCTGTAGTGGTTTTTTTCCATTTGATGCCGAGTTTTCTGTTCAATTGGTGTAGGTTGCCTATAAGTAATGGCTCAGTTATTTCCATGGAAACCTCAATGGATACAAAGAGCACAATAACACTAGTTGATAGTGTAAACTCTCCACTACAAAACACTGTTTTTCAGCACAGTCACCACCATTAGCTGTGCATTTTCACCAGTGATGAACAAAATCTGCACCAGCAGAGGTGACTCACTGTCACCACTGCTGAAACACACCAGCACCACTTCACTGTGCTCACATCCACTGTTTGGTCTCCTCAAACATTCAGCAAGTGTCCAGGAAGGTTAACGGGTGCTATTTCTTCTTCATGGAGGAATTCAGTGCCACACCTTTGCTTCATCCACACTTCCATGTCAGACACCATTTTGTCCGAGTGCCCTTCTGCTGCCGTCTGTCACACGGCAATAAAATGGAATGGAATATCAGTGGGAAGGTTCAATCTCTACTGCCATACCACCAACATCCACATCTGACGTTGTGGGCAACAATAAAACAGGAGACATTACCTTCAGAGCAGCTCTTGTACTGTGTTGGAGAGCTTTTGGTTTGGTATGTTTGGGATTCAGCTGGTTTTGCAGGAAAAGAAGATTTGCTGCTCGTTATGCTGCTGCAGATCTCAGTGCTCCTGAGGGGTGGTGGGGGAGAAGAAGTCTTGTCTAAGCACGAAAATTGGATAGTAGAGGTCTGCAGGTACCTTGGTGATGAATATGATATGCATATCTTGAGAGGCTCTGATGCAGTAGCTTAAAGCAAGGTACCACCCTGTTAGGCACAGTTTCCAAAAGTCACATACTGCGTGCAATATTTAAATCTATGTATTTGACTCTGTGCTTGGCTTGCTCTGAAATTCCTGCAGCCTGAAATGTGTAGGTTTTGTTGAGGCTCCCTGTATAGGAGCTTATTGCAGGTGAGGAGTTTCAGTTTACGTTCACACTGTGCAAATTGTTAATGACATGAAATAGTGTATGAGCTTATTTTGCAGCAAAAAGTTTAAAAGTCAATTTATTACTGCTGAAACCCAATGTGTTACAGTACTCTTATTCAGAAAAGTGTCTCTAAAGCATTCAAATAAAGAGCCAATACACAGGTAAAGCTAAGTATGGAAGAGTGTGCAGGGTTCTGGCATAAACAGTCACTAAAACCTGTGTCTCATTCTTTCCGTAAATGTTTAAGAAAAATCTTATTGATGTGATGGATGGGATTAAAATTATTTTTTGAGAAGTTTTTTCCTCTGGCCTAGTATAATTTAAGCGATACTGCTTAAAAGTATAAGTTGTATTTGATTGCCTTGGCGTGGGCAGGGCTGTAGGGACATCTGTTCATTGTGTAGCACAGTGGGAGTGATGGCTGAGTGTTTTTGCTTGAACAACAGCTCTGAGAACACTTTATTTTGCATACCTCCTTAAAGATAAGAAATCACGGGGAAACACATGCGTGCAGAGTACAGAAAAGCACAATGTTATACTTTATACACTGTATATGTGGCTGAGAAGCTAGCTAGTGAGTAGAGAGTATTTGTTTTCCATCCTTATTTTTCATGGAATCCTATATAAAGTGCGTGAGGTAGCAGAACACAGTCCTGCTAAGGAAGAGCAGATACTGTGATAATTCATAGCATGAACCTGAAATCATGCCAGTTAGTCCTTTGCCAAGGGTAAGTGAACACACTTGTAGAATAAGCTGCTCAAGGAAGACCACTTATCATGCTGTATTTTATTTTGTAAAATGCAAAAGAACCTTATGCATAGCAGGACAGTTGCATTTAATATGCATATTTAATTGCACGTATAATAACAGACATAATTTTTCATCCTAGCTGTACTTGCAGTGATATCTTATGTCTGCACCAACAGCGCAGGTCATGGAGGGAGTGGAGGGATGGACTGCAATCAGTGAATCTTCCAACAGAGTCATTAAGTTAGTATCAAATTATGTCCTCAGGATATTTCTAAGCTCTTAAATATAGCAAGCAGTATGGTAATCAGAAAAAGCGTGTTGTTTTTTTGAGTCAAAGAGTCTTTGTTTCTTTAGTCATTGCTCTGAATTTCAGCAGGAACTCATGTAGCACAGGAACTGCTACCATTTCACTTTCTGCAGCAAAGGGTGTGTGTCAACTTTGCAGTTTTTATTTTTTTCTGCTGAGGGTTATAAGTTAGGTACATGGGTCACCTTTCGCTCGCTGTTCTAAATAAAACTAAATGAGGAAGTAAGTGCAGAGATTATATTTCAGCTATTGCTTCAGGAACTGACTAAACGTTGATTTAATTGAATTCAATTTAGATTGGTTGAATGTTGGTGCTCTTGTAATTAAAGAAAGAAAACTGCAGCTAACTAATCTGTTTTTCTGTCTCTTGTACCTGGCTGAAATTTATTCCTTTCTAAATTGCAAATGTGTAAGTGAAGTATCCAGCTAAGCACAATCAGTCTTTGTGCCTTGATGACTATGCACTATTTTGTGCTTATTGGGATGGAAAAAATTAGCAGATTGGAAAGGATGAATAGCCTGTTTAATAATCTCCAAGAAAGAGGAAAAACGACTTAATAATCTGCTTTAGTGATGATCTGTTTATTGCATCCTTGTTTAGATAAAGTCAAGATAAAAGCAGATCGTTTTGTAGACTGTATGTGTCAGTAAGAGATAAAACAATGTAGGGCTCAGGTTTGCCCTAAAGACTTTGCTTTTAGAAACACTTGGACATGTGTTCAGCATTTCAGATGTAAATAGTCCCATTAGATGAAGTCTTGGTCCAACTGAAGTCGATAGTAAAACTTGTGGCAATTTAAATAAGGCTAGAATTTCATGAATGAGTTCAGTGAGACTACTTGTATACATAAAGTTGAACACATGGCTAAGTGTTTGCAGAATAGAGGGCCTGCAAGGCTACAGGAATAAGACCCTTGTGACACAGTTTGGAGTCTGACCTGCCTTGCTCTTGGGTGATGGAGAGCTGCGGTGAGGAAGTGGATGAACCTTTTGGGCATAAACAAGCACAGAGTATATAAAACATCATAAATAACTACAATTCATAAAATGCTTGGTTGGTCCTAAATAATGAAGCAGTGAAAATGTTTATGGGCTGTGCTTGTTCTTGTAGTATATTTTTATTTTATATTTTTTGGCACAAATGCATGTAAGGAATTAGTATCATTGTTATGTTTTGTTACTCAGAACTACTTAGTAGTGAGAGAAGCTTTCTTTTGGAAGGGGGAGGAGGCAAAACAAAAGTTACAGATCAGCCCCTCAGCCTACTACTCAATCACAAGAGTGATGCAATGTTTGATAATTATGTCAACTGTTGTAGCCGTCATGTATATCAGCTACTTAATTTCGTATTGTGCTTGGTGAAGAAACACTATGTGCGTTATTGTAACTTTGATGGTTCTCACCATCTGAGGCTTTCCCCTCCAGATGTTTCACTGGTTAGCAAGTTTGATTTGGAGCTGCTTGTACAGCAAAGCAACTGTCACGTACATTGACAGATCTCTGTCTCTCTCTTTGTGCAGAATGTCTTTGCAGAGCGCTGTTTCCTGTCTTGGTGAGAAATACAATTTGAATGACTGCGTCCTTAATTCTGTGAGATTTAGATAAGTGCAATTTTCCAGGTTTTTGAGGGAGGCCTAATTTACATTTCATAACACATACACAACCAAGCAATTATCATTACTTCTTATGGCAGCCGGGCAGTCTTTTGTGCCTATGGAAGCAGTTACACAATAGTGCATGTGCAAATAATGTTATCAGGTGCCCTTTGTGTGCGTTCACCCGTTTTACCTAGAGTATACTAAAAAGCTGCAGCCTTTTTCTCATTTAAACAAAGCCTGCTCTATTGTAAGATGAACTTGCATAAAGACAGAAACATTGTGGTCTTAAGAAAATAATAGCTGCTATTCATTCTTTTAAATGGTTTCATTTTGGCATGCTGTTGATGATATTTTTTTCTCTGTGCATGACTTGAAATAATCGTGTTGGGAGGAGCATCCCCCAGTGGTGAGATTTGATTCAGGCTGTGGCCTCTCCTTGTCCTGTCTCCAGCTTGGAGACTGACATTCCCTGCATTTCTGGAGGATGAAGGAGAACGTATTAGCACTGCTGATTGTGCGGTACAGTTGCTGTTGGGGAATAGGAAATTATGATTGCCAAGTGCAGAAAATGTAAGTGGCAAGGCAGCAGGAGATCCAGCACTGGTACAAAGCTCTTGTGATGTGTGTGCAGGTGTCTGGGGTAAATACTTTCTTACTTTTCGTTCACTGCTTACAGTTCTTAAAGTCTGAAGTTTTTTTGTTTCGTCATGATAAGATACTGATGCAACTCCTTTCATTTCAATTCTGTCATCCCACTGGGTAGGGAGTGGTGCTTTAGGAGCCACTTGAGAAGAGATTTCCTCCCCCAGAACGTTTCAGACTGAAAGGGATGAGAAGAGCAATGCATGGAAAAGAGACATCTCATGCATGGTGTTCCCGCACATTAATCTCTGTGTTGTATCTGCAGGTATGAGAACCATCCAAAAGTTAAAGTGAAGAGATGTCTGGAAAAAGAAGGCAAGACAGAAGATGTAACAGGGAAGGGAGAAATGAGTTACAACCATGGTTGTGGTTAGGCACGTGGGATGCAGAGGATCCAAAGTAGGTACACAAACTGAGAGGAAAATTGCCCTCAGTGTGCTAATGCTGCTACTGCATTTGCTGAAAGAGACATTAGCCCTGGATTTTGGCAGTCTGAGCTGTTTCTGTTGTAGTGAGCCAAGCTGGGTCAAACTGCTTAAGCTAAGGATGCTTGCTTTGCTGAAACAAACCTGAGATCGGTCACGTCATTAGCATGGCTAGCAGGTTGCAAAGGGGTAGCTGCTTGTGGCGTAGGTGGTGATGAGCAATTGGCAGTGATAATCGGATCAGATCGTACCAGTGAAGTCTGTCCAGAGCGGTCTCCCTGGATTTCACTCTTGCGTTTCACGAATTTTCAGCTTGCTCTTCTAACCTGTTCTGTTTCGCCATCTCCCTGGGTGGTTTTCTCCTCTCATGTTTCCTACAATGGAAAGCTAATAAGACATATACAGAAAACAGACGCTGGAACCGAAGTAGGAAAAATGAGCAATGGCTCAGTTAATAGAGTTTGGCCCCTTCACGGAGAAAGACACAATGTAGACTGAAAAAGAGATAAATTGCTTGGGAAAGGAAAATGGATAAAACAATGTGGCTGAAGACAGAGGCCCAACTGTTACTGTGTAAAAATTAGATTGCTACAGAAGCTGGGGTTTTGTGGCTGCCCTGTTTGGTTATTCCTTACCCTAAGCCCTAGTTTGGGACAGAAGGCAACAATGCAAAGTGCTGCTGCTTTTAGCCAGTTCTTGCCAAGACTGCTGTGTGGCTAATGAAGCGCTAGAATCTAACCTAGTCTTGGCAATAGCGATTTGGATGGAAGGCCAAACTGAACTATCAGCTGAGATGATACTATTTTTAGGGCTGTGTATCTGAAGAAATACTTGATGATATAACACTATAGAAACTCTTGGAAAGAGATGCTGTACTTGTGTTTTGAATACTTTATGCTGAAGAAGTTTTCAAATCCCTATCAACATGAAAACTGACTCTAAATTTCAAACATAGGATTGCACAGCATGTGGCATTCATTTATTACCCCATTATTAGATTTAATGTTATGAATTAAGTACTCTTCTCTCTGTTTTCTTAGGCTATTTTTATAGAAGGCAAACATGCATCTGAAATACCAGATATAGACTTTGCTTTCTCTTCTCAGACTGTTGTCTTTCTTATGATGTCTCCTGTAAAGGACAAAGGGAAACTTAATTTTGACATTAAAGAAGAAATTATTTGTAAAGATGCGTAATTCCAGGCCTGTAAGACTTGTGGCCTGAAAATGTGTTCTGAGACTTGCTCAATGTGGAGTTTTGCTGAAATGCTCAGTGGATGCTCTTGAGAATGTCAATTTACCTGCGTGTTGTCTGACTTTTAATGCTGGTATGAGCTTGGTAGAAATGCAAGATGTAGTTAGAATTCTATAAATTTATCACAGAAAACAGAATAGTGGTCACTTCTTTTCCCTCTTAGTGGTTCATATCTCTCTGATCGTAAGAGGAAAATACACTGAGATTTTCTTGTTAGCATTTTTTTTTTATTTAATCACCATTTTCTTAGATGGAAGAAATACTTTAAAACTGCTTACAGCCATGGCCTGTGTTCATCTTCAGCTAATGTGGCAATTCTTTTAATATATCCATGTTCTGTGTATCAGGTGTGAGATCCAGGCTTTGATCATAGAGGCAGAATTTGACTGAAAATGGCATGGTAGCAGTCCACTTAGGTGAACTGACAACAGCTTGAGAGAGACTTGAACACTGCACTGTCAAGTCACGATGCAGTGCAGCTGTTGATCAAGGTGTCAAGATGAAGGCTATTCAAGTTGTAGCTATAGCAGTGTTTAAAATACTATGATAAGTTATATATGTAAGTAGGAAGAAAAATTGTGGCTGTTCAGGAATGCTAATGGTTTTTATAACATGATTTCATCACTTGCTCTGGTGTATAGTTAACTATCTTAAGTCAAAATAGCAGTAATATTCTCTTTTCAAGGGGATTTAATTTGAATTTTGCAGACCATGCAAATCATGAGAAACAACAAATACGAGGGACAATGGCAATCTCCATCCAACCTAATAGAAAACAGCAGCAAATCATCCAGGCTAGAGAGTCACATATGTTCAGTGCATGCTTCCAAGTTCCTCTGAGATCTAAATATATTCCCAGAGTATGACCATCACTGTATTTTTGCCTTTACGTTAATGAGTTACTTGGACATAGTTATTTCTGGCATGTGGCAGAGTTGTGCCTCTGGCAGATGTAGCCAAAAAGCTCAGATAGAACCTGATATCAGGGCAAAGTCAGTAAGTGCATGGTATTTGCAGTATTGGTGTATAATCTTTGAAAAGTATAATCTTTTGAAAAGTTTGTAAAAGTACGCTCTAATTGTATCATGAGTTATGAAGCAGCCAGATCTTTCTAGAGTTGCATCTTCACTGTCTGAAAAATGAGAACCGTCGCAGTCCTAATGACCAAGCCCTTATTCTGGCCTGGACAAACCACATGCTTCATATCTCCCCCTGCCCAATTTTTATTGCACTTACTGCGATTGCTTATATAAACCTAAACATTAGTATGACTGTCTTATTTTTTTAAGAATGTAGAAATCTTAGAGATTTTGCTCATGTTTTACTTCCAATTACTTCATCAATACCCATCGCATGAAGTAATGGAAATCTCTATCTGGGACATTGGTGTGGGGAAAATAAATTACAGGTAATGTTTTTCATCAACCATAATTAAAATAATTACTGTTACAATCAAAATTAATTGCGACTAATAAGAGATTGTTTTCTTTTTGGTAACAGATCTGAATCTCTCATAATTCTCCTTTCATTTTTTCAGAATGCTGCTGGAAAGTTGTATTTTGCTTCTTCTGTGCATTTGTCTCTAAAGAGGATTCAGTACTTTCTGAAGGCAGTTATATTTTTTAAAAATCACTGATCCAAAGTGCGGGGGTTAATATTAACAAATATTTGCTCTGTTTTAACCTTGGAATGATCAGCAGTGCCACAAGCTAATCTTCTGTGGATTTGCCTGGGGTGATGTTGTGAGTCTTCAGAGTGATGTGTTTGAAGTTGTGCTCATCTGTTGATTTGAATTAAATATGCACCTTTAACAAAGACCTGCATATAGACGTAGCTAGGTAGATAATTTTGAGTATTTTTGAAGTGGAACTTTACAAATCCTTTTCCCTTTTAGTTACTTAACATTATTTCTGCCTTTTTACTGTTTTTTTTCTTTTTCCTGTAATAATCATTTAGTGTTATGAAGACATTTCTTTACAATATATATTATATATGTATTATATTCCTATATAGACATAAAGAAACAACCAAACAAACCTAACAAAACAACCTTGTAAGAAAAAAGTGTAAAGACAAGCCTTTTTCTGTCGTCATAGACCATGAACTGTGAAAGTGATGCAAGCTCAACTCTTCTTGCATGTCAATATTAAATTTGTTCTGTTTTTCTCCTGTGTTTTTTTGCTGTTCACTTGGTTCCTATCATCTTCTTCTTTCCCACCTCGCACTTAGATCACGCCTTCTGTGATCTGAGAAGGAACTTCCTCTGAGCTTGTTTGGTGTCTTGCAGAAAGGCATCTTCACTGATGGATTGGATTAATTAAATGTTGTTACTTGGTTCTCTGAATCTGATCTGTGTTCTGTTGCTTCTTATAATTCATGTAACCTACTGCTTCTTGCTTTTATAGCTCTTTGGTAAGGACAAGCTTCAGGGTTTTATGCCGGTGCATAGCAGTAACAGTGTCTCTTCTATATTACATTAAGTTCTTGAGCTCTAAGAGAGAGTGAAATGGTGAAGTAAAAGGTAACAGTGCTGCTTATGTAAAATACATGCTACTCATGAATTTTACTTGTGAGCCACAGTGCACCTTTGCTAGCAGGGCAAATCTGTGAGTGACTTTCTCTTGTCAGAAACCAGAGCTGCCTTCAGATCTGGTGCCCTGGCAGTCCCTGGGACACACCACTTTCCCAAGCGCTTGCTGAAGGTTGGGCACGGTGGCCTTGATGAAGGCCCCTGGCTGCTCCTCCCCTGCCTGCCTTGCTCCTATAATCCCACAGCAGCTGTCTGAATTTCCTTTGATTTCTCTGGCTGCAGCAAAGCTGCAGGGGCTCTGGAAACCTGGCCCTGACCCCTGCTGAGCTGATAGAGATAAGAGCAGCAGCATTGTCGGTGAAACGTATGTTGCTGCCCTATTTCAAGTCAGTGAAAGCTGGGGATTTGTTTTCCAAGGATGAGTGGTCCCAGCAGTGCCAGCTGCCTCAGCCCTCTCCTGGTGCCCCCACTCACCAGGCCCTGCTTGGCCTTGGTGGGGAGCCCCTGTCTGTGAGTGGGTGACCAGTTGTCTGCACAAAGTGTCACCAGTGGACATGGGGGATGCTGGGGGCTAGTCAGAAACGAGACTGAAAAGACAGAGCTGCCGGGCTTCTCCTGTGGTATTCAGGACCTTTTGCCAGGCTCAGTGCAACAAGCGTCCTTTATTTTAGATGGTCTTGCTGATGTCCCTGAAGTAAACATTTTTTTTCAAAAAGTTGGTGGGTTGTTGGTTATTATTATTATTATTATTTGTAATCAGTTTTAGTTTTAGCATGGATTTTTGAACTATCTATATGCTTAGGAACAGTGCCCAGTAGTTGATTCAATCCTTTTCCTTCAAAACACCTCCAGTGAAATAATTTGGAAATGGCGTGCTGTGTATGCTGCGGAGCATAGTGGCTGGTGGTAAGAGGGGTTGGGGTTGTTTCAGGTGCTTGCTGCATCCCCTAAATACTGACAGAGTTTGGACATACACTGCTAAGACTAACTGCTACCACTTCCCAAACATAACTGTCTGTCTGTCAAAACTACTTGTTTTCCTGCAGGTTAAAAAATAAAGTTCTCATTTTAAATTCATACAGATAAACATCTATTAGCACAATCTGCTTTCTCTTTTCATTTTATCATCTTCACCTCTGCTAGGTATATTTGGTCTCAGCATTTGGACCTGGTGTGCTGAGACCTTTTAAAGTAATTTTTCAGGTTGATGTTGATGATTTACTTTTTCTAGAATGAATGTATCACTCTGTTTAATAATAACTTTCTTTAATGCCTACAAATGTAGAGGGACGATACAAAGGTTATTGCTATTGTTTCAGCCTACAGACATTCTTTTCTGAGAAGCTGATCTTTGCAATAACCCCCACCAACCCCCACAGCCCCTCTGAGCTGCTAGCATTGAGCATTAATCCCAGCAAAACCGCTGAAGCGTGCACAGAAGACTTACAGATGCATTAGTACACAGACTTGTGATGTCATGAGATAAAAAATGTATATTCATCCCTTGTTTTTTTTAATCATTATCAAAATGACAAGATTGTGGCTTTGTTACTGTGCAGGTGATGTAAGCTTGGCCTCGAAGATTCCACGAGGAACGTCCTTTCTGAATCCATTTCGGTGTTCAATTTATAAGCACAACTCTGTGCTGACAACACCTGGACCTCAGGCAGCCATGGTGCCCTCCGCTGCCTGAGAGCCTCCGAAATGAGGCGTGGGCGTGGATGTGGCTGTGGCAGCCTGCTTGCAGCCGCCTGAATGGGCAGCGTGGTGCAAAGATGTTTTATGAATACTGTCATATCAAAGTGTTCAAAAAGCAGAACAAAACAGAGTCCTTCCTGATTGTTTTCTCCTTTGTGTGCCTCATGTCTTCCTGTTTAAAAACTCAATTTGCCCGTTCTATTCCCTCCTTTTAAAGCAGTCAGCAGTGTGGATTTGTGTATTGGAAAGATGAGTCTTTTATCTCTTTCCTTTTTCAAATCTGAGAAGTGGTAGGAAAGAAGAAAATAGTAATGCATTGAATTCATTTGGTTAAAATCACTTCTCCTCATTTTTGAAAAGGGTTTTTCTGGCACTTTGGCTCCAGTCCTTGGTGTTGAAAAACAACAGCGTGTGTAGCTGGTGTTGTGCCTTGCAGTGTGTGTGGGAGGGCCAGAGGGGTGCTGACACAGGATCCTTCTTTGGACATTTTTAGGCAGCCTGGTCAAGCTGCCCTCTGCTGTGCCATGGATTTCTGCAGGTCTTCTGACGTCACTCATTTACATCCCCTGATCTAGAGGATTTGTGGAGGACAAAAAAAAGAAAAATAAAAATTTCCCCAACTTTGAAATTTGTCTATTCTTTTAGTATTTGAGGAGATACGGTGGGGAAGAAATTCTTTTTAACCTAATAAAAAGCAATTTCTCAAATACTTTACTTTCTGGTTCCATAGATCTTATTTATTTTTCCTGATTTGGATGTTGAATTTATCTAGATTTTTTGATAGTCTTGTGTTCTGTTTTTATTTTCATACCTTCCTCAGACCCCTCTCCTTCACTGTGAAAACACATAGTGGTGATTCTTTCTTTTCTAAAATTATTTTGAAAATGACCTGGAACAAATAACAGACGTGCGTTTGGACAAATGGCTTTTGCTTTGTCCTTACATTGATGCAGCTGGCCACTGCCGGCTGTAGTGGAGGCAAATCTGCTGTCAAATGCTTCAAGGGCACGTTTTTTCCTTCTCTCCAGGTATTTTTCTTCTCTCCAGATATTGATATATTACATATGTCAATTATATGCTCTTGATATTTACTAAATTTCTTCTTTACAGTGATTTTAGTTTGGGACTGGTGAGTAATATTACTCAGCAGTGTGTATGATGTTGCAAAGCCTGGAAAGATCTGGCTAGTTTTTAAAGTATTTTTGCTAATAGTCTATATATTTGCAAGATCAGCCTTTTGGAGAGCTTCTCCACTTGCTTATTAATTGATTTTTGCTTTGTCTACCAAGAAGACAGGCTAATCGCACTGTCAGCTTTATACAATCAGACGTGCCAGTTCAATGCACAGATGGAGAAAACCTATTGTGTTGTCTGTGCTTTAGGGTAGGTATTCCCACAGTACAGATGTGTGTAAGCAGAAGTCACATTTGCTTTTGCTTAATTTGAGCTTTGTTTCAAATTCTGATTCTGTTTAAGGTACTTCTCTCTCTCTGCTGTGTTTTTCTCCTAAGTGTGTAGAAGAACAAGGAGGTGAACTATTGGTTTCAGAGGATTGTAGTTTTTCTAACTGAGTTGTGTAAATTCTTAAGTTCTGTATTATCTGTTTGATATTTCAAATCCCTTCTAAAAGAGATGTTTAACCCGATGCATTGTAACTAGACTATTGGAAAAGGTTACAGTCTGGAGAGGAATGTCCGCTCTGCACTTTAAATCTCTTTATGCTGGAAGTTTCCTTTGTTGCCAAGGAAATAAAACAATGATTATGTTATGGGACTGATAGTTTTGCTAATGATTCTTATTCTCAGAACAAGACTGACCTTGGTAAGCTGTTGAGGATGATGTAAAATTCAAACACTCCTGTTAAACTTTTTGATGGGGCTAAAACATGAATTAACCGATCCTCCATCCCCTTTCTCAAAGGGATAGAGAAAAGGACCCTGCATTTTATGAGTTTTGATAATTGCAACATGGAGCGAGTCTTTCTTTCCCTTCTGGTGTGCTCTGCAAGCTAAGCTCAGCTGCCTTTACTGAGGATTAAGTGTGTTGGGGTTCCCCCTGCTGCATTTCCCATTGCTTCTCTTTACTATACCATCAGTGTCGTAGGTCTTTATTGGGTGAAAGAGGAGGAGCTGTTAACCATGCCCTATTCATAGTCATCTGATTCCTACTTTCAGTCTTGATAGTGAGAGGTATTATTTTTCTCCCTTTTTTTCCATTTTGGTCTGTGTAGTTGAAATATAGTACAGAGAGACTATAGTAGTGGTTGCGTTCTCTGTTGCAGTTAGTGGTGCTGTCTTAGGGCATTGTACATGCAGTTTTATTTCTACACTGGGAAGGAGGAGGAAGCAAATGGGCATTTGCTGTCATGGTGAAAGGATATTGACCCAAGAATGAGTTGCTTTTCCTTCCTCTTTTAATTCAGAGCACCAGCGTAAGACTCAGGAGAGAGCGATTCCCAGTGAGACTGGGGTGCTGCCTGTCTTCCCTCAGCTGTTTATGAGAAAAAGAGAGGAAATTATCTATTTCCTTTCTTTTGAAGTTGGAGAACTTGGTGATGGCTGTGTTGTTGAGTTAAGAGGAAGCACAAGTGGAGACTAGCTGAATTTTGTTTTTTTCCAGCAATGCTTGTTCTTGGTACAGGGCTGGTGGTCCTCAATGGTATCAATTACCAGGAGCCTCTGAGATGAGTGGAAAACATTCAAAAGTATTGAATGTTCTGAACAGTATGTGTTATCTGTTTCTGTAGTAAGGAAGATGGAACCTTTCCTTTGTTAAGAACGTTGCCAAGCTGCACCACAGAGCTGCTTGTGTAGCTATCCAAAGCTGCACTGTGGTGCTGTGTAGCCCATTCCTGATAAACACCTGAGCCTGGATAACATACTAGTTTTACGTTATTGGTTGGACTAGTTTGTCTTGCTTTGTCATTTTTAAAAAGTTAGATCTCGGGACTCTTATGTTGCTCAAAGGGAACAAACATGAGCAGATACTGACGTATTTCCAACGCATCCCTCCTGTTGTGTGCTCAGTGAATTTCCTTTTGAGAGGAACTGTTTGTAATGGTTGAGTATTTCAAATGTCTAGAATTTTTACTTTTCCTATATGTGTGAGAAGATTCTCTACGTTGAGTATAATTGCTAATAGTAACCCTTGGAAATAATTACCTTGTGGTAAGGAGTAGATTCTGACTTCTTCATTTAGATGACCAAGATCAAAGATGACTGAGTAGTATGGCTATAAATGTGCAGAAGATATTTAGTTCGCTATACTACTTTATTAGAAGTCTATTGTGTAGAAAGATGGTAAGGCAGAGGGACTAGCATTACTGTTGACTTATATTTGTGTATGTAGTAGATCCTTGCTAACTGCCATTACTAGAAAAATGTCATCCCAAAATCAGTGGCATATGTATTATCCTCCTCCCTTTCCCTTGTTTTTCATTTAAAAAACCAAAAACAAATTAAAAAACAAAAAACAAAAAAGCAGTGCTATTAGCTCAGAGTTAGAGTTTCAGGTGATGTAAGTTAATATATAGCTTGAAAACAGAATTTGGCTGACTCACAGCAAAAGAAGGATGTTCATTATTTCTGCTTTCAGATGCAGGAAGAGGACAGACTGTTTTTTAAAAAAATTATGACAAATTAGAGAAATCAAAATATCCTATTGGAACATGCAGAATTTGGAGCAGTCTTGTCCTAGACTTGGAGGGAGAGATAGACATGATGCAAGTGATGTGGTTAAATTAGGTCATAGCACGAGTTTCAGTGGGGATTGCTAGTAAATAATTTGCACAGTGCAGGAGAGCTTCCTTCCTTAATTATTTCCACCTGGTAGCAGGCTATTGTCAGAGGGGGGACCTCTGCCCCCTCGAGCAGCCCTCAGTGAGAAATATACAGTGTGTTGTGAGTAGGTAGTGTTTGGATAATGCCTAATTCTGTCTGGCTTCATTTTATAAATCTGTTTGGAAAGGGGATAGAGCAGCATTCTCCTTTAGGAATACGTTTTCCCCTTGCGGTCTCACTTGGGAGACTGTTTTTCTGGGTTTCTGGTTTTGTGTTGCTGCTTCTGCTACTATAAGAGCCATGGTATGATTTAAACTACCACTTGTAAAAATATGATGCGTTACATCAGGCTTTTAAAGCACTTTGACCTCTTTGTTTCGGAAAAAAGGTGCCCAAAAGTTGTTCAGAAGTGTGCTGCCTTAGTAGAAAACAAATACGTTTTAAGTCTTTTCTTGCACTCTTAATTTATCTGCTAGGAAGGACATGAATACATTGATTTTATGTTTGTCTTGCCTGACAAAAAGGAGAGAGGAAAAAACATGCATATGATGTGATATCGCTACTGTATCTGCTTTTTACTTCTCTTGTCTAATGGAGCTGTTGCTCAGAAATTCAGTCCACTTTTCGTAGCTGCAGATCAGAGTGTAAAAGTCCATCCTTCTGTAATCTATGCCTTGTTAAAGTGTATGTGATTTCTTCTTTCAAAGTGGAGGACTTGGAAAAAGTGAAATTTCATCGGATATCAACTGAAATGTGCTGTTTCAAGGTAAATTTACAGTATAGGATTACTGCAGACTTCCTATTTACACCTATATCAGTTTCACAGTCTCATTTAATTTCTCTGAAATGATAATACAGTAGGCTAATTAATAGTGAAATTTGTAGGTGGATTTAGGAATCAAAAATGCAGAAATAAATTAGTGATTAAAAACTTACTAGCAATGAGACTTTTGGATCTCTAGACATATTAATAAATGCAATCAAAATCACATTGGTTACTGACAGCCTATTGCTTGTGTTGGACAGATAGCTTTGTTGTGACTGTACGCACACATTTGCTTGTACGCCTGCAGTATCTGACACGAACCAGGAGGCAGAAGAATGTGTACCACTGGGGAAGTATTATCTGCCTGGGCTCAGTTGGCTTCCAGGAGCTGCTTGGTATTAGTTGTGGAATATTAAGTGGGGTAAATCTGCCTCAGTATATGTTGGAATGAGATTGCATATTTCATTAAAACCTAATTTGATTTTCATGGGGAAATACCAGAGTATATGGCAATTATCATACTTGTAAGATGGGGAGGAGGATGCTTGGATGAAATCTACCAAACAAGACTGTCAGTGCTCATTTGCTAACTCCTTTGCAAATCATTTTGAACTGAATTTGCATGATTGTAGCAGACCCAGAAAACCTTTTGCAATGATTATCTAGTGATATGCCCATATTATCAGCTGAAGATAGTGGGTACACTTCTTCCAAACCTTTTTGGCTTTTTCACTGCTGTTTCTGGTCTCTTTAGGCCTTTCCTCTGTCTAGGGGTGCCCCAGAGAAGGTATTGGAAGAGCTGGAAGGCTGAGGAGGAGGCAGGGATATGGACAATTTCACAGAAAGTTAAGATTCTGTTGTTTTAGATCTGATCCTACATCTTTGGAAATAGACAAGATGTAAGGGCCAAAATCTTGGAAGGAGTATAAATCCATTCTGTTAAAGTGTGGCCTGAAAGTACTCTCTACATTTCTGGTTCATGATCTGATGTTGAATTGAGCCCATATAACCTGCATGCTAAATATTGAAATGCTTGACAGACTTAGGGGAAAAAAAAAAAAAAAAGAGGAAATTGGAGAGTAAGTAGTGCCAAGTAAACTCAAAAGTTTTGGTACTTTGCTCTTTATTTCAAGTAGTGGAATAGGAAGTTGAGTCTTGAACTATAATGAAAAAGGAATTTGTGCCTTGCAGTTAATGTTGTTGGGAAAATTTCGGATTTATAAATGACAGTTTGAGACTGACAGAAAAAATACCTTAAATCTGAAATAAAAGTACAGGCATTCTTGATGGGAAGAGGTGGAAAGTATGAGAACTGTGGGATAATGTAATTTCTGTTTCCAGTTTAGGAAAGGGGTTAGCAGCTGCTTATTGCCGTTATTGTTTTGTTTTTAGTCAACGAGGTTCCCATCTTGAGAGTTTTCAATTGTATGCTTATGTCTCATTGGGCTTAGCTTTCTCTGTACAGTATAAGAAGTGTGGCATATCTTCACCACCACGGTGGCAGAAATAAAATTGCATTGGAACAATCAGACATTGTGAAAAGAGCTGTTATTGAGGTCTCTGTGGCTGAGACACAGCTGTTTCTCAAGCATATGTTATCAAAACAGCCACTGGCCTCAGTAATGTTGTGTGGGAAAGAGAGAAGTATCACTGAATTACTATTCAAAAGAGGAATAAAATCTAAGTGAACACTCATCTTTGAAGAAGTTGAAGTGCAGCTTGACTGCCTTTTGGGTTAATTTTATAGATCCAATCTCACATTTTTTTTTCATTCTGCAACATTTTGCCTAAGGAAGAACTATTAAATATGCAAAGACCACTTCCAAAGACAGTGTGCCTGGGCTAGACGGTCTGTTCTGTGCAGACACAATTCCAGTATGTCTGTGTGCATTTGTGCTTGTGCATTTATAAAAACTGATTTCAGAAGTTTAGTGCAGTTCTTAAAGTGCCTATTGTAATAACTCGTTACTTGCTACCAAAGCTGAAAGTAGCATTGTCAGTGTGCTTGTAATGCTAATTAAAACATTCCTGATGACATTTTTTGATCAACTTAAAGATAATTTAATAATTAAAAATGCCATCTATGCTATTTATATGCTGTGTTGGCTAAGTTAAAAGGTAGAGGAAACAATAAAAATGCTATGGAAGCATACACTTGAACGCTGTCTAACTGGCGTTTTAAACAGTGATAATACTTCACCTGCAGTGCATCAGTTTCCTGAATTTCAATTCTTTTTGAATTGGCCTTTGGTTTGATCTTTCCATGAACATCTGAACCCAGCTGGCAGCCAAACAGTCTTTTCAAAAGTATTGCCATGCTGTGCATGCATTTCTGTATTGTGATACTGTTGCCTCCACTAATTTTTTTAAAGCCATACTTCCATATCTAATGTTCTTGGTTAGTAATTTAACCAATCTTCTCTATAAATGTGATCTTTTTGTTTCCACTTCATTGCTGTTTTGTGAAGCTGTGCAATTGCATGGCCTACTTAATTTTATGGTTTATGGACAATCTCTCTTCAAAGGATTTGGGAATCCCTCTACCAATTAGATAACATCTACTTCACCATTACTCTCATATAATTGTGTATGATAACATAAAACTGAGGCTTCTAAAGCAATTTGATTATTCATTCAGATAAAAAGTCTTACCATAAATCCTTGTCGACAACGAAATGGAAGCAGCATGGCTTTAACAGCCAAGGTGGAAGCCCAGCTGTGCCAGCATTCTCTTAGATTATGCTATGAATGTTTTTTCCCGTTAGGGAAGTCTGGCCTTTGATCTTTTTTTCTGGGGGAAAAAGGAACAAAAAACACCACCACCACCATTTTTTGTAAAGACATTGACTTTGTATCTCTTAGTAGGTAAAAGTATTGTTGTCGTCCCCTGGAAAGCGAAGATGTAAAAAGGCAATAGGTTTTGTGATGAGGTATTTGCCTTGATGCTGTGGGTGTAGGCAGGGTGTGCTACAGAGGAGGTGGGAATTGGCAAAGTCCTTCAAGTTTCCATGTCCTGCAGTGATGAAAAAGAAAGGTTGCAGCATAGCATGAGGAATGCACTTGACCTTAACAATGTTCATGCTGTTACAGAGCAAGACAAAGACGCCCTTTTTGATGTAAGCATCTTATCTTGAACATTTAAGTCCCACCGTTGGTGGAAAGGGGAGAGGAAGCTGCATGTGGCTGCTTAATTAATTAGCAGAGAATGTAATTGTGACTTGTGTCCTTGATTTATCGTTGAACACTAATAGTGAGTGACAGCCTGAGGAATGCTCTAACAACTGTAGCCTGTCTGAAACTTCATAGCTGGGCTTTGGCTTGTCTTTAGCATCTGTGTTACTTATGTTGAATGGGTGCCCAGGTTGGCAAAAATGTTGGTGACTGCTCTGTGTCTTCAAAGCAGCATCAGAAACTGAACTAGAGGCCAGGAGGCTGGCCAGCTTCCTGACCTCTCCTGCTTTACCTTTGCTTTTGGTGACTGGGCATATCCTGCATTACACCCTGATCTCGGCTGGCAGAAGAGGTGTGCCTAAAGAGCATGGAAGGCAGCAGCTTGAGTCCTGCCTGCTGCCTCCTCCAGGCGAGGTGTGACAGGAGAGAACCAAATGAGAGTGGAAAAGCACTTTTTAAAACAAACAGAGTAGAGAAAACTCCCAAGAGAATGAAAGTATTTGCAGGCCATGATGAAAATTTCAACATTTGCATAATTACATTAACGTGTGTAAATTGAATGCATTTCTTTCCTCACAGTGAGATGCGCTGATTTTAAGTATTCTATGAAAATTTTGTGTAATATTTGATAGTGAAAGAAGTTTTTTAGAGCATGTAATTGAGCTGGATTCACAGATTAACAGGTTAAAAGTGATTACCGTTTGTTATTTTTTTTCCCTATAAGTCCCCAATTTTCTGTGCTCTCTTGTGTACTCTTAGCAGTTTAAGGACAAGGCATTTATTTTACCTGACATCAGAACTGCTTTTTCGGGAAAAGCAATTTCTGGTATGAAAGAATCATTCCTCCTTTAGTAAGAATATTGCTTAATTGAATATTCTGTCTGTAAATACTAATTCGTGCTTCCAGTTGACCTCTGGGTATGCTTCTAATCTTACTGTCATTATAGAAGAGTGCTTTATGACCAAAGACAAAGGGAACATTTCTGTGTTCCCAGCTTAGCTACCTGAAGATAATCTAATTTGTGTCACTTAAGACTCAGTATCCTTGATGTGAGATAGCAGCATTTTCTTCCAGTTTTGTTTTGCAAGAATGTTAATTGATTTATTCATGCTTTGTGAAATAGTGCTAGGCATATATCTATTCTATCTTGTGTATTTGTTAAAAAGAAAGCTTCTGCTATTTTGACAGTGTTGTCATCAGCAGTAGTGTAAAATTGATTTGAATTTGCATCTGTTGTATTTCAGTGGATAATGCATACAGTTTGAACATGAGAAGCTAATCTGTTCTTGTTCTGAAATTGGGAAAAATACAACCTCTTCTGATAGAAGACCTGATCTACTAAAATGTTAATTGCCTTTAAAGTATCTTGTAGAGCTGCATGAGCTGATCTTAATAATTATGCAGATTTCATCAGAAAAAAATGTGTTAACCTTCACACGGAAAGCTTTGCATAGCTTTTTTTGAGCAAAGATTCATATCACACTGCCCATCATGCTAGGCTTCCTTGAATTATTCTGAGTTAAAAGCACAAAGACTAGCCTTGGAACTTGATAGTTTCACAATTGCTTCAAATACAGCTTGGAAATGAAATGGTAAGCTTTGGTTTAGGAAGTGCATCAAAGGTTTATATGCTTAAATGGATCTTGAAATTGCTGAACTCTGACGTTTGGGGATAAGTACTTGCCAGTGATTAAAAAGTTAACCCTTGTCAGAATTTTGCGTTGCAAGCTAAATCTTTGCTGCTGCTACTGTTCAGTGTGGAAGTATCTGAAAATGCATTGCTAGAGATTGGTGTGGTGCTATCATTTATCCTTTGGAAATTGTGCTTACTAAGTACAATAATATTCTTGATGAGGAGAAATAACATGCTATCAGGAAATAACTGGAGAAAAGTATATGGTATGCCATACACAAATTGTAGGGGGAGGCAAATTCTTGGCAAGAAATTTAGGAATGTTTCCATTTAAGGCCGTAAAGATTCAGTTTCTTTTTCTTTTTTTCCTACTGCAAGAGGGAATGTTTTGTCCCATTTTGTAAAGTGAAGACTGTCAGTGTTGACTTGAAATTGGTGAATGTAAGATCTCGCCTCTCATGAGTGTGGTGCTTAAAATACTGTGTACTCTACATGTTAGTCACAGTCAGAAGTTTGTATCAAGGAAACCAGCAAATGA
The DNA here is from genome assembly GCA_013396635.1 of Penelope pileata. Classification (NCBI taxonomy): domain Eukaryota; kingdom Metazoa; phylum Chordata; class Aves; order Galliformes; family Cracidae; genus Penelope; species Penelope pileata. The sequence goes on along the minus strand of WBMW01000227.1, from coordinate 87,328 downwards.
GGAGATAAGGTTGTGCTTAAAAATGTACAAAAATGATTGTACTCATTTATCTGACTGCTCTGTTACATGCTGTATTGAAGTACATAATGAATAGCTGCATCATGGTTCATGCAGGGTTTAACATTCTTAGGTTAAACTTATCAAAGGAATTAAAAGAATGAGTAACTTTCACATGTATAAGTCATAAGGATAAGCGGAGTGTTAAGCAGAAGTGAATTATGTTGTACCCGTTAGTGGCTAATCTGCAAAGGATAGCAGCATGCTTCTCCTGGAAGTTTACCTGAAAGGTACTCCTTCAGTTTGCACAGGTTCTGTGCTGAATTCTTCAAGCTTCAAATTCTAAGCATAAATTTCTTAAATTTGGAATTGTTGTATGAGAATAATGGGATAATATGCTTTCTTTGTTAATGGCCAGTGCATAAAAATAATCAAGAGGAGTAGAGTGCTGTATATATATTGATTTTATTTTTTTTTTCTTGCCTTTTTATTTTCTACTGGGTGATAAAGATCTGATGAGCTTGTCTCATGTATGTTTGGAACATAACTATGACACTTCTCTGGCAGAGTTTGGAAATTAGAGAAAACACGTGAAAGCTGTGGATAGATTGTTCACTGTTTTTCCAAGACACACTGAGAGAGCAATGGAGTAACTATAGTAATGTATTTTCATCTCCTTCACATTGGATTAGGAAGTTATGACCTTTACTTTTGATTAGTGACCTTTCTGTTGTGCTTCATGTTTTGATGTTTGTGTTTAATCTAGATCCAGGTTTTGGTCTTGATTTTTGTTTCTTTACTGCTGTACAGAACCACTCCTTAAATCTCTTGCAAGAATGAGTTTATTAAAAGGACTGAGTGCTTTATTTCTTAATGGTATTCCTTACCATTGCTGCGTGGTTCCTACCACTAAGAAAAAAGTCCGAAAAAAGTGCTTGTATTTGTTTATGAAGTCTACAAGAGAATCTGCAGATCAATTCTCAGAAGCGCAGGTATCTTCCACTAGCTGTTCTATTGAACTTGTCTTCACAAAGAACAACAAAAATCAATTTGCTTGGAATGATAACTTGGCTATTTGATTGGTTTTCTTCACTTTGCTATTTACTTTTCCCTCCTTTTCCCTCTTACTGATGTGAAATAGTCTGAACTAGGATTGCCTATGAACTAAGCTTCAGAGACCTTATATTTTCCCAGGCCTTAAAAAGAGATGATTCTGTTGACTCTGCTCATTTTCACCTCTGTTTTCATCCATGGTCAGTGTATTCCACCTTGTGGAAGAGAATTTATTTAACCTTTGTCATGAAAATCTGGCCATGTGGCCATGTATAAATATTTATCCCTGTACTTTATCCCTGGCGCAATATCTGTCTGAAAATTACCAGAAAAAAGAATCCTCTTGCTCACTGTATCTGTTTTCGAAGGTAGCAGTGAGTTACATTGAAACAAACAAAAACTCTAAACTGTCAAATTAAGTTAAAAGTTAATCAAGAGAAGTAGTATTCTTACTGCGTTCTGTTTCTGCTTCTGATTTTTAAAGCATTAGCATGACATGAGGTTGTGGGTCTTAGCCCACTTAAACCATTTCCTTTCATGTGATCTATTTTTCCTGTTTCAGGTAAACAAACAAAATGACTCCTGACCAAGTCTCTAATATTCTCTCTGTAATCAAGTTCTGTATTTGAATTATTTCAAACTTGACTAAGAGGTGTCTGAGACTGCACTGATATTTTGATAATATGGAGGTGCTTACAGTCTGATTAACGCATACTACATTTTTCTTCTCTCCTGCTGGGAATAAAAGTCAGTGGCTAATAAAATGTTTCCTGACCTTAAATGGGAGAGTATAGTGTTTTCTTTCCTGATTTAAAAAAAAAAAAAAAAAAAAAGTGTAAGTGCTGATTTTTGTTGCAATAAAATTTGAGAGGCATAGTAAGTGATAAAAATAGTGAGAAATTATGCATAATGAATTTGACCCTAGATATCTTTTTTCTTTATAATTCAGCTGTTTTTTGCAGTCCATGCAGAAGTAAGCTTTAATTTTTTTTCCATTCCAAAGTGTAGCTAAGAAAATCAAAAGCATTTTTGCTTTAAAGAGAGCTTTTACTCCAAGTTTGTACCTAAAATAGTGAAGTAAAGAATATTTGGGATGATTGTTTATGGTTTTTTGTATGCAGCAGTTAGGAATTCTTCTTTTCAGCTTCTTAACAGAGGTAGTTAGGAAAAAAAAAAGTAGGAAATTAAACATGTTTGGCTTTAACAATTTGCTAAAAATGTATTGACTTTTATCTTAAAAAAAAAAAAAAAACCTCTGAAAACTGCTTTACTTTTTTTTCTTTCACTATAACTTCTTAAATACTTTTTGATTTAGTGGAGCTTTCAGCTCTTTTGGGCCATTTTGAGTTAAATTGTTTTCCTTTGGAGCTTGTAATGACAACATAATGATGGTCTGTGTAGAACTGAGGTAGAATTAGGACACACTGATTATCCTATACATTCAGGAGAAATGCCCAGCGGGAAGCATTTGAGTTAGTAGATGCTTAGCTTTTCATAACAACTGAAGGAAGAGAAGAATCTTACTATGTTCTTCGCTCCTGATTCCTTGATAACAGTTATTGATGTAGCCAAGGTCCTTTCCTAAAGCAGCAGTTTTCTCCGGTGCAGCTGGCAATGGATGGGATGCAGACGCAGCTTGAGCTAGGGAACTGTTTGCTAATCGTGTTATATTTTTTTTTTTTGTTTGTGTCTCTCCCAGGCATCCACCTCTTTGAAGGGCTGCCTCCAGATTTGGTCAGGAGTCCCATTCGGGCTCCATTCAACTCTAATCAAATAAAAAGATGAGAGCAAAATTTGTCTTTGCTGTACTAGACATTTTGAATGTATTTGTCTTTAGTGTTTGGCACACCATGTTTGTGAGGAAACTGTCCTTAAAATGGTGCTTGCACTGAGCGCTTGTCGTCTTCTAGCACAGCATAACCTGGGTCTTCTCTAGCTGTCCTTGAACTCCTGCATAGAAGGTGGGTTGGGGAGGGGGGAAATCTGCTGTGTCTTGTGAAACAGTAAGTCTTTCCCAGCCCTAAAAAAGGGATTTGTGCCAGAGTCACCATTTAAAGACAACAACAAAAATAACATCTAGCACAGCGCTGTGGCAATCCTAGAAATGGGAGATGGTGATCACTGAAGGGTGATACTGAAAAATATCTATTTTTTATCTGATGTGTAGGAGAGGATGGCTTGTGGCCACCTTAGGTGATGTTTGCTTTCTGTGGTTTAAGGAGGACAGGACAAGAGGAGGAGCTTCGGAAAGAGCCCTTTGTTCCCAGAGTCCTCTGGCACTTAAGGTTATGGAGAGTACATCTACACCGGAGATGATAACTGAGCAGGAAATACAGCTTTTTTTCGCTGTATTGTTGTTAGAGTTGGTGGAGGAAGAGAGGAGAGCCTCTAGTAAAAGGTGTTTTTCTCTGGGGGAGGATGTTTTGCTCATATGAACCTGTGAATACAGCAAGAGGGAAACAGGCTGTAGAGCTTATGAGCTATGATTCTTGAATAGAAAGAAGAGACTTGTAGGTGCCGCTGCAATTGCACTAATATGCAGTTATCAGCTGGGGCAATCTCCTGAAATGCTGTTACTCCATTCCGTTTTCCCAGCTATCAGTAGTTTGGCTGTCAGCTTCTGCCTATAAATAATTATAACTAGCTTGGTTGCTCTTTCTGAGGTGGATGGCAGGATGCAGTTGTGGTTGCAGCAGTGTCCTGCTTATTTTTCAATAAATAGTTGAGTTTCCGAGGGGGAGAGCAATATTTACTGAGAAGTTCAGAAAGATTGTGCTAAATGTCATCAGCTGCTTGTGCCTGGAAAGTGGAGAGATTATAGAATTTGCTATGGGTAGTGCAAACTTGCAGTGCTGGCTAGTTTTGCTAAGATGAGAATCAAAGTCTATTTTTGGATATGTTTTTGGGGCTTTGAAGTGGTGGCATTACTTGCATGGATAAATATTGCCCATGTAAAGGTTGGGAGGGTCAATCACATGACAGAAGAATGTAAGTGAAACGTGCATTATTTTAGATAATCACATTGTGCCTGGCCCACTCCTGCTGTATGCACTGAGAAGCCTTTGTTGGTGGTCTCACAGCCTGTTAGATAAGAACGCAGCTTTCCCCTACTTTTTCACGGTCTGACGCAGTTGATCCAATTATTAGTTTGCTATTGTAACACTTCCCTCCTCCTCCAAGTTAATTCAGGTACTTAATGATGTCTTTGAAAACAAACTTGCAATCGTTTTTCAAATCGTAATGATATGATTTATGGATCCTGAAGTTCTGACATCTTGTGCATTGGAAAATATATTAATAGCTTGTTGTTACTCTTTCAACTAGCCATGCTTATTTTTGTTTCCTGCTCTTCAAGTACAGTTTTTAGCAGAGTAGTAGTTCTTGAAAATCCAGCCCCCGATTTTTTGGTTGAGATTACTCCATGTTTGCCTATCACCTAACTCTCTACTGTGACTTCGAAGGAAATGGTGTTGGAATGGAAGTCGCTTTCTGAAAGCACAGTATTAATATAAAATCCACTGAAGTGGTTAAGTGTTTTAAAATATTGCGTGAAGAAGACGATTGTTTTTCTCATAGACACATGCAAAAAATAAAAGTAGCAATTTTTTCTTTGTAATGTTCACAGAACAGTATCAAAGAATTTGATGTGTTGAAAAAACAAACATGCAGAAGAACAAAAATATAAAAGAAGGCTTTGATGTGAAAGAAAACTTGATGTTCTTATATGAGCAGGCAGAAATAGAACTCTGAACCTTATCTTGTAGGGATTTACACCTGATAGAAAACCCGGGTGTATCTGGAAGGACAGAAGTATGTTGTTGTCTTTGGCATCGTTAATAAGCCTGGTAACAGCATGACTGTTTTCATGGGATAATGCCTTTAGGCTTTAGGCAAAGCAGTGTGGACAATGTGAGAGTAACCGGCCCTGAGAGACACCAAGAAAAGCTGGAGCCTGTCAGATAGACTTCAGTATCCCAATTCAGCTGATCCACAGCGAATCCCAGTAGAAGGTATGGTACTTTATAACTCATGTAACAAGAATTTAAGATCCAGTGTTGCTGCTTATTTCTTCTCTGAAGTGGCCCGTTGACATTTATGTTGTTTCTTTTGTGTGCAGATGTGACTCTCTGGGGCTATGGGAAAAGCTGGCAGTAAGATATAAATATATGCTGTTTATTGTGTCTTGGGTTCTGACATCTTACAGGATTCTTATTTAACCCCTATGAACTTTTAAAATGCGAATTTGTCATATGAAAGATGTATTTAATTTCAGAAATTCAGCTGTGTGATTGCATTAGCCATATTAATGTTTGTGCAGTTGTAATGTATCATGATTTTAACAATAACGGGCTTGCACAGCTTGGGGCTGCAGATTCTAATCTTGCAGTACTGCTCGGAAATAAAGCCACAGAAAATGATTAGCAAAATTTTTTTTATATTCACTAACCACTGGACTGGAGCCAAGATTCCTGTCAGCTGGGTGAGCACCCTGCTCCTCAGGCGTATTGCTGAACAGTCCTACAAGCTTCCCTCTTTTTCTTCTGCTTCTCCGGCTTTGCACATGTAGTATGTTTTGGCAGTGGTTTCCGCAGGAAAGTGTTGGTCCCCCTCCGACCCCTGGAAAGCCTTTGAAGCTGGCAGCAAGAGCACTTTGCTGTAGGGGGAGACCGTGTTCCTGACCTGGAGGGAAGGCCTCATGGCCTGGCCCCCACTTGAGAAGTGAGTGCTGGGGGCCTGTGGTGCTGCCATCTCCCTCGCCTGCTCGGTAGTGTCTGGGCCTTTTCAGCGAGTGCTTCTTGAAGGACTGATTTTTCATCAATCAAAGGAGTTAGGCATGAGATTTAATTTAGCACACAATTTACGTTTATCAAAAATGTGAAGGAGGAATCCTGTTTCAACTGACCTAGTATGGTACTGGAGGGGGAAAAAAAAGATGTTTTCCATTTTCTTTCCAATCCAGAATGTCTCTACCATTAAACCTGAGCTGTGATAGTGTATCCAGCCCATTCTTTCAGTGAACTTGAGTACCTTTGGAGTAATAGGCTTTTCCAGTTGTTGGTAGCAGTGGCATACTTCTCTCAGTCTTCTGGTGCCTTGAAGTATTCTGTGCACAATGGAAATGAGAAACAGGTCTGATAAACGTTTTGAAGTAAAACACTTAGCATTAAATTCACCCTTGCTTATACTAACAAAGATCTTTTATTGAAAACACACTTTTGTCTACTCAGAGATGGGTGCGAGTCCACTTCCACCCTGTATTTCATGTGATCTCACTTATTTGTACATGTGTTCCACCACAACTTCTCCCTTTTCAGTTCTGAGCTAAGTCAAAGTGATATTTGACTGATGTACAGGGAACCCTGTGCAGGTAACACAGTGGTTCCAGTAGGCTTGACAGCTCACACTGAAAAATACGTTATTTCACTCTAAATGACAACAATATGAGAATAACATTAATAATTAAAATCTCTCTGAAACAATGTTTTGAAATTGATTTGAACTCACATTCAGTTACAGCTGTGCTGAGAACTCTATGGTTTGATACATGGCTTTCAACTAGTAGCTATATAAAGTTTAAAAATTGCTGTGCTATTATTTCCTTAAAAGTGAAACAAAAATCTCATCCTAACCTACATAGAGAGAAAGAGGCAGATGCTTTTGTAGCAACATAATTCAAGTGAAGGAGAATATAGGGCTGATTGTGCTTTCACAGTGGCACCAGTTCAGACCTGTATAAAAATGGGAGTTTCAGGGAGCAGCCAGAAACTCAGATATTTGATCTGGAAAATGTCACCTTCCACATTTCAGTGTTTAGGTATTCTGAGTACTTGTAAACATGGGGTCACTGGCTGGTGACAGAGGATCCAGTTCTGTTTTTGAGTCCTACTGCTGTAAATTAAGTTTACTTTGAGGGGTAGCAGGGTCAGATTCTCACTTGTGTTAGAGAGGGAAACTTCTGGCTCAGCATTTGCTTTTTAATGCCAAAATCTATCCCACAGGAGGAAAAACTTCTGTCATTTGACATGTCCCTGGAAGCTGTTTTCTGGAAGAAGGTAATATACAGATGCATGAGAACTGTTCTTGAAGTACCAGCTGCAAAAGGTTGTATGTCAAAAAAATGTTATAGTTATCTAACATATGAAGAAAACTGGAGACAAGTATGCTGTTGCCTGCATGCTCTGCTACAAAGTATTAAGCTGGAGCATACTACCAGAGCTAAGAAAGACACTGACTAAAATCAAAGTAAAAATATATTTTCAAAAAAAATTGACAGTATAAGGCGAAAAGGAATGTTAAAACATCATATGATCTGAAGTACATTAGGCACTTTCATGTATGTAAGACATGAAAATATTAGACAAAAATTCTCTCTCTTTTGCTTAGGTACTTTGTTTTTTCTTGTTTCTGTTTTTGCTTTTAATCAGGACTTGCAATCTGTGCGTCTGGGACTCTTACAAGGCTGAAGATGTGTATTAATTACCTCCCATAACATATCATTTTTGTAGTTACGATCATTCCCACCTACCTCCCTTTTCATCCTTCTTCCTACGTAGTGTAGAAGAGGTGAGCTGGCCTCAGAAACGTTTCTTCATTAGATTCTAGTTTCAGGAGTTTGAATGAGTCCATGCTACATCCACGCTGAGAGCTATTGGTAGTTAAGGAGGTGCCTTGTCAGGATGTGATGTGAGCTTTGGAGGTGGGCTGCCTCTGTAATGGCTCTCCCTGCCATCCTCTCCTGCAGAGAGAGGAACCAAGGCAGAGTTTGTTCCAGACTTTGTTTTGGAGAGAAGGGCCAAATTCTGTGTGCTGTGGGAAAAGCTGAAGAGCCAGACTGTCTTTTCTGCACTTCTCAAGAAGTGCTCCTCGTTATTCATTTCATCAGCTCTCTCGGGGGAGAGGGAGGGCAGGGGTGTTAGACTGCCTTATAAGTACAGAATGTTTCTCCAGTTAGTGTTAGAGTTGCAGTGTCTATAGCACAAGAATTTAATTAAGTTGATAATAATTGAGACCAAACAATAAAACAGAAGGCAAGACTTCTATGATCTGACTTTACAGGGAAAATTAGTACATCAGGTAACAAACCAGTCACTGATCAGATTATTAAAAGTACTAACTTTATTTGCAGTTTATTAAAGCATAAAACCAACCGTTTACTCTGTTTTTTTTTTGCAGAATACTGTCAGAATCTCAAAGCAGTGCTCTTGTGCAGCATGACTGCTTTTACAGATATGCAGTGGCTTGATGTTCTAAGAGTTTCTGACTTCAGACTATCTCCAAACTTCTGTGGTCATACAAGATGCAATAATGCATTCCAGAGTGACTATTGAGAGTAGTGTGTGTGGCCTCCTGCCCCGTCCCTGTGAGGTTTTGCTGTTGGATAGCCGAGCAGTGAGAAGGTGCTGGGAGCGCGTGCCAAGCGCACTCAGATCTGCGGGATGCGTCCTGGCTGTGTCAGGGCTCGTGAATGCCTGGTTAGTGTGCCTCTAGTTAGTTTCCCTAGGAGGGTGTTTCTTGGAACAAGGGCTAATAGGAGCCCTTGAAGCACTGGGGAAGTGAATGTGTGTTGAACTACAGAAATTGGTGGAGGAAATCAAAGGTAGGTGCTTTCAGCTGAACTGATTTCTAGCTCATTTTCATTTTTTTCATCTGGGTTTCAAGACTGGTACATCTTTGCAGAAGATGAAGGGAATCTCTTAGTGAAGAGATTCAGTATTGCTGCATAAAGAAGCACTGCAGTCTGGTTTTTTTTTTTTGCTTCTTTTCATGAGTGAACTACATTTCTCTGTGGTTGCTGACTAGCCTTCACTTCTAATCACACAGGAATAAAGACACATCAAATACTCTGCAATAGAAAAGGGAAAAATAAAAGAATTAATGTTAAAGACATGATGTATTCAAAGAAGGGAGATTCCTGCGCTATTTTACCATATAATTCTGTGTAGAGCTCTCCCTACAAAATATGATTTTAGTTCTTGACGGTGCAGGACGTCAAAAACACTAAGAAAATATTACATCTCTTCTGTCTTCTCTGAAACAAGAGTCAGTTAAAATCACTTGCAATTTTCAGCAAGAGCTAGAATATGTTTTAACAGGGCTTCCAGCTAGAAGCAGACACAGAGCAGAATCGGTGCTTGATACTTCATGTTTCATGAAAGAAAATTTGAGGAATATTGAGTGAGAGAATACAGATCTTGCAAAATATGGAAGATAGCATTTGTAACTGTCATGTAGGCCAGCATGTTACCCCTCCAAATGTCCAAAATCATTTACGTCTAAAGGGTAGAAATGTTATTTTCCATACAATGAGCAATACCAAAAATGGGTAGAAACGTTGTCAGAAAGACTTGGTAATTCCTTTTTGGATAAGTTATTGACTAAATATTGTTGCAGTGAGACTCTCATTGCTGCAGTGCCTCATAGGATTTTATTGAAAATGCTGAGAAAATAATTGTTGCTGATAAACATGTTTGTGATCTGCTGAGATTCTGGAAAATCACTGATCTTGCATTGCCTTTATCAAAACCCAAGTTAGTCCACTTGTACATACTCATATGATTTGCAGATGTGAAGTGAATGCTCTCTGCATTATCTTGTCAGATACTTATTTTCTGTTAAACTGGCAGAAGTGCTCTGTGACTCTGAAACAGCATCTTTAAAGGATTTTTCCACTTCTCCTTTTTATCTTCTGTCTTTCTCTCCTGGGATGGTACTTCAAATGATGATCTAGACTCCTCATTGGTAGTGATAAATTCAGAACTTTTCTAGTAAATCCTGTTATCCTGAGTTCAGCCACTGGCAAAATACTGCCCTACAATACCTAAGTGATCTGATGCATCCTATTTCATTTAATCTCATCAGGATTGATTTTTGACTAAGCAGATGGCTTAGTCTTCTCAAAGAGTCCATAAGGAAATTCCTTGCCAGAAATGTTTTGTCTTATGACATGTAACTCTGCTGTTAAGTGTGCTGGTCTAAGGAATTTGTAAGAGTATATTCAGCTTTTTTTGTGACGTCCATCCTGAAGGTTTCACTGCATATCCTCAGACTCATAAATGGAGAGCGCAATTCAGTTGCCAGATGCCTTTCAGAGCAAAGCTTGATTGTCCAGCAGAACCCTGGTTCTGTAAATACTGTTGCTCAGGCTGGTCAGGCAGTCTCTTTGAAAACTTAATTCTCTCTGGTTTTAGGTTGTAAGTGTATCTAGTACAGATAGTGTGAATTCAAGAGAAATTGTACAGAAAGGCAATCTAGATTAACCTCTTTTTATTTTTTTTGAACACAATGGAATAATCTAAATAGAACGATTTTAAGGTGATTATTTTTATTGTCCAAATCATTGCTTAAATTACAGCTTGGCTGAGGTTGGCATGGCCCTCTGGATCCATCTGCTCCAACCCCTGCTCAAGCAGGGACACTCAGAGCAGAGTAGCCACATTCAGACGCCTTTTGAAGATTTCCAAGGAGGAGACTCCACAGCCTCTCTGTGTAGCCTGTGCCATTGCTCCATCACCCACACAGCACAGAAGTGCTGCCTGGTGTTCAGAGGAAACCTCCTGTGTTCCAGTTTATGCCCATTGCCTCTTGTCCTGGCACTGAATGCCACTGGAATGAGCCTGGCTCTGTTGTCTTTGCACTTGAGAGATGGCGTCCAGTTTTGAGCTCGCCAGTGCAGGAGAAGGATTAAAAAGAAGCACAAGCCCAGAAGAGTAATACTGAGATGTGTTGGGGGCAAGAGCCAAAGTGTGGGAGGAGACTGAAGTAGCTGTCTTTGTACAGCAGAGATGAGAGGACCAAGGGAAATTTGACTGCTGTCTTCATCTCTCTGAAGGAGGGTGTTTAGGGGAGGTGGAGCCAAACTCTTCTTAGGGATATGCAGTGAAAGCAGAAGATAACAGTTGCAAGTTTTAGTACGTAAAAGGTTAAAAGGGATTTATAGTGTGAGCTATTGAGCTCTGGAACAGGTTTCCCATGTTTCTTTGCCCTTGGAGCCTTTAATAACTAGACTGATTAAGGCAGAATCTCTCTAATCATCACTGCTTGATGGAGGGGCTTGGACAAGATGACTGCTTAAGGTCTCTTCAAGCGTATAGTACTTCATGTTTTGATGAATATCCATATGAAAAATGAATATGATTTTTCTTTGAGTTCCAGTTGCCTTCCATATTCTGAATAACATTAGAAGAATCACATTTTTAAGAACTTTTCCTCCCATAAGTCTACTTACCCAAAGAGGTATTCGTAGTGAAGGAACTATATCTAATTGATTTTGCTTACCCATGTCCCTCCAGATTTGCTTGTGAAACTAGAAGAGATCCCACTTTCGTTTTACTGATGGACTGGAAAATATTCTCTCCTGTTTCTGCAACTTCCTGTGGGATCATCGGTTTGAATAAATTAGTAACTGAACGGAGCTATTTGCATGGACCAAGGAAAAAAAACAACAACATTTATTCTTGCTATATTCACAGAACATGCTATAGCTGTCAAAGCTGATTTATCTCCTTAATGAACTCTATGTGCTTAGGCAGACAAACATATTATGTGGGCTTTCTAAGAGCTCACTATAAAATTTGCACTCTTCCATCACCATGCAGAGAATGTTGTTCTGGAGACTGTTTGTACGTTTTTGCATGCATAAAAATTCATCGGTCTTGGTTCTTTCTCTTTGCCAGGCTTAACAGGTGCATTATGCATATAGCATAAGAGTACATAGAATATATATGAGTACAAGAATAAAAGAAGGATGAAGAAGCTCTTTTAAAGGAAAAGGAGCTAAAAACGACAGGAGTTCAAAAAACTTCTAGCAGCTATTGTAATATGGCCTTTAAGCTAACTAACTTGGGCTGTATTGCTGGATTTTATTGTTATTATTTCTTTTTCCTCTGTTTGTGTAGCTCTTTGCTTTTGGATCGAATGTTTGCTGTTTTAAGTTTTAAATGGGTACCATGAGTGAAATTAAAGGAGTGAAGTTGTGCCTCAGCAGCACAACCACTTTGGTTTCTAGCTGGCTGTGAATCAACTGTTGGGAAACAAAGCTGGGAAAAGTCCTGGGGCAACATCTGTCAGCAGTACATCACCTTTTAAAACTGATAGGACTGATCTTCAGCTCAATTGAACAGGTTGTGATTGGGATTGTGCCAAATCTTGCCTTTTCATAATGCCACTCTGCAGGACTACAGTGTTAAGATTAAAAGTAGGGCATTTTTCCTGAAGGAGAAGGAGTGAGGGATAAGATTGGAGAAAAAAATATGAATTATTTTTGTTTTGTCTCCCTTTTCCATTTTTTTTTTTTGTCTCATCTCTTCCCTCACAACCCTGTTGAGGTCTCTGACTCCAACCCAGACCTGTCCCTTCATTCTCATTTTCCACCTTCTCCCTTCTTTTCTGTGTCTGATTTACTGTCTCTCTCATACTCCTATCAGACTATCTGTGTAGCTCAAACCATATACTATGGCTCAAACATCCTTTCCTCATCATGGTGCAAGACTGCAGCCCTGTGCCCTGAACTGCTGTGGTTAAAATTAGGGGTAGAACCACACACAGATGATGAGAAGTAGTTCTCCAGAGAACAGCATGCCTTGGCTTCCCGTTTCTCCTTACCTCACTGTGCTGTGTGTGTGCTTCAGGGACCCACTCTGTGGAGCGGGGGAGGGGGGGGGTGCAGGCAGCACCTACGCTGTGCTGGGTCCTTACGTGAACTGAGAAATGGGTCTTAAAGCACTGATGTATACTTACAAATGTCATTTCTACTGTATAATGATTGAAATCGTTTTCTATCTTAACATGAGTAGAAAACACTGAGCAGTACCGTAAAGTCCCATATAATTTCTTCATTAGTGGGACTATTGCCAAATATACGCTTCTGCTACCATAGTTTATTGCAAAAACAAACAAAAAGCCCAACACCAAACCTCTGCATAGTCATTTTGTGAGTGTCCTCAGAGTTCTCAGTCTATTGAGAAGAGTGTGTAGGAAAGAGGGTTTGGGTGTGTATTTGTATGTGCTCATACTCCTCCCTGCTATCCGCATACATTGTGGACTGTTTCTGCAGCACAGTTTGCTCTCTTGTCCTGTTTAATGATTCCTTCAGTGTTGTTAGCCTTAAGTACTCTTCACTATTCAGCCTTAATTGTCGATGAAACACCTTAAGGAGAGGACTGGCCAGCCATTTCAGCCAGCACTGCTTTTTTTTTTTTTTTTTTTTTAATCTCAGACAATCTGTCTCTTCTATTTTCTTGTAATACAATTAGGAATGGAGTTCTGTTTTGTTTTATCTGCATTTGAAATATATTCATGCTGCTATTTTTTTTCTTGTGGAGAGGAATAAACTGCATTTCCAGGGACAGATGAGACCACAAGCTTAGAAGTAATGCAATTTAGGCTATAAAGCAGATAACTGACTTAATGCATTAGTAAGAGCAGTATTTTTCCTACGAAAAATGGGAGTCCTCAGAACCAGAATGACATATATCAGATTGTTCAGTGTATGTCCATCACAAGTGAAACTGAGCAAATGCTATCTGGTAGCAAGAAATGGATTAAGCAGAAGGAAAGTGTGTATTATTGGCCTTTACTGGTGTCTGTGGGATATCAAGTTGAATTCATTGGCCTCAATTTTTGCTTCAGGGGTCAACGGTGGTGGAGGGCACAGCTTTGGGATTTGTCCCCAGCTCCAACATTTGTTTTTCTGTACACAGATGCAGTGTACAGATAATATTGTGGCTGAAGGTCAACCAAGAAAGATGCAATCTGCTGGAAATGTTAGCTTACTTGAGATGTGTTTATTCCCATAATAACTGTAATGATGGCACCAGATGCAGAGTAGTGGTTTTTGAGATGATTTGTATTGATCATCTTTGCTGGTCTCCTACTTTACTGCCTAATAAGTACTGCTGAGCTCTTTGTCTTAAGCTGATGCTAATGTATAGGTATTGTCAATAGTGTTCATTATCATTATTTTGACTTTGTATATTAGCACACAGATACACCCTGATTGCCCTGTTTCTTTATGGCTATTTGCTGCGCTGTGTGCAAGGGGAGAGAAAATGAAAAAATCACTAGTTTTGGTTTTGATCTCAAAGTCTGGACACTAGTCTTGATGTGGCAGCAACAATCATTAGCAATGGCTGTAGACAGCAGTTTTAGAAGCATAACATTTTTTTCCTTTGTTGTAATGTATGACCTTTTCATCCTTTTTGTCCCATAAGCCAGGGACTAAGTAACCTTGGAGAAGTAGAAACAAGAAGTGCTGTGCGTAATCTACTGACCTATTTTATCTGGCTGCATCAAAAAAGGTTAGAGAAGATCTGTTGTAGGAAATCTTCTGGGTAGTCTACAAGACTAAAGGCTGTAGCCAAGGATACTGTAACTTCCTCTTGCAGCTGGAATGGACTGCCTTGCTGGTTTGAGAAGCTTAGCAAAACCTTGAAGGCATTTGAAATAATATTGACAATATGAGACATCTTAAGTGAAATTTCTTTCATCCATGCTGACATTGGAAATTGTAGGAAGTTACCTCCTGTTGATCTGATTTGTAGCTAGTTTTAGGTTATTGAGATGCTGCTATTCAGTTCAGTTGTTTACAATAATGTGATGCTCAAAATTATCTTCAGATGTGAACAATATTTTTGTCTGCCATCTGAATCTGTGGTAATATTACTTTTCAAGATGTGCTACTTTTATATAGCTCTGAGGTTTCATTATATCCTGTAATATGAATGAATGGATGGCAAATCTGACTTGATTCCAGCCACATCTGTAAAATGGGAATAATATTTTTACAATTCAGAGATGGCGCGAAACTGGCAAAATAATTTGTGTGATACAGTCAGTGAGCCTTCTTTAACCACAGATGCTGCTTTTCATCTTTAAAGGAAATTACTTTCAAGAAAGCTTAAAACCTATAGCATTTTTTGATGTAACCTTGCAGAACTGGAGCATATAGGCATTGTGCAGAAACACTGGGGATGTAATGAATTATTTAAAAATAATATGTACACTGGCTTTGCTGTTAGGCTGTATGTTGTTTTCTCCCTGCAGCCCTTTCCTCACACCCCTGGCACAGGAGGAAGTGATCCCCACATTACCTAAGAGTTCTAGGGCTTTACATAGCAGGACAAAAAGCCCTGCAGCGAAACATTACTCCTTTGGTGTCAGTCATACATTGATCAATATTATTGGTTGCAGGTGTTGCTCTCATTTAATTAATTGGCCTTCAGCAACCTGTGCAGAGGTGTATTTTAAGCTATGCCATGTTGTGAATGATGTGCTGTCAGACGTTCACTGAGATCTTTAGGCAGATTATTCAGAAGGCTTGGTAAAATACAGAGGAGATACCAAGCTAATAACATACTTGATATTGACCAATTGAATTGACGATTTTTCAGTATTTCCCATGACAGTAGCTGAACGTAACAGGTGTTTTCTTTCTCTGGTAAGACAATGAAGTGATTGCAATGTGTAGCAGTGAGACGAAGTTATGAGTGTTACACATCCTGCTCAGAAAGTTGTTTGACAGCTGGCCCAGCCTGAATCAGCATTTTCCTTTAATCTCTCAGTGCACTGAAGGGCTTCTGCTCCATCTTCCCCCATTCCCAGTGACTAAACGTCTGTCAGAGATCCGTCTGTGTGTCTGTTAGGAAGAAAAATAACCAGGGTGGGAAGGAAGCTGGTTTCCTATGGCTGTGTTAAGTTAGGCCCTTAGGATAGGAAGAGGCTAGAATAGCTTTTAGATGAGAGGTATCCTTGAGGATATAGAGCAGAAAAAAAGAAAAGACTCAGAAAAATTCAATCACGCAGCTTAGAATTTTTGTAATAAATATTTCCAGAGGTGAAGGGGGACAGGGTAGACTGTGTTTTGCAAAGCTCTTTGTGGGAGAACTAGGATTGAACTGCTATTTTTGCTCTGGCATTCTAGGACAGCAACTACAAATCTTTAGTTTTGGCACTTCCTTTCTTGAGAATCTGTTTATAGTTTAAAGCTAAATAATAAAACTTGTGTGCACTTGCTTAGGTGTTTGTTGTATATGACACAGTTTTGTAAAAATGCCTATGGTAACAAAACATTTAAAATAAGTAACATATTTCAGAATTTTATTGGTGTTAGAGCGCCTGTTACCTCCGAACAATAGTTTTTCATCTCTCTTCATTTTGGATAAAAATGCTTCTTATTCTTTGCCATTCATTTTTGAAGTGGAAACTGTCAGCAGCCAGACTGCAATCCCAGATATATGCTTTGTGAGATCAGAGTTTTTCAGGAGGCATGAGTTGTAAAGACGATACAGTAATTCTTTAAAACTTGACTGTTCATAAAATTCAGTGTCAAATCATATTCTGAAGTTCCCTTAGAGTCCAATGTAGACTACTTAGTAAATTTACATAGAAGCAAACTGCAGTACAAAGTACTTTTAATCACTTAGCACATCTGGCTTCTAGTTGTTAACATAAACGGTATTCTCAATTCAGATCAAACAGATCAAAATAGAATTAAGACTGTATTTAAAGCATCTTTCCATTGACACTGCTGGGAATGGTTGTAGTGGTTGCAAAGTGTTGAATTCAATGTTAGCACTACTTGCTTAGCAAGCTCTTCAGCTGTTTTGGCAGGTCAGGGTACTTGCAGCTTCTCAGTGAATCTGACTTCAGTCTTACAATTCAGTACAGAATGGAATGAAAAATATTCACTTAAAATTCATATACTGAGAAAGGAATTCAAGAGAGCTAATAGCAACCAATCTCTGAAAAGATTTCTGTAAACATAGAAGAGAAAGAAAAGACTTAAAAATGGATTTCCTGGGTTCTCCGAGACTGTTTGGACAAGTTTCTGTCTAACATCCTGGAAAATATCTTTTGGCATTTTCTAGTTCGCTGTTTGCATCTTTATGACACTATTCATGATACAGACAGAACAAAGCTTTCAGTACAAAATCTTTAATGAAAATGTTCTCAGTTAAAAAAAAAAAAAAAAAAAAGCTTTTTATTCTTCCAGTCCCTTTTTCAGTGGAATTAAGTTCTCTCTGTGCTACTGGCAGCCTTTCCTCATTAAAATTAGCACAGAATTATAATTTACTGTGAGCATTTCCTTTCTGAATTTCTACTATTTATTTGAACAGATGGAAAAAAAGGAAGCAACTGCAGCCCCTTGCTGCAGGTAATTCCAGACAGTGTGCTGTGAGGGCAGCTGGCTGCTCAAGAGCTTTCCTTCCTGAGGCACATGTGGTGCTCGCTGGATTTGGTTCTAGCAACTTGCTGGTTTCTAATTTCTGTCTCATGTAGTCTTAATGTGATTTCTGTGACAAAAGACCTGTAAAAAATACATATTGTGCTAATCAAGAGGGCACAGAAGCACTTCAGGTGAATGAGACTAAATCAGTCATGCCCCTTCCCAACCCAACCCATTCTGTGGTTCTGTAAGGACTGCTATAAGTCATAATGACAGAAGAGATTGTTGCCTCTTGCTATTCCATTTGATGATAGCTCTGAGTAAGGTGCCATTCAAGTGTTAAGCAGGATTTTCAGCATCAGCAGTGTTACTGAAGGCTTTTTGACCATTTTGCTGTCTGCAACAGCCTGCCACATAATTCATATCACGGTCGTTGAGCACCAGATGTACGTTGGAAAATATGAGTACTGTAAGATCTCTGAGTAGCACTCTAAAGAATTAAGTTCTAAAATGAGTTCCGATTTTTAATTATTAATTAAGAAAATGTGCTTAGATTTATGCTGTGACTTTTTTTTTTCATATGGCAGTGAATAAGTAGTTGCTGTCAGTTTTCCTTCTCGCTTTGTGACTTGAACAGGATGGATCAATGTGTGGCTAACAGACACAGTGACTTGCCGACTACCCTCAGAATGCCTTAGTTATGGATTTTACATTTCCAGTTGATGGTAACTTTTAGTTTGTAGCTGATTTATGCTGTCTAGTTTGCTCTAGTACAAACCCATTGTGTTTCAACACAAAACAGACTGCTCTCTAAAAGAGGAAGAAACAGAGTTGTGTAAAAGCAGTAGGGTCCAGGGTGTCTGACTTTTATAAGCTAAATTATTCACTTTTCAGTTGTGGTGAAATGCTTTTTTTTCTTGCTGGAAATGATGGACTCAAATCATGTTTACTGCAGCAGTGTGTGGTACGTGGCTGGTCTAGTGGGATTCATCTGCTTTACATACCAGTATGCAACCGCAAACCATACGCTCTGAGCTGTTCGGTACATCTCTTATGGGTTTGGGGAATTGGAAAGGAATCATTAGCCTTCAAAAAGAGAAGGTTGTGGGAAAATATCTCTGCAGTGGTCTGTTTCATCAGGGGGTTTTGCTTAGTAAGCATCCATACCATTCAGAAGTTAAATAAGGATGTGGAAAAATACGCATCTATAAATCTCAGTGGCTCTTTGCCAGTCTGACCTGGGGAGGAGTTTCAGCATGACTCAGCTGTGGTGTTTTGATCAGACATTAAGGGTGGAAACAGGGCACTTCAGCCTGAAAACTTAATGCCAGTAGAAACATTTGGCTGTCCTCTCTGTAGTTGTGGTAGATTGCTGATGCTTCAAAGAAGGTGAAATCCCCCCCACTAATCTGAATGAAAGTATTATTAGCAGGCTGGGAAGATTAGAGAACTATTGGAGCTTGGAAATTTGCCACCTTTCTTAATGTTTTGGCTAGTTGTTTTTGTTGCCTTTCAGCTCTAATTTGCCGCTTCTCTAGTTCTACCCCGTCTTGAGTTCTGGCTGCTTGGGGCTCATAGTGCTGTGAATACCTGAAAATCCTCCCCTGTTACCGGTAGTAAACCCATTAATCAGCCTGGGATAGGTGAGCTGCACTTCCTTTCCTGTACAGCTTGGGAGGCAAAGAGGGCTCCATACAGCAAGAGTTACCTTACAGAGAAGAAAGCTCTGTTAATACGCTCTTTAGTTATCGTGGGGATCAACGGAGAAGCTGGGTCTGTGCAAGAGGAAGGAATAGATGGGACTAAACCCATGTCAGTGTTTTTGAATGTAGTCTGTAGTACACAGGTGCAATAAGGCTTAGATGTAACATTGTATTATTTAATTTGCATCAAATTCTCTACTATATTTTTTTCGGTGCGTGTGTGTGCTCCAATGTTGATGTGAATCTGGAAGAAGTGCTGGGATAAGCATCAGGATCTCCATGTTTAGAGATTTTTTGAAAAGAATTTACAGACAGAATTGTATCTCAAGGTCAGGTGTCAGAAAAACAGATGGCAAAAATGAAGAATCGACAGGTGGCAGAGAACTGAAAAGTTTGTCTGCGTAGCACCACATTGTCTGCCTTGTGTTGATGGAAACTACTGTTGCTGAATTTGAGTACGTACAGTTCCTGGCTTAGACTCTTCTTGGCATATCATTTTTGTTGCAGATTTGCTCTCAACGTGGACAGAAGGAAGAATGAGTTAAGGTTACTTTTTCTTCCCTCTGCTCTTTAAAATCAAAATGCGGAACCCTAGTAGCATACATAATTTGATAAAATATAGGTGGAATAAAACTCATTAGAGTGCTTGTACTCTGTCAGTGTTCTCATGTCGATGTACAAGACTGACACGTTTAGCTCCTTTGATGTTGATTCCTTTATCAAATATATGCTATTGGTTACTCGGGGCCAGAGGACCGAATAATTTTGTACTTCTGTGGAAATATCTGCCCCTGGTTTTTGACTTCCAACTCCTACTGGTATGTAAGATGTAAAGTTGCTGTGACATCAGACAGTATCAACATGATCATTATATACGTCAGCATTTGTAAGTGACTGACAGATAAACCCAGGAAAACACACCTGGGTGGAATGACTGAGAAAAACGAGTGTTAGAGGTGTTTAACATTGCTGTCTGATATCCATAGCAATCTAAGGCTGGTACTTCTTGGAATTCTGTAGATGAGCAGTGAAAGAAATATTTGATCATATATTTGAAGGAATGCCTTTCTGCATTGTCTCAACTGAAAGAGATGATAAAAGCCAGGGGATTCACTGAGTTAGGAAGCTGTTCAAGAGCAGCGCACGGGCTTTGGTTGAATCAGGGATTCTGGGATTAACATTCTTTAGCTGCGGACCCAAATGTAGAATTTGCTATGTATATTTTATCTTCTGAAATTAGGGAATATACCTTTTTGTTTACTTCAGTATAAAGCCTATTTTTATGCCAGAGGTGCCATGTGGTATTTAAAAGAATTACCATTCCCATAAAATGACATTATTTTTTTTTCCATTAAGATGATGGTGTTTGGGTTACCCATTGAAACAATTCTCCAGAATAACTGACTGTTTTAGTAGAAATTGTGCAGGAATCTCTGGCTTATTTAGTAATTTTTGATATTTATGTGCTTAAATATACAGACTAATGGCTGATTTCAGTGATAAAAAAGCCCAAATGTCTCATCTCCTATTTCTAGAGGCCACAGGATCTGTTTAATATTCTGCTAAGGTATGTGTAATCATGATGCATCTTCTGAAGCACTGAAGCCTGCTCCTCCTCCAGATCAAGATCAAGACTTTGCTGTGACTTCTTACGACAAGTTCCTGCAGTGATGTATCTGCAGGATTTTGTTCATTTACTCCAAAACCAGAAGCAAATCATTGATTTGTATGGTGTTTGACTTCTTTAAAGCCTCTGTTTTTCTCTCATGTACACTTTTTTAATAATGTTTTGAAATGAACAGTGGACTGAGGTTTCTGTGGAGTTCCTCCTGGTTTTGCATTATTTGCACAAGCAGTTTTGCAAAGTAATTACTTGAAAATGTGTATATACTAATTATTTCCCAAAATATTGAAACGAATATTAACTGGACTGTTTCACTTTGACCTGCCTTGAATCCCATGCGTTGAGCTCTTGTGAGCATAAGCAGGTTTCCTTTGTCTGCAACAGCTTGCTCACAGTTTGTGTGAATTGATGTAGCTTTTGGAGACTGGAAAAATATTTGCCTATAGGGTTTCAAATGAAATTAGTTTTCTACAGCTGTTGGCCTGCTGATGCCAAGAGTCCACAGACTAAACTGTTCCTTTCTGTCGTAAAGAAAATCTGCAAGCATGCTTGTGACCACCTCCCTCCCCTGCCCTTGACCATGGCCATATATGAATGAAAGAAATATCTGTTAAATGAAATATCTGTTAAATGACGTATATTGAAGAAAAATATTATATTCTCTAAGCTAAAAACGTTTTTAAAGTTGAAGGTTGGTGTTGAATTTACAGATCTTGTTCCCATCAGCTGCCTGTATTAAATCATGCAGCAGTTTAAGCTTTGTGTTTAGGGTGGGAAAAGTAGTTCAGTAGTGGAAAAGTAGAACAGCATCTGGTGTGCAGTTTGTAAACAGGCTCTCAACAGGTGTTTGTAACCCTGCAGTTACAGGATGGGAGATGATGCAGCCTTCCTGCAGGCACTGCTAGTGCATGTATGCGCAGGTGCCTTATGCGTATGGCTTAGGCACAACCTTACAAGCCTTTATGCTCCTTTTCCTTAAACTATGTACATACAAATTGGGGCAAAATGTTTAAAATGTATGTAACTTATGTAGATGCGTGTACATTTGCAAAGACTTTGCAAAGGCATTGTAAAGCCTAGGTAATATTTGGAACTATTTCAATTTTATTGCTTCATCTTGGTATACAAACCTGCCTTCTTACCAACTAGATGGCTAAGATAGATGATACTAAATTTATGTATTGCAAAAGGAGACTCAATTTTTCCGGTTCCTAATTCCTGCTTCTTTCTCTCCTTCTATGAATTATTTTAATCCTGTTCATTTAACAAGTGGGGAAAGCAGCATTACTCAATACATCTCACCCAAACTGATGAAGTTGCCAACCAAAGAATTTGCATGTTATAAAACGTGCTTGTGTACAGTAGGTTTTAAAAGAAGAATGTATAATGAATTGTAATGAGAAAAGGTATGGTGGGAGCAGATGATGTAGTGTGTGCAGTCTGTAGGAACTGCAGAATGTTTTCCTTTTTAGGACAGTACAATTTCTTTGAAAATTTTAAATGTACTTTTTTTGTCATCTCATTTCTTCCCAGCTTGTCACATGATTAAATAACCTGTATTGTATTATACATTATTACAACAGATTAAACCCTTCTACAAGTCCAAGAAACAAGTTAAATACCTGTTGACTTAATTACATTAAATATCAGAAAACCACATTAAGTTTTGAATCTGCTCCAGGAAAAAAAAATCTTACAGGATTCAGAGTTGGTTTTAAAGTGTTGTAAACAGAGGGAGCAAGCAAATTCCAGAGGAGCACTGCTGCAGAGGAGGTAGCTCAATCCTGCTTTAATGTGGTTGTAGTAATGATCTGGAGCGCGTCCCAGTCAGTTATTTTAATTCAGAACAATTATGTTCTGACAATAAGATGAAAGAAAGAGTGATAGTGATATCATCATGATGATATGGTCTGGGAGGACCTCAGCAGAGTTTATTAGAGAGTAGTTGGGTGCTAGTCCAAATGATTTAAATCTTCATCATGTGCAGTTGCAGAGGTGCGTGAGCGCTGCCTGGGCTTACTGGGAGGAGGTGGGTGCTGTTCAGACCTGGTTGAGCCAGGCAGTCTTCAGAGTCCCTTGTGTTCTTGTGCTGTTGCTTGAGTTTGAGTAAAGAAGAAAGTGAAGTAGGTTCAGTGTCTTGTCCATACTTCTAGACTGCTAGGTAACCTTTTTACTTTCTTCTGTTTGTTTTTTTAAAAGCAAACAGAAGAGTGTGTGCCACTGGGAGTTGTAGCCTGGCTTTATTCACTGTGGGCCTAAACCTTTGATTTTTTTTTTTCTCTGCTGGTTTATACGTTGCTCTGATCAATCATCTCCTCAGAGCTCACGTGGTAAAAAGAAATGGCAGACCTTGAGGAGAAGAAAGGGATTAGAAACACTGGTAATGTTTCGAAAAGGGGAATTTTTGGCAATGATTTTGATGGCACTGGAAACAAACATTTGAAACTTCATGATGATGTGGGTGCAGAATTCCCTAGAATTTTGGACAGTCCCTCAAGCTTAGGGAAATGAATACAATTTGTGTTTATATTTAAATTTCAAAGCATATTGCATGTTACAGGGATGTTTTGATGTATAGAGCATCTGAAACTTTGAATGCAAATGTTGCACTCCATCCTGCTACTAAATTAATAAGAGAGTATGAACATAAAAGCAATTAGCATCTTTGTGTCCCTAGTCTAAATTCAGCTCTCCAAAGGAGCAGCTTCACTTTGCATAAACTACAAATGAAAACTACTTCCCATGTACGGAAGAACTGCCAGTTACATCAAAAGACCAAGCACTGAACTTGCTGGTAGAGGTATCTTTGTTCTCTTTGAGAGCAACGTCATGAAATATAAGTACACATATTGCTAGCACTTAAGTGAAAGAAAATAAAATTCTTATTTGCATACTTTTAAAAATAAGGAAAACAAAACTTGTACTTTCTTCACCTTTATGCATTCTGTTTTTCAAGATGTCTTGGGAATTGTGGATATGCTCTGTAATCTGACCACGGTTTGCTATGGACCTGATCTACCTGAGTACATAAGAAATTTGCCAATTAATTTTCCTTCTTGAGTTTGCAGTCCTGCCTTTCAGAATTCTAGGGATCACACTCACCTAGTCTGAATTGAATTTACAAAGATAAAGAATTGAAAGCATTTCCTTCCTCCCTAGAGACCTCCCATACGAAGAGGCTGATTTAGTTTAATCGACATCAGGCTTCATGAATTTAAGCAAATCCTGTGATTTAATACATGGATGCCCAGTTGTCCAGAGGGAAAATGAGTGAAACACCAGACTGTGACCACAGTTTGTCTTTGCAGACATAAGATGCAAAACCTGAGTTTAGGAAGGGGGAGGGAACTGAGCAGGCTCAAGGTCAAATTCATCTACCTTATATATGTTAATTCTGTTTATGGATTTTCTTTTGTAAGCCAATTTCTTTAAGGCAAAAAAAGGAATGTGTTGAAAAATGTGCACCGGAGGAAAGCCTTTTAGCATTCCACAGACTGTCCATGGCAGCTCATGGTCCTGCAGCTCAGCAAGAAGCAAGCTGTACAGTTTGTCCCACTTGCTAAGTGGCTGAATGGGGCTAATACAGTACTTGTGTTGTAGAATGGAGAGGCAATTATGAAGCCCTGGAATGGCTCCTCCAATACAGTTCTCAGTGGGCCCAGGCCATGAACGTATCTTGTTGGAGCAAGTGCGTAACAATGCATCAGTTCCATGTGAACATGAGAGAGAATTTCTTCACAGTGAGGGTGGCGGAGCCCTGGAACAGGCTGCCCAGAGAGGTTGTGGAGTCTCCTTCTCTGGAGATATTTAAAACCCACCTGGATGCTTTCCTGTGCAGCCTATTCTAGGGAACCTGCTTTAGCAGTGGAGTTGGACACGATGATTCCTCAGAGGTCCCTTCTAACCCCTATGATGCTATGATAAAGCAAGACAACTTAGTCCTTCGATAGAATCATAGAGTATCCCAAGTTGGAAGGGACACATAAGGATCATTGAGTTCAGCTCCTGGCTCCACACAGGACCTCCCAGAAATCAGACCATATTACTGAGAGCATTGTACAGATGCTTCTTGAATTCTGTCAGTTTGGGGCTACGACCACTGTCCTGGGGAGCCTGTCCGAGGGCCCAACCACCCTCTGGTGAAGAGCCTTGTCCTAATCTACAACCTGACCCTCCCCTGACACCGTTCCATGCTGTTCCCTCAGGTCCTGTATTTCCAACAAAATATGCAAAAAATATACAAAATTGCCTTATCTCTCTCTCCTCCCCCTATTCCTGTTGCTTTTTTCACTTGTGATGGACCTGATATGTGTATTTATTGCAGGAACAGTTTCAGAAACGTAGCATTCAGCCATGCTTTGTTCTTATTAGGTAGTTATTTGGGTGAAATGGGCAGAAAAGGGTGACATCTAAACAACATGCTGCTGGAGAGACTTCAGTGTGCTGCAAGTCGTGGTCACAGGGTGCTGTACTATGAACTCTTTTATCTGTGTGTGTGTGTATCAGTAGTGGAGCTGTCACATCCATTATGGGTACTTCAAGAGCAATGCTAATTCATGATGTAAAGTAGAAACCATTCAAGGTAATGTTACACATCAAGACCATCAGTGTCCCTCATCTCTCCCCCAAGAAAATAATGAATAACCTTGGTGTCCAGCAGAGTGCCAATGGCTTAGCATTTGTCATCCATATGATTACACTCGTAATCTCGTATGCTGCTGGCTTTTGCAGAAACATTTGGTGGTTTTGTGGTGTGGAACATGTTTTACAGTGCCTGAGCAGTGGCCAACAGATTTGTTTAAACTCTAAGTGGAGACTGATTCAAACCAGTCACCCAAGAGAATGAACCCCAGCGCCTTGCATCAGTGCTGTTCCTGTGAGAGACATCCAGAAGAGATCCAGGTAGCTCTGCAGCTTCAGAGTTAATATTATTGCTTTCTTGTGCATTGCTGCTATTGCTGCAGATGTATTCTTGTTCCTCTGAGTGGCAGAAAGGTGAGGACTAACTACTTAAGATTAGAGGAAACGTTTTCAAGAGAAGCACTCAAAATGTGATTCACCTCCAGCTTGTTTGCCTCTCGTAATTTTGAGTGCTCTTCATTAACTGACTGTTGTGTGCTATTTTCCCCATGTAGACCTCCAGGGAAAATTTAACTTAACTAAGAGAAACACCTGTTAATACAATTTAAATACATTTATTTTTATTCCCCAGGTCACATGCCACCTACAAATTGCACAAGAGTATTAAGTGTTTCCAAATTCTAATTGTTGATTTTTAAATTTTTTTTAATAGTGGAAGTGCTTTTCAAGCTGTTCTCAAAAGTTGAGCTGCCTGCGTTCTATCCAGAGTAGTTTGTGCAGTGGTGATTAGAATTTTTAATGAGCTGATAGCTTGTTCTTGCTTTTCACTTCACCCCTGGCAGTTCAGCACTTAAAAGTTTGACAGTATTCTTGCAGCTGTTATAAGTTACCTACAATATTACTGGACATGTCTCTTACTCTCCTTTGCTTGCTCATTCTCCCTACCTCAGGTGATGTGAAATGTAAGAATTCATTTGGAAAATATGAACCAAACTCCTAAGTTTATCAAGTCCATATTCTAGAAATAAAAGACCTGCAGCTTTAGTGAGTGTTTGTTTCATGGTTTACTGCTGAGGACATTTACCGTTGCATTTTGATAGCTACTACATCTTAGCTTCTCATGATGTCAATGAACAACTTTCTCTTTTTTTCCCCAATTAGATGTGGAATTCTGGGGAATGTGAGCTAAGGAAAATTGCTGCTAGCATACTACAGAACTCTGTAGCACTTCTTGGTGCTTACTGATTTTTATCTGTTTGATTGATCCATAGAAACTACAATTCTAAGTATAAAAAGCAAAATGTAACTGAAACTGTGGGTAGCACTGCCATTGAAATTGTGTTCATGGGAGCAAGGAGAGAGTAACATTTGCCCGAGTTTATTTGCCTCCAGTTGGAGAAGGGAAAATTAAAAATGATCAGGTCTTTCACCACACTAAAATGGCAGAATCTGAGTGAAATGTGAGAAAATTTCTCTTAGAACCACTCATGTAAGTTATCTTTAGATGCTGGCCATGCCTCCTAAGAGGCTGGGAAGGAAAGAGTTTGTCAGTTGTAGGAGAAAAGTCTTACAGAATAGCCCTACAGTTCTTCAGTATTTCTGTTCTTGGTCCTTATTTTCAGTTTTGAGTCATGGAAGCTGGAAAAAAAGAACCTTCACTTTGTAGTACATCCACTAAAATGTACATTAATAGTGTCAAAATTTTCCACTGACGCGCCATTGCTATGGCCAGCAGCAGCCCTGTGCTGCCAGTTTGTGGATAGGCCTGATTTTGAGCATCACTGTGGTGCACATCTCTTGCTTTTGGAAGCTTTTCTGTGTAGCATTGTGGTAACCACTTGAAGATCTGTGATGCAGGTGGAAGACATAACGTTCTTTATTGTGTTAAACTGGGGATTCAAACTGAGATGGACTTGAGGGTACCCAAGAAGTAGAGCAGGAAGAAAGGCAAGTCTTTTATTTCGCTGCGAGGGTACTGAACAGCGGCCCTGGTATACCTTGGCATCTCAGATTGAAAGTAAAATTTTTGTATTTTTGATAATTCCTTTCCCAAAGTGAAGCAGCCTTTATTTTTGCTCTTTATCTAGAGCCTCAGCAAGTTTTAGCTCATGTATTTATTTTCTTTAAACTCAGCTGAGGACGTTGAACAACTGAAGCACTTAAGATTACTCAGTAGCTTAAAGAAGAAAGTGTTGTCAGATCAGAACTGAAAAGGGTGTGAGGTACCATCGGTGTTTCACACAGGTGTGGATGAAAATAGCGAGATTCAACATTTTCTGTGGGATACTAGTCTCTTCTGGAGGGGGAACTACAGAATACTGGCAGCTGTCAGTAAATTCTTATTTATTTGTACTTTATCTCCATAGCTGTATGCAACTGAGACTGGATTGCAATCTTTTTTTCTGAAGCATGGGAACTTTATTGTTATTGCTTTATGTTAACAAACTGTGCTTTCTTTGAATTGCAGGCTTTTTTGACTCCTGACGATATGTGGGTTAGGTTCTTATATGCTTACTGGCTAGGAGCTGTTTGGGTAGTGTAAAAAAATGTGAGAAGAAGGAAGTCCTTTCTGCTTCCTTCAGTTTGGCTTCTCTCTGGTTTCTGGAGCAGTGCAGAGAAGAAAGAAAATAAGTATTCTTGTTATTACTGTGTTTAACCTTAAACAGCTGTCTTTAAAATTATTATTATTTATTTATTCTTACATGTGCATTCTGGCGTGAGTC
Source organism: Penelope pileata (assembly GCA_013396635.1). Lineage (NCBI taxonomy): Eukaryota > Metazoa > Chordata > Aves > Galliformes > Cracidae > Penelope > Penelope pileata. The sequence goes on along the minus strand of WBMW01000227.1, from coordinate 59,485 downwards.
ATAAGTGAGAGTTCCTGAGGTTCATCCTACTCCCTCAGGGATGTTTGTCCACATCAGAGTCACAGCATTGGCAACCTGTCTCCTGCTGAGGCTCCCCACGCTGGAACTGGTGTAGGATTGTTGATCAGATCAAGGCCTGTTGGCAATGCTTTCCAGTGCTCAAGCAGCACCTGCCTTGGCTGTGCCTTGATCTGTCCCAGGCCTTTAGTTTCAATAGCAGTGTAGGAACCAAATTCACACTCTGCATGGGATGTGGGAGAAAAGATTTGAGTAGTTACTGCGTAGTGCTTGTAAATTCAGCTACAAAACTCCACCGGTGATCTCTGGAATTAAATCTGTAAGCACCTAGGTGCGCTATGTGAGTGCCTTGGTGAAGATGCCATAAGGATAGCTTAAAAAGCACAATCTAGCAAATATTCTGATCAAATATATGGGTACCACCCAGGAGTCCTTTTTACCTTCACCTTAATATGTGCTAAAGAAATAACTCTGTAGAGGATAGTGTCAGTACCTATTACAGTACATGACTTTGTCTCTGGAAGAGAGGCTGCCCTTGCAGTGAATGATCAGTTGCTGTATTTTGTCACCAGAGCTACACTGTAAAAGAACTAATGATCTTGGCAGTCAGCAAGCAGACAGGTGGGATGAAGCAGCACTGCAGTCACTATTCTGATGTTTGACTGGTGTTCCTGTAGATAATGTGTGAAGAAGGTTTCTGTTCAGGTTCAAGAAGTCTTTTCTTCCAAAAGTCTCAAACGTGTGAAGGTTGTTTTTTTAATGCTATTACAAAATACTAAGCCTGATTTTCCTTTTTAGAGAATCTTGCAGAAGACTGTCTTCACTCTGGTTTGCAGCTTCATTCAATCACATTCTGTTTTTGCTCTTTTGAAGGTTTGGTTTCACTTCAGCGTAACTTTCAGCATCTGTAAGAACTCTCTGTGGATTGCTGAACAACAGGGGGGAACAAAACCATTGCCAGCTCTGCAAGAATTGTAGCCTGTGCTTTGAAATCTTCTGGGCCTTAATGCATCCATCTAGCTTCTAGATTCTGATTGATCAGTGCTGGGAATAGCATCAAATTCCAGCTGGTCATGACGTGCCAGGTCATGATTAAACTGTCTCGTTTGGAAAGGAGGAAGGAAAAGATGTTGAATTAATCCATATTTTGCAATTCCTTAAAAACACAAGAATACTATAACTCTACAGGTGTGGAATAATTTTGACCATTTATTGTTTAGAGCCACAGCTTTTCTGCACTGAAGTTGGTGGGTAATGACCTTATGGGATCAAGCTGATGTTCGAGAAGTTGGTATGGCACTACCTATGATTTCTGTGTGTGACAGCCTAGATGTTCAAAGCTGTTCTGTTAAAATTCTGAACTCTTGTCCAAGCTGTGCCACTGCAAACTGTGCAGTAATATTGCAAATAAAGGTTTAAATGTGTAACTTAGAAAGCAGGAGGATAGCATTTTGTTTAATGTGATTAGATGAGTAACGCCTTACCTAGAAAAAAGATCTATCCTAAATAAATCCCTCTCAGATGAGTTAATTTCATTAATATCTTTGAGTATGCTCTCTCAAAAATACTTCTATAATAAAAGCCTGTTTTCTATAATTCAGCATTACTAGATATGTTAAATGCAGTGCTATATAATGAAACTTTAGCTCAGCAAAAAAAAACGCAAAAACCAAAAAACCCACATTTATGTGAATTTCTCCAAAGACACGAAACTTCTAAAGATGAGACTGCAGATTGGAATTTGAGTGTAGTGTCGTGTTTTGGTATAGAGGTGTGGCTTAGGGGACTGCATTGGCCAATAAAAATAGAATGAGCTCATAGTTTTCTAAATTACATTATAGAGATGGTCACTTCTAATATGAAGTGATAGAAAAGAAAATTTATAAAGAAACTGAAGAAAAAATGTTTCTCTTTATATTAATAGGTTTATTTCTGAAGTTAATTTTTAAATCTATGGTCTGCTTTTTCAATCATATCCCAGACTGCTATTCTGAAAGGTGACAATGAATTGCTAAAACCAGAGTGATGATACAAGATTTACTTCTTAATTTCTTTTGATTTGAATATTAACATAATGTGCTACTTACCATAGATCATGTTACAGTTAATTGCCACCTTCTCTGTTTTCTCGTTTCTCCTCCCGCTTAAGTAAAGTTTACTTTACTTAACTTTCTATTCTAAAGATTCATTAAAATAAATCTCTTCAAAAAAACAAAAATCTTCTGACTTTAATGGGAGAACTTGAGAGAAGGACCTAGATGTGCATTCCCTGAAGTTTAAATCGTCCCTCCTTCGCAGCTGAGTAGTATGATGCTGCACATAAGCAACCAGAAAAACACATCTTTTTGCCCCATTTCATTCAAAACTGCTCCTTGAGGAGGAGCTATTAAAAACAAATTGCAAGCTTTAAAAAAAAATGTTTTTTCAAGAGAAAAGAATATGTGCCAAAATCTGAACTGTTAGTGACATTTACATTATTTTTTCTTATCTATGACTCAGATGAGGACAGAATGCATGTTTAACATATTGTGCATATGGCAAATATTAGGCATATATAGTACTGTTAGAGTGAGTTGTTTTTTCAGTCCTTCTTGGAAGCAATGTTCCTGAAAGATTCAATGCACTATATTAGTAATCACTCTTGCGCACAGTATGAGGCATTTCTTAACTTGGACAAATACAAATGGAGATCCGCGTTTAAATCTTAGAATCTCTAGAGCATTCATTGTAGTTAATTTAAATGTAAGTAATACATGAAATATTCCAGTTAATAAACAGTTAATGTACAGGTGTTATTTTAGAAGAGGCCCCATTGCATTGTTCTGTTTGGCAAGGTTATTCCCTTCCCAATTCATCTATCTGTGAACAACACTGAAATATGAAAGACCTGATTTATTTTAACATGCTGAACTGCTGTTTCTGACCTATATTATTCTGGAACATCTGTTGCCCTCAATTTTTAGGTTTTGCACTAGTCTAAAGCCTACTATATTGAGTTGAGTTTTGTATCATCTGAAATTCCTCTTTGATGTTCATTTCGGTTGAATGATGAATTCAGATTTTGACTCCTAAAACCCAGTCTATATTTCATTGTCTCAAGGTTTTGGTCCACTTACCTGCCCTTATGAATTCAGAATTTTAAAATTATCTCAGAGTTTTGGCCTGTTCCTCTCAGTCACTGAGCTGGGGCTCTGTTCATCTGCGTCCTTCTGCTGTCTTCTGAGCAACGGCTGCCAACATGTTTGTGTTTCTGAGCTCTCTCATTATATCTTCAGGAGTCTCCTCATAGAGTCAGCTTGATATTTTGAAAAACATACTGAATGATACTTCCTGAGGCCTCCAAAAATGTCGAAGTGTATAAAAACATAGATGTATATTAAAATCCTTTTTATTGCTCTTAACCTAAAACCAGTATTTCTCTTTTGTTTATAAGTGTATGGCTTGCAGGACTAGCAATGCAAAGTATAGCTCCTTAAATTAAATAATTACTCGATTGCTTGCTGTTTAGTCATTGCATTTTAGCAAACTTCCTGACCCAATTTAGAGGAACATATGGCTTCTGGGAAGCATTTTCTTTCTCCAGTTAACATGTGGATGATGATTTCTATTCTGATACAGTTTATTGTAATCAAGATAAAACACTGAATCATAATCTTTTGCACATCATTTAGTTTCCTTTCCACCTGTTTTTTTGCCGCCCTACTTTCCTCCACACTTCACTGGTCCAACTCTGCCCTTGATTTCCCACTGCTTTTTGTCCTCCCCTACACGTAAGCCTGGTTTTTGCCCTTAAAATCTCCTTAGCACACATTCATTTCCCCTTGCTGTTTCCTGTCTGTGTTATCTATTATGCTGAGGCTTGGCCCTTTGGGCTTAAGGTAGTTTGACTTGGTGCCAGGGAAGCTCTGAGAAGCAATGGTCTTGCTGGCTGCTGACAGCTCATTCCTGAGTGAAGCAGCTGCAGGTAAACTTGAGAGCAACCCGATTTTTTCTGGTTTTGCTCCATTGGGAAATCTGACCTTTTTGAATACGGACAAACATCTCATCAAAGTCTGAGGAAGATGTGAAGTTTATACAATGCTCTGATTGTAATAGCTTAGCAAAAACAGACAGCAGTGTGTTTATCCCACTGTTAGACTAAAATTTGAAAAGGACAAAGAAATCCACCAACAAGAGAGGTCAGCTAGGTATGTTTACATGTATTTGACATCTCAGCTGATGCTCTGGGCTGCCTTCAAAGCTAGTGGAGGAAAACAGGCACGCTGGGCATGACTCGCTTAAAGCTGATGTCTAAAATGATCAGCTGAGTGCCTGCTTCTCAAAGGTGGACATGTAAAGTTCGGTGTGTGTAATTCCACTGGAGAATCCCTTCAGGGATGTGCAGCATTTACTCCGAAGCAGCAATCAATAGTAATTTTGATTTTGAGATGCAAATCTTCTGATCTATAACTATCACTTTTTTCTTTTTTTAAAGCATCAATAGTCCTTGTAATAAATTAAGCCAGAGTGATTGAATAGGTACAGCTGATTCTCTTCCAGGAAAGTTTCTGTATATTTTCCATCCTCTGTGTGATGGGAAGTGTGACATCTTGTGAGGAAATATTTTTACTGTCTTAATACTCTGCTAATTGGGCCCTTATATACAATATAAACATTTTTGGCTGCAAGTGGTATGGACTGGACCTCTATTTATTTATTTTTATTCAGAAAATTGTAACAGCTAAATAGTGACCATGTCACACTGACAATAGAGCCATTTAACTTCCTTCTTCCCCACTGGAAGGAGGAGGCTGTGAGAAGGAGGAGGAGGGCCTACAGATTTTAGCATGGCTTATTGTCTGTGCAGGCGAGAAGCTTTGGTGCCATGTAGCCCGTGTATTGTCCCATAAAGTTTTGGTAGCTTGACCTGCTCTTCAGTCTGCTGACCCTTGTCTTTCTGCTCAAGCTTGTGCCTGTCTGATGCTAATTAGAGAGCTGTTTTCAGCGGTGTTTTCCTGAAAGCAGCATCTTGTCCGATGCCCACATTGGTGGTCCCAAGCAGGCTGATGCAATGCATTTTCCCAGTTGCCCTCACTGCCTGCATTTAGGGCATTTACCATACGAGACAAATTATGCAATTATTAAGCAATGGGGTTAAGATGCCAAGTGCTCAAATAGCATAGCATAGGGGTGCTCTCTGACTTGCTGGATAGCGCATTAATGAAGGAGTAAACTGGTGTCCTGCATGTATGTAGTCAAATTCTGTTGTAATTCTTTTCAACATAGCCATAGATTCAAAACACACTGAGAGGGCTAGATAAAAGGCTATTATATTAGAGATTCAAACAACACAAGACATTTTGTCTGCTGGCCTGCCTTTGCATTCCTCTGAGAAGTAGTACTGAAGAATTAGTAGGCATTTGGTGTCAGGGTTTCACAGGACAACTTGAATATTTTGCAGCAGCTAGATGAATAGAACCAAAAACAATGTACGAATTACCCTTGAATGATCTGTTTCTATTCTTTGTTCATTGAGGACTTGGTTAAAACTCTGAGTTTTGCCAATAGAATTTTCTGTTTCTGAATAATCTCTGTAATGTGGTTACATTGCAAGTAGCTGTTAAACAATCCCGTAAATCTGTTGCCTAAGTGAAATACTTTGGTGGACAACTGTCTTGCCCAAGTCCGTCTTGGTAAGATAAGTACATTCTTTACAAGTGCGTCCTAAGATGGCTGGGATGGCTTGGAAATTATATGAACTATGTGCACAACTTTTCTTTATGATTTTATGGCTTCTTCATTGTGGCATGCTTTCATAAGAATTTGAGGAGGGTGGATGATATTGTTCTTCAGAAACTGCAGATGCTTTGGTTTGTTTTTTCGTTGTTGTGCTGTTCATGGTCAGTATTAGGGACAATGTGATTAAGTTGGTTTATTACTCTGTTATAATTTGAGAACCCTTTTTTAAATCCAAATTACATTTCAGTTAGAAAAAGCGCAAAAAGTAGTTTCTGTTGTCTTGAAGATTGTATTGTGTATGCACCAAATGAATAGCTCCAAAAGTACTTAAGATCAAAACCAACTCAAATTGAGTTTTATGTGCACATTTACAGGTGTGTAAAGTTTACTTGGTCAAGGAAATAGTCTGCAAAAATCTTGAAAAAGGTTGTAAGTTTGGCATCCAGAAGTTTGTGTTAGTGAGACCTCAGTGCTTGTGTATGCGAGGTTGGTAAGCAAAGAGGGCTGTGCGCAGTCCCTTTTTAATTGGGAGCTGTGGGCCTTATTATTTGGAACTGCTTAGTCAATGCAAACAGATCTAGTTGGCTAAGACAGAGAACTTACTTTTGTATGGAAAGTTTTTAAAAATTGCAAATAGCGACCTAGAGTGTAGCAAGCTAAGGGGAATTGTAATTGTGTTTAAAGTTTGTTGGTCTGTTGGAATATTTAGAGAATGGCTATAGTACGTAGATTGCCAATGGGAGGGAAAAGAACATCCTCTGGCCTTCATCCATCTTGTTTGTTCATCAGTTGCAAAAATTGCTATATAGAAGAAAAATTATAGGAAAAAGGTTTTTTTAGGGCATATATTTGTGGCTTGTAATTTAGGAACATGGATTTTATGTGCACATGCATATTTTTTCAAGTATTTTTTACTGTAAGTGATTACTGCTGAGTTTTTTGTGATCCTATCACAAACTGCTCTTAAACAGGAAACTATATATATATATTTTTTTGGTTGTGTTTGTTATGTTGTTTTTTTGAGGGGGAAAAACACATGGTTTTGGCTGATGTACTTGGCATATAGCCTGTCTGGGACTATAGTTATAGATGCAGTTAGAAGGTACCTTATTATTAAGTGAAGAAGAGGAAAAGCTGTAATGTAGAAAAATGTCATGACACGTAGGGTCTGTTCAGGTGTTTTTAATCACAGGACTGCTGTTCTCTTCCTAATCCAGCATGGAGCTTTTCACCCCTTCATCTCTCTCTGGTTTATGGATATCTTCTTGAATGTTACTTTGCTTCTGAACAGCTTCGTTTTTATTAAAGAAACAAGCACAGCTATACTCCTCTGTGTATATAATGTGTGCCTCTGAATTTGGTTTTGTTTTCTAGTACATGGAAGTTTTTATAAAACATAAAATTCTTTACAATTCTGATTTCACAACCAATACTCTGATAATATTTGGTAACGTGGCTAGCCTAAGTGTTTATTTTAAAATCTTTGGATCTTCTTATGCAGGAAATGTACTCAAATTTTTTATCCCTAAAAGTAACCAAAATGATGTGAAGTCTGGTGTGAGAATCTCCATTTTCATAAGCTAAATAACCTAGACGATAACATTTATAATTTTATGTAGTTACTGCAGCTCTGGATTATGTTCTTGTCGGTATTGCTCATGCTGCAAAGTCTTAGTAAACTATTTGAGTGAATTATCCTGCAAGAGTTAATTCCACCTACTTCACTTTCTTGCTTCTGCTATGAAAACCCTTTTTTTCTTCTAAATTAGAGAGCTCTCTTTCCCCACTAGTTTTAGTTTTAAGAACATTGTTTTGTTATTCTTTCTGCATTCTGAATGTTTTATTTATGTATTTCTCCAGTGGAGTAGGATTGGAAAAGGTCATTAAATAATTGGGCGTTTTCCATCCCCTTTTTCTCACAGTAAATCAGGTCTTAATGCTCAATTACTCTGCAGTTATTCAGGCTATCACAGAGCAGATATAAGCCACTACATTTTAATTTGGCAGTATTTTAGAGTTCTCTATAGACTTCTCTTCCGACACTTCTGCTGTTGGTGTAAATGACTGCATGCAAGGCAAAGAAGAATCAAACTGGAGGAGTGCAAGAACTTTTAATTTCTACGTGTACATCTTTTGTTACAGCGTCTGTGTATTCATGTCATTGTTTGAGGTTCTTTTTGTATAGCTGTGTTGAAATTTTTCATAGGCATTTTAAGTTAAAGAGTGGTTCTGGGATTGTGATTATCAGTGACATTTGACTTTTAAACATTTTCCATGTTAACACTGATTTTTGAATTGGAGCACTTAAAAAATCAGATAGTTTTTGTATGGGGCAGTTTTTTGGTTTCTGATGTAATTCATACAAATTTGAACCCTCAAGTAGTCATTTCTTTAATAATTTTCCCAGCATTCGTTGTAACCTTGTTATTCTTCTGAATAAGAATGTACAAATGGTCATACTAGATCAGACTGGATACCTATCTACTCTGTTTTTCTCAGGAGTAAAAGCAGGTGAGCAGAGGTGTGTGTGAGAGCAGAGCAAACTGCGATTTTTCTGTGGAAGCTTAACATCAAAATCTGCTTTTTGGATCTGTACTGTGAGCCCATTAAAGCATGTAAAAAACAGTTAGAATCCCACTTTATATTTCACTTTTTACATAAAACTGGTGTATCTCCGTTTTGTGGCCTTCTGCTTACTTTTTCCATTTTGAAGGATCTCAGTCTGCTTGGTTGCTCTTTGTATAGAATAACTTCTTTCTGTTATATCTGTTCCCTTGTCTTCCTTTCTAGTTTCCAGTTCCCTTATCTCCCTTTTTAAGAAAAGGGAAAGGAAACAGAATGTTGGGCTTAAAAAAAAAAAGTGTACCCATAAGTGTATGGCATGACATAATTCCTTGGACACGATTCCTTGTCTTCTCCTTGTCTTTTACTTGAGCATTAAAACAATTGGCCATTAAACTGATATTTTTTCTTCATAGACAATAGCTAGGTTAATGTCTATTACATTCTACAGAATTATTCTCAGGATATGTTGTGCTTGACTGTATACACATTTGTAGACTATATCAGGATTTACTAATATTGAATTTGGCAGTGTCGTTCATTGCCTGATTGCTAAATACCAGGAGGATTTTCTGCAGCTCTCAAAGTTGGCATTCATTTTTAGTACTGGATTAACAACAACAAACTTTGTCATTTTGTTTTCACTGTTACTCTTTTCTTCTTCTAGTCCTGTGTCTTCCAAATAATTTATAAATATAAGGAACAGCACAAGTACTTTTTGGATCTTTCTCAAGATTTTGTGATGAGTCTTAAGAATTTATTCTGAGCCTTTCATAATGTTTATGCATTTGTTCTAGCAGCCATGTTTTAAATAGATCTTTTTATTCTATTCCATACATGTCAGCATTGAACTCTTGAGCTTTTTTTGTCAAAATCAGTGAAAGGTAGTGGAAATTTGCTGTTGAAGAAATCACCAAGGTTGAATCTGTTAGGATACAAGCAAAACTTTGATATACCTTATAGCACTATCATAGACTTATTTTTCCATCACGTTTCTATTACATTTAGCTCCGTTTGAAAATATCAGAAAATCTGATTCTCCTTATATTGACTTGAATTTTTGTATCAGTATTTTCTTTGACATGACTGGTCATTCCCACACTTAAATGAGATGGCCAAGTCTTAGTTGCACAAGACATGATAGTGAATGGATTTTTGGGAGGGTTAAAATGTAAGCAGTTTCTTCATGTGCTCTGGTTAAATATGCAGGAAGATTTACCTCTGACTTAGTTTTCCTAGGCTGCTTGGGAACTTCTCACAATACTGTTTCATCTTGACTAACTTATATAATTTCCTGCCATCAGCATCTTTTTCCATCTCCTCTAGGTCATTAGTAAATACATGGAGCAGTCACAGCACAGCTCTCCAGGGCATGTTGCTGTTAACTTTTCTCTGTGCTGGGAGTTGGCTGTTAATTAATACTCCTTTGCTTCCTACCTGTTGGCTGGCTTTCAGGCCATGACAGAGCTTTACTACTCACTCTGCAGCTACCAAGGTTGTGGTTGTTTCTTTCTTTCTTTTTTTTTTTTT